>CM076578.1:1337265218-1337761946 GCA_034641835.2 Pinus albicaulis
GCCAATACACCTGGTTTCCCTTTGGGCAGGTTGAGGCACATACTTCTGATGTATTACTTAAGAAACTCGCTCTTTATAATAGAAAAAACGGGTCCTACGGAATTCACAAAAAAAAAAGAAAATTACAAATTTCAATATTCTTAAAATTTATTTAACATATTTATTTAAATTATAAATTATAAATAAATTAATTAGACATTTATATTAGCTAAATATATTTTTTTGATTCATGAAAGATTTAATTAGGCAATTACTATTGGTTTTAGAGTAGTACTGTTGAATTTATTATAAGATAAATTTAAAATCTTTGATATTTATAAAAATTTAATCAAGAATTTATATTTGGTAATTGGTTTTACTGTAATGCTGAATTTAATATAAGATAGTTTTAAAATCTTTGATATTTATAAAACTTTAATCAGGGATTTGTATTTGGTATTTGGTATTTGGTTTTAGTGTAGTGTTAATTTAATTTTTTTACATATATGGGACAACTCCCATTTGCATTACTTCATTGTTTTCTCAGTCAGTGGGGAGTGTTCCTTAAAACAACTTTAGTTTTGTAAATATTCTAGGTCTATTTTTTCTAAATATTTACCTTCAATGCAAAAAATCCCATTGCAACCATGCAAAAGCCCTCAATATCCCATACATATATTTGCTTTGCCAAACCTGTTGCATTAGTCCATAAATCATTAAGTTATATAACAAGGGATTTGGTGGACCCAATGTCTACTCTCATGTAGACAAAAAAATACTTAAGTTTGACGTCTCAATTGCTATTTTCTTGTACAACTTTTTTATTTAAAACCCTATCCGCCTCTCTTTGCACCTTTTGGGGCAAAGTTTATTTTTTTATAATTTAAATATTAATAGTAAATTAAAGATGAGAATATCTTTGTTCCTCCACATTATTCTAATACAATAATATAATTAAAAAATATAAATTAATCATTAATTTAGGATTACAGGAATCTTATAATGGTTTTTCTAAAACTGTAATACTAGAATTTCATTTCATTACTAAAATAAAATTATATATAGATCAGTGTTAAGTTCTCAAGGAGTGTAGAATTTACACATCATCAAATAGGGATATTGAGCATATAACTAGTTCTTTAAGATAACAAGAAACAAAAAATATAGAGATTGCCTAATCAACGCTAAAGCATACATCATACCACCTATGTTCAAAGTGACATAAATGTCATATTCCCCACACCCCAAACATGAGAGAGGAGTGAATAAACAACACACAAATAACAACAAATACTTGCAACCCACAGGCAAAGCACACACAGGAAACTCTTTGCATTGCAACCACAAGTATAAACCTTGCCTTTCATAACCTCTGGAATCGTATGACCATCAACATACACAGATATCCAAAAGGACAAATACTATAATGACCACCAAAGATATCAATCCCAATTCCCAAATTGACATAGCAAACATCATGAATAACATAGGCATGATAGTGCAAGTAAAAATTCATGCGCATACATAGTAATGGAAATGATGAACTTGTCTCAATCCCGTTGACAATCCAAAGAGAAAATCTGACATCCAACAACCATGACTAATCACAACAGAACAACATAGAAGATACCTTACATATATAGAAAGGTAATTCAAAATTCTCCATAACAATGCACCCACCAAACATGCATCAGTAACCTTCATACTGAGCTGGAACAAAGGGAGTAGAAACAGCCAAAGTGAAACCAAACCTATAGATGGATGCCCAAAATCGAAACAAAAAGCAGAAGACTAGCAAAAGCTAGTCTTGATCAGAGGAGATGATTGTAAAGTCATGTGCACTATCCACCACAGGGGTAAGTAGGATCGCCAAGCAAGTGAGTGAGATCATCTAAAGCAGAATATGACACCAGAAAAATTTCAACCCTAATCAATTGCGAATCCACATTGTCTAAACAAAAATGTTGATTCCTAAGCATATATTTGATATCCTCAAGTGAAGAAAATGCAGTATAATTCTTGACCTTCTTATCCTTAAAAATTAATTGCAGCAAGGTATCCATCTGCTGGTGAAGAGCCAAGTAATTTAGGAACTGAATCATGTGTTTCCTGAATCTACTAGGATCAAGGACCCTAGCCATATCTTTGCCATCAATATCTAAATGTGAGTGATGCAAGTGTTCACCAAACTCACTTGACTTCAACAAGAGGATTTCGTTCCTCACTTCTAAGGGAACCACATAGAAAAAGTCTCAACTAAGTCATAAGCAAAAGGACGTATACGTTTATGCCCAATAGTGCCCAAACCTCCCCTTCTGCTCATCATTCTCTGACAAGGAGGCATGAGCACAATGACAAATGAACAAACTGGACAACCACTAAGTGACCCTCTACCATCAAAACAAGTTGAAGGATGAAGCGCTGAACCTTGTAACCTTGACCAAAAGATTAACATGTCATCACCCACTTACAACACCAGAGGACCAGACACCGGTAAATTATTGAATTCCCCACAACACAGAGGAAAAACACAATAAAATCCATAATATCTTACCAAGCAGAGAAACTCACACGGACAAAATACAAGAGCACACTCAATACTTCAACCAAGGGCAAAGGTGAATTCAACACTTAAAATACCCAACAACACTAGCAATGTGAAACCAGACACTACTAGATAAAACCTCCACTTCACAGAGTCAAAGGATAACAATAACAAAGTATGGATGCAACCAAAGAAAACAACTTGGAGCAAAGCTATCCTAATTGACAAAACTCTGAGCCACACAGAAAGCTCCCACAAAATAAAAATGCAATCTTGGACAAAATTCAGAACCCAAAAAGTGAAAATAATTACCTCTAAACTAATTATCAAAAACTTATACAAAACTAAAATTAAAAATCCATACTCTATAACCACCCAATAATACACAAACACACTACCTAAACTCATCAATTCCTTTGAAAACCATAGACTAGCCGTGTGCTAACCTAAAACCTTCATTTGAAAACCCTATAATGTTTAATAAATATTTATTTAATAAAAAAAACTAAATAAATTAGGTCAATGAAATAAAGGTGGAGATCAAAATACACAAATACAATTATTTTTTTTTTCAAGTTCGTTGTCTTTTGTGGTGCTTAGAGGTCAGATGCATTTCTGTGCAATTATTGCTGCACAGAGTGACTTTGTACAACCAAAACTAGCTTTCTCCACATTTGTTGGATTTTGCCTCCGCGGCCCACGCATCAAAAAGGAAAATGTTTTTAACAGGGCACGCGGCCCGCGGGATCTTCGTGACTATTAATTTTGTCGTGTTGTCGGTCATATCTGCTTATGCACGTTTCTAATTATTTGATTGTGATGATATTATTTTTGGTGAGTTGTAATTTTTTTTAAAATTAAGTGAGTGAGTGTTGTGATTTCGTTGTTTTTTAAGTTGTGAAAAGTTTTAATATATTTTTAAATTATTTTTGAAAATAGAAAATATGTATTTTTGGATGATGGAAATGAATCCAATGTATTCGATTTTTTTTAGTTTATTTATTATATAATTTTTTATTTTTATTAGATTTTTAATTAAATTGATAAAAATATAAAAAACTGAATCAAAATAGTTATATAAATTAGTATAATCATATTAATTAAATGATTGGTAAATATTAATAAACAGCAATTCATAAAATAAATATCACAACACTTACTCCATGATACATTTTACATTGCTAACATTTTAAAAAATTATTATTATTATTATTATTTTCGCAAGAAAAACTCTGGGTATATATTGATGAACCAACATAATGTTCAATTATTATTATTAAAAATATATATATATATATATATATATATATATATATATATATATATATATATATGAGTATTTAAACAAACATGTAACAAGTTTTTCACCATGGAGATTCATCCCACTTAATTATGAGGACTTTCACTCTGTAAATAGACTTTGTTACAATACCATGACTTATCAATACTACGTACTCAAAAAATCATGAATCATTTCATATGACGGTTGTTCATATAACATTTTTTAAATAATTAATTTAATTAAAAGGAAATAAATGCATAATTACTTTTGAGATAAATCTCAACATTTGATTTATGACTACTAGTAAGAATATTCTAAAATATTTTGTGTAAGTTAAATCTCTACCATCCACTTTTTAATTATTGATAATATAATTAATTATTGAACAATTTGACTTTTAAATCTAATCAACAAACTAAATGTGATGTATAAAATGAATGTAACAGAAAAAAGAACATGAATAGTGAAATAAAAAGAAAGTATTTTTGTTTAATTGTAGCATATAATTATAGTCAGTTGTACTTGTTTGTTGTTGCAACTTTGTTCACTTTACATTGCTACAACTTTTGGCCTGTTGTTGCAACTCCATTCACTGTAGTTGTTACTTTTGTTGTAACTTCCGTGGTTTTTTTTTTTACAATTCAGTTGACTATTGATGTTATTGTTTTTTTTTCTACCATTCAGTTGACTGCCGATATTACTTTTGTTGTAACCCCTTCGACTATAATTGTAATTGACTGCAGTTATTACTTTTACTGCAATTCCACTATTATTGTTGTTGCAACTCTGTTTGCTCTTACTATCGTTGCAATTTTGTTAGTTGTTATTGCAATTCTGCTGTAGCAATAATTAAAATCTTGTGTCTTCCTGCTGCTTTGTGGTTTTTATAGAAATATGTTTGTGAATTAAAAATTGTAACTGCATATCCTGATGTGCCCTCTCTCTTTCAAAACGATATCATGTCCAATCTTTAATTTACAAAAGGGGTCTCAATGGTAGTAAATGAAAAAAATGGCATTTCTAAGTTCTTTAAATTTGTATTTATCAGTATCATAAACACAGTATCCCATAAACATTAGTGAAATGAAATATAAGCGAATATATCACAATTTAGTAATTTAGTTGTTAAATTAGTAATAGAGATTGTTATAATTTTGCTACAGAAAGAAGATTAGTTATTTGGAATAATTAGTTGTTTATCACAATTTAGTTGTTAAATTAATAATAGAGATAATTATAATTTTTGTTATGTAGAGAAAACTAGTTATTTGGTATAATTAGTTGTTCATTTATAAAGCGTAGATTTTAGTTTCTACAAAATGCCTTTAGATCTCATAAAATTAAATAATAACAATTTTAAATAGTTATCTTAAACTAAAATCCTCATAAATAATAAATATTAATAAAAACTAATATTTAATGATAACCAAGCTTAGTGATATATCTGTAAATTCACTTCACTGTGGGTCAACTATTCGTGAAAATGTATTAAAAAATATTTTGTATGTTTTGATGATTAAACATTGTTCCTTACTAACCTGGAAAACAAAGTTTTTAGATCTGAGAGGGGTAAGATTACTTGTATGGATGTAAATTCACTGGGCAAACTCTATGAGGTCACCAACATGGAAAACAGTTTTTAATCAAACCCTCCAGAAAGAGCTAGATAAGCCATAAGCTTATATACCATCACAGTAATGCTACTGATCTTTGTGAGAAGAAGCTCCATATGTATCTTTGCAGTCCACAATAATATGAAATCTGTTTTGTCCTCTGTTTCATCCTATCAAATTTCAATCATTATCTTTGCAGTCCACAATAACACAAAATCTGTGTTGTCCTCTGTTTTATCCTATCAATCTTGATCCATATAAAGAACACACCTTAAACACTTCCCAGCTAAAAGAATCTCCAGGGCAGCATTAATATCTGAGAACGCCATTCTCTGGGTTATGTATTTGTCTAGATCAAATTCCTGCAATCATTACCAAATATGTTCTCAATTCATTCTCCGATGTATTTGTTCAATTTGGAAGATATTTGAGTGCAGGAAGATTGAGAAGTTACGTTGTTCATGTATTTATCTACAAGCTTGGGTACATCAGAAATCTTGAAACATCCAAAGGGCGCAAGTTTGAGCTTTCGCCCATCATGAAGCTCCAAAGGACTGAAACACATCTTCTTATCAATCTCATCTATACCCAATATCACTGTTTTTCCCCATACCTGCAACGCAAATCACAAAACATGCCCAACGAAATTGTGATGACAGAGGAGGCCAAACCTAATTAGTCTTTTATGTCCTTGTAAACACCAAGTTGGATCATTGAAAAATGATTGCAATTAACATACTAAACGTGACAAATCATTTAGGATACAAAAAATCAAACCGGGTGAGAGCATTGAAGTGCGCAGAGCATAAGTTCGACTCTTCCAACACATTCGTAGCTTGAATCTACTCCTCCTTCAGTCATCTCTGTAATCACCTGCTATCAGCAATGCACTTTACTTAGTGAGAAAAAGGGGGTAGGCCCATCTTTTTAATTAAGGCCTCGTCATCTATTGTTTTACAGCAGCAAACACAGGTCTCATCAAAATTATCACACAAGTAACAGCTGCAGTATTCATTAAATCCCAACATGCCATTCACCTCAGTAATGTTCATGCCCTTATATCCAGTCCTATAGACCAAAAAGAACAAGTGCTGGAGACTTTACAAATTACCTCTTGAATGGGTTTATCCAAATCGGATGGATTAAGAAACTCAGTGACCCCAAATTGTTTAGCTGTTAGGAAAGAAAATGGCACCTATTAATTTCAGAACAGCCATAGCCATGTGCAAAAGTTAAAGGGAATCAGCCCAAAGTATTCTGGTTTATATATACTCTAGTAATAGAGGTTCTTGATGTGTATAGTTTCCAACCCACATATTTCTTCCTTTCGTGGGTCGATGTCAATTCCAAGGATTCTGGAAGCTCCAGCTATTCGAGCCCCTTCTGCAACCTGAACAAGGATGAATTTACTAATATACAGGTAGAAAGACACGGAATACAAACTACTCTCTTCGGCACAGGAGCAAATCTTTATGTAAATATGTGTATGTATAGTTGCTGCTTCAGATATTCAGGACAACTTACAGCCAAGCCAATGGTGCCCAGTCCAAAGATTGCTACCGAATCACCGGGCTTCACCTTCCCAGCGTTCCAGGCAGCTCCAAATCCTGGAAATGAAAAACTAAGCCCCATTTCATGATGCATCGACCATTTTACTTTTGTGTATTTTTGCAGGGCAAGGATATCAGATCTAGGTGTATTTTAGTGGAGAATGTATGATTACACTACCTGCCGAAACTCCGCATCCAAGCAAACAGATCTTGTCCAAAGGAGCTTCTGGATTCACTTTGGCTACACAGGATGCATGCACCACTGTATATTCACTGAATGTGGAGAGCCCAAAGAAATGATAGATGGGTTTTCCGTTGACAGAGAATCGGCATTTTTTGTCAGTGTAAGCAACTCCGCTCATGAAGTTGAATCTGAAAACTTGACAGATGTTGTTCTTTCCTCGATGACAGAGCTCGCATTCTTTGCATTCTGCCATGTATGTAGGAATCACATGATCTCCTGCTTTTAACTCTGTAACTTCACTTCCCACGCTTTCTACAATCCTGCATAAGTGAGTCACACATTATACAATCCTGCAAATTCTGGTTGGCTGAATAATACGTCATAATAACAGAGCTAATCAATACTTTAATTTTGAAAACAGGGTAGAGGAAGAAACAATAGAATCATTTTAACCATCAAAATCCTAGGAAACAGGGGAAAGGATTAAGAAAATCATACGTTTTTATCACAGATATAACAGATCTATTTATACACTTCAATTACCCTTATTCAATTAAAAGATCATATATAAAATAAATATACCCTGCACCCTCGTGACCCAGAATCCTTGGAAACCAGGCTCCTCCATCCTGCAATGTGTAAATACATTACATCAAGCAAAGATGGAGTTGAACCCTCAATAAAATGAATGAAAAATGAGAGGATGAAATTGAACCTTCAATACAGTGAATGGAAAATGAGATGATGTGAGGGGTACCTTTCCTTTCCAGAAATAAATATCAGTATGACAGAGAGAAGTGTGAGTGATTTTGATTCGTACTTCTTTGCTCTGAGGAGGAGCCACTTGGATTTGTTGTATGGTTATGGGCTGCCCTGCTTCCCAAACCACACCAGCTGATACGCAGTTCATAGCAGGTGAGATGATCTTTATAAGTAACTAACTACATAAATGAGAATGCTATGACCTTCAGAATTTACTTCATATATCTGTAAGTTTGTTCTGTTCTCACCTTTGCAGCTAATGACTTGCGCCTCAGTAGAGGATGCCATGAGTCCCTCTTGCCTTTTGCCCTGTTGCATCTGTAGTGATGAGAGACCCAATTCCGGGAAGTAGTGGGATTTCACCACTTATGTCTATGGGACTGAATATGGGACTGACTAGAGTGATAGTTACAGTAATGATTCGATATTTATTGAATCGGAAAATCAAAGGAGGTTAGAACAATGGAATAAAGATTTGACCGATTTTTTCACACGTGGTTGGGAATTTATCTTGGATTAATGGTTACTTTTGAATCCATCTTAGTATCACTAAAAAAAAATTAATGATAATAGTTTGGAAGTTTATTAAAGCCGGCAAGTTTTGGTGTAATGAAAAACTTTCTTGGTTGGTCACTTTAGAATCTACTCTAATACCACTCAAAAAAGTATTGATAATGATTTAGAAGTTTATTAAAAAGGTAAAAAGTATTGATAATAGTTTGGAAGTTTACTAAAAAGATAAAATGTATTGATAAAAGTTTGGAAATTTGATGACCACTCAAAAAAGCAATAATAATGGTTTGGAAATTTACTAAAAAGGTAAAGATAACATTTTGGAAGTTTATAAAGCCTACAGATTTTGGTGCAATGAAAAAATTGTTGGTGTAATGGAAAAACTAGACATAATATCAAAGTGCTAGCCCATTTAAAAAAAAAAAAAAAAATCAAATTCTCAATTCCTCTATCCTTGGAAGAACTACAACCTGTCTTCTTGTAACTTATGTGACAATAAAAAAGATTTGAACCTAAATCTCTTAAAGTTTTACCATTTCAATTTTCTCAAATTAAAAAAAATAAAAATTGCTACTCCCCAAACATGTGTATACTTTATCTCTTTAAAATTAAACCAATAACTTTATCGCCCTGAAAATCATGAAAATTCCGATAAGATTTTCAGAAAATCTGGCAGGAATTTTTCTAAATCCATGTTATAACTATCAAAGTTTAATATTTTGGGTGTCCTACAGGTTTTTGATAGTGTGAATCCATTTCCAATGTCAAAATCAAGATTCAAACACTGTTTCTGCAAGATTTTTTAAATTTTTTTGGCCCGGATTCCGGCCAATTTTAACCGTCCGGGCAATTCCTCCGGCTCGACGACTCCTTAAAATTTACACCTACAATAATATAATATATAAATATTTATTTAATAAAAAAAAAACCAAAATAAATTAAATCAACGGAGTAGATGTGCGTAGAAATCAAAGATATAATATATAATATTTAAATATTTATTTAATAAAAAAACCTAAATAAATTAAATCAACGAAGTAGATGTGCAGAGAAATCAAAGATATAATATATAATATTTAAATATTTATTTAATAAACAAACCTAAATAAATTAAATGAACGGAATAGTGCTGGGGAAATGAAAGAGATAAAAAGCTTGCAAAATTATTTTTAATGGCCGTTGTCTTTTGTGGTCCGTCAGATGCAGAGTGTGCAATTAGTGAGCTGCACACAGTGAATTTGTCAGATTTGCTTTCTTGACATTTGTTGGGTTTTTGCCGTGACACTCACGGATACCGCCATGGGAGTGGGTACACGAGTCAAAAAAACAAAGTATTTTTAACGAAAAGTGGCTTACTCAATATATGAAATAGTTTGGATGGTAGTCTTTTGCTTAAAAAAATTTAAAAAATTAGATAGTTGGAGTGGTTGAATTGCATTTTTGATAGTGAAAATAGATTCAGCACTATCAAAAACCTTTAAGATGTTTAAAATAATAAAGTTTAACAATTGTAAACAAAATTCTGATAAATTTTTGCGAAATTTTTTAAAAATCTTTACTGAATTCTGAACTATTTTAGTGCTTTTTTTAACTATAGCTTTTTGGAAATGCACACGGAATCTTCGTGGCAATTCTCGCTGTCGTGTTGTCCATCATATCTACTTAGTGTCGGCGTGGACTTACTCATCGTGTTTTGTCTATTTTATTTTAATGTGATTCATCCGATTTTAAGTGAGATTTTATTTATTTATTTTGGGTGTATTAAATCATTAAAATATAAAGTTGGATTAAAAGTTTTTAAATATTTTTAAGGTATTTTAAATTGTATTTTAAAATATAAAAATGATTTCAAAGTGTTTGAAAAAATTTAATCTAATAAATTGGCTTTTAGTATGTATGTTTAATAATTTAAATTAGATTAATAAAAATAAAAATAATTAATGTAGTTATATAAATTAAATAATAAGCACGAATAAGTATCAATCATGATAAACATCAACACACTTACTTTATAATATTTTTTATATTTGATTTTTTTGAAATATAAAAATTAACTAAATTATAACTTTATTTTAAATTATTAAATTATTATTATTTATAAAAAAATTAATATATAAACTAAACATATATACATTAAAAAAAAATGTGTAACAAGATTTTAAATTATGGAGATTTTTAACCTATAAATAAGTTCTATTACATAGTAATGTGGGGCAATAACAAGGCTTATCAATTTTGCGTGCTCAAAAATACTACAACTCATTTCATAGTCAAAATATTTTTTATATGTTTTAATTTAATTTAATTTTATAGCATTTTTTAAAATTAAATTTAGAAACAAAAAGAGCATCACTACTTTTTTGAGATAAATCTCAACCCTCTATCTTGATTACTCCTAAAATTATTCCATGAATATTTTGCAAAGGTTAATTCTCTATTATCCACCTATCAACTATTAATACTTATTTTGTAAGCTTTATTCCAAAATAGACATACTGGTCAATGTAAAATTAACCTTATCTATGCAATGTGCAATGTCTTAATGAATAAATGGATATAGGAAATCCATCTATCATATATCCACATAATACATATAAATAGAAATTTTAAAAAGTGCAAATAAATTTTTTCATAGGAAGCCTATGTAAAATTCATGAAAAAAAACCATGTGTAATAATTGAAAGACTAAGAACTAAGGGGACAGAGATATGGGTGAATGCATGAAGATGGGTTACATTTTTGGGCCAAATGTGGCAATGAAATTTCAACTTGTTTATCATAATTAAAGCTCTCAAAATTCATATAAGCATTGTGAATTTTTATTCAGAGTAAAAAGACAATTTGTGGAGAATTATGTTCTTGTCTTGTCCTTCTAAATTTTAGCACATCTTAAGGGTTGTGTGTGTGTGTTCACGTAGCATAACTTAGTCCAAAATATGTAATTTTTATTATATATTTTGATGATGATGATGATTGTTACTGTTAATACCAATGCCGCATATCAGACCTTAAGAAAGGAAAAAGAATCTATGTTTGATTCTTCAAAATCTTGTTTCTATGATCAAAGAGAAGGGAAGCGCTCCAAGATCGTTATAGGTGGGTTGGCTTAATAGGTCAACAAGATTAGAAGTGTGGCAGATGTTAGGGAATTGAGAGCGAATGTGAGTAAGAGTCAGGAAATCTAAAATGAAGTTGTTTTCATCTTCCACATGTTTAGTATCGCAAATCTGACAGATTCTATCATTCCAGGGGGTCTTGGGGAATAGACCACCGTTGAGTCTCACTCCGAAGCTCATGAGAATTAGTTCTTATCCTAGTGATGTTCATTTTTTTTGTTTATGCAAAATTAAAGTGTTAATATATGGTGCAGCATCGTTGCACCTTTGCCTCACAATATACATATGAAATTTATAGCATATACATGGGTTCTAATTTATGCACCTTCATTTCTTAAAAACCCATAAGCGGAATTTATTACACTTTATACAAATATAATCTTTAACCGCTTAATGCAATATTAATCTATGGCTATGATTTTGGTTATAAACCAAAATGTCAACATATAAATCTTGGGCCCACAGCTATTGCCAACATACCTCTTCACCGTCTATTATATACAACCATCCATCAGATGGTCATCGCATTTTAAGATGCATGATATTTAAAGTTTTTTATATCATGCGAAATATTCGGTTTTTGGAGGCGACGTGGCATCTTTATATCTTTTTGTGCCCATCCAAAAATTACTACTTACCAGTTTAATTGCGTGCGAAAACCGCTTGATATTTCACAGAACCATTTCCTGTTTCTGTTGTGTCTACAGTCAACTTCATGGTTCCAGACAGAATTTGGGCTTCCATATCCGTGTGGTTCTGGCATCAAAACAAATTATTTTTCAAAACAGATAGTTCAAACCATCACTCCGTTCTTGAACTAATCCTTCTTTAACCTTCAAATGTGACAGAGACTATTTTCAATTCTGATCCAAATGCCCAGTAGCTCTTTTCAACATGCAGACTCATCCTAACACCATCGTTTTGTGAACATCAGGAAGTTGGTTTCATAAGACACATAAATATGTCTGTTACACACCATCAATTTCTCCAGGCTAAAATGCATATCAATTTCTACTCAAGTTTTAATTCATCAATCCAGTAATATCAAAATTCCTCCACACGGCCAAAGCATTTAGAGTTCCCTTGCTCGGAAATTTTATTTAGCATCAAATTGCCAGAATTATCCTCTCAACCTTAATCAACTCTCCTTCATTATTATTAATACAGTTGGGTTACAACACAGCTCCAGTTTGAATCGAAACTTCATATGGTCATTTTGGCTAATAACGCCTAATAAAAAATATGCCCAATTTTAGCTCAGAACAAAAAAACACTACTAGTATATACCAATTTCAAACTTTCAAAAGATTTCAAACCAAACCTAATATCATAACCGAAATTACACACCAAGCTAAAATCAATTACTCATAAAATGGAAATTACAGAGTTTTAGCCCCGTGGTTTGATTACATTAGTTTCCTGCACTCTTTTTTTTTCCCAATTCTCTTCCTCTATCTCTAATTATCGTATCATGTATCTCCTACGTCTTCTTATGTCTTTTAGGTGTATAACTATATACAAATGGATCTCAAACCGAAATTGGTTTAGATCCTTAATTTACTCAGCAAATCCCTAATTCTTCTAAGTCCTCATTAATTTCCAG
The DNA here is from genome assembly GCA_034641835.2 of Pinus albicaulis. Classification (NCBI taxonomy): domain Eukaryota; kingdom Viridiplantae; phylum Streptophyta; class Pinopsida; order Pinales; family Pinaceae; genus Pinus; species Pinus albicaulis. The sequence goes on from CM076578.1 coordinate 1,337,278,366, forward strand.
AATCTCTCTTTATTCCTAAGGATCCCCTCTAATCCCATAGTTTCATGCAACCAATTCTTAATTTAAAATCTACAATAATTTCTCAATCTCTCAATCCCTAATTCTCTCATGTTCTCCAACATTCGAGAACATTTACAATTATGTTCACAATATTAATTAAATCCTATTTTAAATCACTCAAAATATTTAAAATTACACTTAGAGAACCAATTTCTCTTTAAAACATAAGACTCCCTAAGTCTCCCAAATAATCAATAACATTTGAGCAGGATGCTCTTGCATCAGACTTCCCATGTAGAAAATTTTCATAGACTCATGTCTATGAGGTTTGTTACTTTTCTGTAATAATGCAACAACTACAAATCTCAATGATTTTCTACCTCTAGGATTCCAAATTTTGTTCTTCAGTGATTTCCTTACTTTTTTCAACTGTTGTTTAAGTATTCTATTGTCATTCCTTGCTTCTCCTGGTTTCTGTATCTTTGTTTGCAACACTGCAGTGGTTTTTCCTTCGAGGTTTGTGACAATCCAGATTTTTATCCACTTGATTCTCTGTCTATGGCTCCTTTCTTTATGTTCATTTTCTATTAGCTTCATCATATTTTTTATTTCTCTGTCCAAATTATTTTTTTGTTGTTGTTCTTTCTTTTGTGTATGAGTTTCAAAACTCTTGTTGCATTCTTTTTCTTCAACTTCTTATATCAATTTTGAGATTAATCCAAATACCGTTGTAGATATTGCTACTTCCCAAACTTCCTGAATATCTTTAAATATATTTCCCTCTGCAGTATCAAATTTGTGTTCTGCAAATTTACTTTCAAAAAGTAAATTGCTCTTCAATTCTTTGACTGTAGTAACATTTTCTTCCACTGTTGCAGATCCTTTACAATCTTCATCAGATATCATAGCCTTATCCTTCATTGGAATACAATTCTGATCTTGCTTCTTTGAAATGTTTGTGTACATGTTTTTTTCTTCCTTAATCCTTATGATAGCTTCTAGTGACTGTCTATCACCTGCAAAATTTTCAAAACCTGCAATCACCCCCAAATTGTCAGTTTTAAAATCACATGACTCAATAGTTTTGTTTGATGATTCTGGCATCAAATCTCTTTTCTGTTCCAATTCTTCTATATGACTTAGAAAATCTTCAGTGGTCTCCATCTCAACTTCCTCAAGCATATCATTTGAATACTTGACAGCCTTTACTGCTTCTTCTTGATTTTGATCATCACTGTGAACCAAATTTCCTCTTTTTTCAAATGTAGCAGTATGCTATAAAATAATATGTTCCTCCAATTGTGTATGGGCTTTCTCAAAACTCAAATTCTCTCTCTCTGCCATAATATTATCTAAAAAATTTCACAAATTGTCAATTTCAAAATCATAAGACTCAGTTGCCTCAAATGATGATTCAAACATCACTACTCATTTTTCAAGTTCAAAAGAAACTTGTTCTTCTCCAGCAATTTCATTTTGTTGTAACTCCATTCCATTGAGTTTCTCTGTCCTCAATAGAACATCTATAATTTTCCCAAACTTCCTGAGCTCATCTATTAACTGCATATCTACTTGATGCTCTTGTAGCTTATACCATTTCTCCTTCTTTCCCATTATGTAGCTGTATCTTTGATCTCCTTTAATTTTCTAGAACATTTCTATAAAAAATGCTAGTTGAAATTTTATATCATTATTCAATATCTTCTGCATAATTCCTCTGATTTCAGCTCCATATTTATCAACATTGTATTATGTACCTACAACCATATTATCAATTGAAGAGTTAAAATATTTATTTAACTCTACAATTTCTTCTTTATCAGATTTTGCAAGCTTCATTCCTCCTTCTGGTTCCTTGAGCCATCTTGTCAAGAACTACATTTCCATGTGAAATCTTTCCGACATTTCTTCACAATATTCATTCTTAGTTTCACTCTTCTTCTGGCAGTCCTCTTGAATTATCCTGTTTTCTGTATCATCAAATTGTAAAATTATTTCATCAATCTCATTAAAAAAATTCATTTGTTTACCTCCTTGGAATATCACCGCAGCATTTTCATTATGCTTCTACTCCATAACAGCTTTAACTGGTTGTCTTACACCAAATAGAAATTCATCTATGAATTTTTTCTGTTGTAATAAATCAGTATCTTCCTCTTCTAAAAGGAATTCTCCATCGTACTTTACCTCAAGAAATTTATTCATTTTTGTGACAGTTTCACCAAACTGTCCATCATCTTCTGCACATCCTGCAAACACATACAAACCATGAGTTTTAAAAACACAAGGCTCCATAGCCTCATTTGCTTCCCTTGTCAACATATCTTCAAATTGTTCTGAACTATTCCAATAGTCCATGAGATCTTTCTCATTATCCTCTTCACCTAGAATTTCACCCTGCTCTAGTCCACAAATGGAAACTTCCATTTCTGATTCTGCTTCTTTGAGTTCTTCAACCAACCACTTCACTTGTCTCTTTCATAGCCTTCTATATAATTCAGACCACTTCACTACTTTTTTATTCAAGACCCAACCTTCTCTTTGGTTTTCCTTTAGCAACATTGTTAACTCATTGAGTTCTTTGCTTATCTTAGCCAACTCCTTGTCAAGCTCCTCTTGACTCATCCAGTTCTTGCAGATTGTTTTAGCACCCCTTTCCTTCATATTCTAGCCTTCTTCTGAACCTTCTCTATGACTTCCCATAGCCATCTTCACTTCTGTGTGAGCTTCAACACCTACAACCAATCAAGTTTCTTCTGAGTTGATCTCCTCACCAAACTTCTCCTAAGTCTAGTTTCCAAGTCCTATTTTCCCTAGAACTTGCACTGAGCAAACTTGCTCTCTCTAGTTGCTACAATCACTTATCTTAAGGAATATTTGTCCTTATCTCTTCCAAGCCTCAGCTGGAATAAGGTTTTTCTACAATCTCTAAGAAATTTTAAAATTTCTTCCTACAGTTTTATTGTTGCAGTCTTGTGCCAAATTTTCCATTCACTCAACTGCTGCAAACTTTCATACCTTGGTAATAAATTTATGTCTCGGCTGGTTGTCTCCCGCAAACATGAAACTTTTTCACTCCCTTGATCTTTTCAATCTGTAAAATATCATCAATTAATAAAACTCATGCATACCATCTTCCCAAAATCACCTGTCTTCTCCTTATTTGTTGGCCTTTACCATTTATGTGAATTTGCTTCTGTAGTTATGTCTCCATGCTTCCACTGCAGCATTCTTTCAACATTCAGTTGTTGCCACAAAAATCAATTCTGAATAAGACTTCACTTCACATCAATTTTGGATTAGAATTACATAGAATTTTAATTTATTTTTAAGCATCTACCTCACCAACCATAACACAATTTATCTCTTTCTCATGAAATCTGTGTAAATGCAGTATAAAAATTTCTCAAACTTCCTCTGGCTGCAATAAATCACTATCTTGAGGCAAATATCAATTTGTTTATACTTTGCTTAGCTATACGCAGAATCCCTTCCTACTTTATTATGATCACTCTTTCTGGCAATTTCAATTGTATTCTTCACAATTAAGATTTTAACTTAAAAAAAAATTATTTCGGCTCTGATGCCACTAATGGTGCAGCATCGCTGCACCTTTGCCCACAACATACATACGAAATTTATAGCATATACATTTGTTCAAATTTACGCACCTTCATTTCTTAAAAACCCATAAGTAGAATTTATTACACTTTATACAACTATAATCTTTAACCGCTTAATGCAATATTAATCTATGGCTATGATTTTGGTTATAAACCAAAATTTCAACATATAAATCTTGGGCCCATAGCTATTGCCAACATACCTCTTCACCGTTGATTATATACAACCATCCATCACACGGTCATCACATTTTAAGATGCGTGACATTTAAATTTCTTTATATCATGCGAAATAGCTAGTTTTTGGATGCGACGTGGCATCTCTATATAGTTTCGCACCCATCCAACAATTACTTCTTACCAGTTTAATTATGTGCGAAAACTACTTGATATTTCACAAAACCATTTCCAGTTTCTGCTATGTCTACAGTCAACTTCATGGTTCCAGACATAATTTGGGTTTCTAAATCCGTGTGGGTCTGGCATCAAAACAATTTTTTTTTCAAAACAGATAGTTCAAACCATCACTCCATTCTTGAACTGATCCATCTTTAACCTTCAAATGTGAGAGAGACTATTTTCAATTCTGATCCAAATGCCCAGTAGCTCTTTTCAACACGCAGAATCATCCTAACACCATCGATTTGTGAACAACAGGAAATTGGTTTCACAAGACACATAAATATGTCTGTCACACACCATCAATTTCTCCAGGCTAAAATGCATATCAATTTCTACTCAAATTTTAATTCATCAGTCCAGTAATATCAAAATTCCTCCACACAGTCGCAACATTCAGAGTCCCTTGCTTGGCAATTTTATTTAGCATCAAATCGCCAAAATTCTTCTCTCAACCTTAATCAACTCTCCTTCATTATTATTAACACTGTTGGGTTACAACGCAGCTCTAGTTTGAATCGAAACTTCATATGGTCATTTTGGCTAATAACGCATAACAAAAAATATGCCCAATTTTAGCTCAGAACAGAAAAGCATTACCAGTATATACTAATTTCAAACTTTCAAAGGATTTCAAACCAAACTTAATGTCAAAACCAAAATTAGACAACAAGATAAAATCAATTACCCGTAAAATGGAAATTACAGAGTTTTAGCCCCATAGCTTGATTACATCAGTTTCCTGCACTCTGTTTTTTTCGCAATTCTCTTCCTCTATCTCTAATTATCATATCATGTATCTCCTACCTCTTCCTATGTCTTTTAGGTGTATAATTATATACAAATGGATTTCAAACCGAAATTGGTTTAGATCCTTAATTTACTCAACAAATCCCTGATTCTTCTAAGTCCTCATTAATTTCTAGAATCTCTCTTTATCCCTAAGGATCCCCTCTAATCCCATAGTTTCATGCAACCAATTCTTAATTTAAATCTACAATAATTTCTCAATCTCTCAATCCCTAATTCTCTCATGTTCTCCAACATTCGAGAACATTTAAAATTATGTTCACAATATTAATTAAATCCTATTTTAAATCACTCAAAATATTTAAAATTACACTCAGAGAACCAATTTCTCTTTAAAACATAGGACTCCTTAAGTTTCCCAAATAATCAATAACATTTGAGCAGGATGCTCCTGCATCAATATATATATATATATATATATATATTGTTTATGCAAAATTATATATATATATATATATATATATATATATATTATTTTTAGAAATGGGAAAATTAATATTTGAATTGAATTTTTCAGACATGTGTTCCAACAGGATTAACTCCATCACTTAAGGACAAAAATTGCCTTAACTCTGTCATGGTACAAAATAGTGTTGTAAAGAAAACTGAAGAAGGGGAGCTAAAACTCTATTGGGTTGCAAAGAAATCTGCAAAAGGGGAGCTAAAACTCTATTGCCTTGCAAAAAAATCTGCAGAAGGGGGGGACTCTCTCTGTTAGGCCCTCAACAACTTCATCCAGGGCTTAAGATAAAATTTCAAATTGCTGGATGAGCCCTTAATGTGGTTAAATATAGGCTTGATTGAGTTATAACTCCATTGAGCTATGAAAACTATGAAATAACTTAATAAATAGAAAGGAAGGAAATTATTGTTTTTTTTATAGAAGTTGGGAATTTTTTATAAAAATTGAATTTAAAAAGCGGAAAAAATAACCCATATAAATAATTTAGTAAATTGATGTAAATTTTCTTTAAATTCATGCAAAATTTCCTTTAGAAAAGGATAACATCAAGTCATTATTAAATAATTTGTAAGTATTTGTGAAACCACTAGATTAGTGTAAGTTGTATACTTTTTAGTTTGTGTTTAAGTGTTTTCACATTGCATGTAATTTATTATATAAACCATATTATAGATGGTAATATTATGGATAAGTAAATAAATTTATGATATTGAAGTTTATGAGAGATTTTTATTCTATCATTTGAGTAGAATAGATGCCAAGTGTAAAATAAAAATCTCTTACTAAATTTAGTTTGAGAAGATATAACATCAAAATAAGTCTGAGTAAAAAGTTGCTTGCTAGAATATAAATTATTTTATTGAAATCATTGTTTGAGTTTTTAAATCCAAATTCACACATTAAAAAATTTCAAATATTTTAAAATTTTTGAAATAGTGTTGTTGCACAAGGCCATAATATTCTTTTTAGATTCGGTTGTGGAACCTTGAAGATTCTTTGTGGGGCCTAAAGTTAGTTGTGGTAGGATATAGCTGATTTTATACTCATTTTACTCAAAAATTCGCGAGGATTTCGCTGGAGCAGTCAGCTTTGGGATTTGAGTGGTCCATTTTCAAATCACTCCAAGAATTGGAGGTATAATGATGTATTTTTCCATGTGCTTGCATTCCTTTTTGTTGAGATAAATGAAGAGGCATCTCCACTTTGAAGTTGGGCCCAAAAACATAGCCCACATTGGGTGAAATCCATTATCAAACATTGGGTTCACTTTATTTATGGTGTATTCCTCTTATGTTGCTTCTTCTTTAAGTGTTTTCATTTATAATTTTACATTCTCTTTTATGCAATTATAATAAACATCACCGAAGAAAAAATCATGGATCATGTTGGTATCAAAGTGGTTTTTTTTTTATTATGTGAATTTTGAGTATGGATGATAATCAAGGCTAAACTCAAATATGGTGAAGGAAATATCAAGCCTTTTAACCTAGAGATTGGACGTGCAACACAAAGAAGGAATGGAGAATGACGATGTTCACACCGCGAATTTCCATAAAGCTTTCTACTGGATAACCGACATGGTAGATAAATTGTTTGCAAATTATGAAAAGAGAGTGGAAAAGAAGGAAAAGAATAGGAAATAAAAACCACAGGACAATTCTTTGGTAAATCAGGGAAATGGAGGAGAACCTCTTGAACTTCCATTTCTATCTTCCATTGAATGTTCTTATTCTTCTTCTTCTCATTCTCATCATTTAAATAGACATTTGTAACAACCTTGGTTAAACAATCATGTTAAAAATATATAAGACCATGTTGATGGGACACGTGTTGAGATTTAACAAGAAGCTTATCCATGCACACCTAGTGCATTAAGCACCTAGTTGCATTCAGCACCCAGACTAGGGTGGGGCCCACAGTGCTACTTTTGGGTGCATGTCTATTTTTATTATCCCTTAATTAAGATGGACATTAAATTGTAATATATTCTCAATGTGGAATTGAATGAGTTAAATAGAAGTGATAAATTTAGTTAGCTAGTGGATTTTGAGTTAGAAGATGGTTGGTGGGACATGCACAGTAATTCTAGTTGTAACAGAGTTCGAAGTGCAGCGGTGCATGATTTGGTGCAAGTTGTAAATAGTTTAACTCAATTAAGTGAGTTAAACTCAGTTGTGCTAGTTGTAACTGAAGATACACTAGTGATATATCTAGTGAATTAAATATTAATTAATTCACAACCAATGATCTCAAATGCAACTAAGGTTATACTATTATTAGTTACATGCCTGTCAGATCCAATGGAGACCCAATTGAGTTCTAGGTGAAAGGGAGGTTGAATATCAGTTGAAGGATTATTGGCTTGCACACATACAAGAAAACACCCATTGGACTGCCCATGATACTTGCACAGTCAAGGCGGGCAAGAATTCCTATCTTTGAGGGATCTTTACCATCAGGGATTGTGCAAGCAAGGTAGGTTGTCTTGAGGCTTAGAATTGGTTATGTGTTGGTCAGTTTTGCATATGAAAGTGTGAGACAATTAGATGATGTACTGGAGGGCTCTTGTGAGAATATTTTTGTATGTAATTGTTTCATGATCCATGCCTAATATACAATAGAAGATAGTGGGGTTTTTAGCTATAAGCTTTCCCTGGAAAATTATCTGTGTTGTGGTTTGATTGATTCTTCTTTGCTTCGTGTGATTAGCGATTGTATTTTTAATTAAAATATTCTATTAAATATTTGTAGAAGCGATTCATTATTTAACTTTAGTACATTGTTATATCAGGTGAATCAAAGATATATATACTTTTTGTATAATTTCTACATGGTATCAGAGCGCAGGAAATTGCAGAAGTGAAGCAGGAGATGAATTTATGACTAGATAGAATTCGAATTTGCAGACAGACTTTCTTGGTGCTACAGCTGATTCAAGATCGAAATGGCTTTCAATGGCTTGAGGTTAGAGTATGCACTCAAGGGCAGCTCGAACTATATTGTTTGGAAGGACTGGATGGAGGTAGTACTCGAAGACAATGGCTTGAAGGAATTCATTGATAAAGATGTTCCTAAGCCAGATGTTGTAGATGTTGCACATCTTGATGCATGGAAAAAGAAAGTGGCAAAGGCAAGGAAGATCCTGTTGGAGAGAGTATGACACCACATTGTCTCAAGCCTCCATGGGAAAGCCACACCATATGCAATGTGGAAGGCTTTGACAGATCTATTCCAAAGTAGAAACTACCACAGGAAATTGGCGCTCAAAGATAAACTCAGGGAGATCAAGATGGAAAAGGGTGACACCATTAAAAAATACCTTGCAAATTTTTTCCAATGTCGGGATGAACTGGGGAGTGTGGGAATAACAGTCATTGATGATGATTTGGTGAGATTGGCTCTCCTAGGACTTCCCAAGAGTTGGCACATTTATCTAGACTTTGTCAATGGAAGGGAAAAATTGCCATATTGGGAACGACTGTGGTTAGATTTGGTGTAGGAGGAGTTTAGATGGAACAACAAAGATGGTCTTCATCTAAGAATGAGGATGAAGAGGATTATGCTTTAGTTGACAAGGTGTGGAAAGGAAAGGGGAAGAAATTCCATTCAAAATTTGAGTCCAAGAATGGCAAGAAGCAGGACATGTCCAAGGTGAAGTGTTTTCACTGTCACGAACATGGGAATTTTTCTACTAACTATCCACAAAAGAAGAAGAACAAGAAGGTTGCTAGATCTACAAATGGTGAGGCCTTTGCCCTGAAATTTGAGCTTGACTTCTCATTGATCACATGCATGGTTTCCAGTGCATTGGGATCTGTGTGGTATTTGGATAGTGGTGCTTCCTTTCACATGACGGGAGATAAGGAACTTTTCAGTGACTTGGAGGAGAAAGATCTCCAGATGCATATTGAGATGTGCGATGATGAATGGTATAGTACTAACGGGATTTGTGCCATTACCTTTTAGAGGGATTTGGGTAAACCATTTCAATTAAAATATGTGATGCATGTACTAGGTCTAAAGAAAAATTTGGTCTCAATCGCAATGTTGGAGGATAGAGGCTATGACGTTGTTTTTAGTGATGGAAAAGCTTTCTTGCGACATAAAACAATGGGTCAAGACAATAGGATAGGGATTCGAGTTAAGAATATATACAAGTTGTAGGTAGATGGCTGCGCAGCAATGATGGGTAAGGAAGATCAAGTGGTGAGCCGGGATGAGGGCGAATTATGGCACAGGCGATTGGGCCATCTTCAACATGGAGCCTTAAAAGTCATGCATCATATTTCCATTGGTCTTCCCAGGGGTACACTTGCGTAGTTAGACACATGCAAGGGATGTGCTATGGGAAAATATTTAAAGGCCACCTTTCATGAGAAGGAAAAACGAGCTTCAGAGATCATTGAGAGAGCTCACACAGACATGTGTGGTCCTTTCTCGGTTGCTTCAACAACAAAACATAAGTACTATGTAATATTTTTTGATGAATTTTCTCGTAAGTGTTGGATCTTCTTCATGCATAAGAAAGATCAAACATTCTCTAAGTTCTGTGAGTTCAAAGAACTAGTGGAAAAAGAGTCGGGGAAGAAATTCAAGGCTCTTATGAGCGATAATGGTGGATAATACATCCCTAACAAATTCAATAACTTTTGCAGCAAAGAAGGAATTCGAAGAGAAATCATAGCGCCTCATAACCCACATTAGAATGGGGTCGCAGAGAGGAAGAAAAAAACTATTGTGGGTGCAGCACGAGCGATATTGCATGATCAAGGCCTATCGATGCATCTGTGGGTGGAAGCATGCAATACAATGGTACATGTGCAAAACCGTTGTCCTCATAGAGTACTTGGCATGAGTACACTTGAAGAGGCTTTCACTGGTGAGAAACCTAATGTTTCACACTTTAATATTTGGCTCATCTGTTTGTGCATGTGACTAAGGATGCTAGGAAGAAGCTAGAACCAAATGTTGAGGTTGGGATTTTTGTAGGGTACAATGAAATACCCCATAATTATCATGTATATTTTCCAAACAACAGAATTACTGTTGTGTGACGAGATATCAAATTTGATGAGGAGAAAGCCATGCGGTTGTCCCTTGAGAGGGAGCTAGACTTGCATGTAGAGGAGGAACTGCTGGTTCCCAAGGTTGAGTCTCAATATGTGGATCCACCACATGAGGAGGTTCATGGAGTGGAGGAAATCACTCATGTAGAGCCATCCATTAGAAATGGAAGAAGGAGCACCACGGATCGACAATAATTTCTTGGTACAACAGGAAATAATGATCCGTGGCACTCAGTTTAGTGGAAGAGGAATACATGGCAGCAAGTCAAGCTGCATGTGAGGCTATCTGGATGAGAAAGATCTTGGTTGGTTTGTTTTGTTCTCAGATGGATCTGATAGTGATTCATTGTGATAATTAGAGTTGCATTAAACTCTTGATGAATCCTATGTTTCATGATAGGTCCAAGCATATAGATATATGGTACCATCATCTCAAAGATTGTGTGTAGAGGAGGATCATGTTGCTTTAGTACATTCCCATGAAAGACCAGGATGTAGATATTCTGATGAAGGCACTCACCAGGAGAAAATTCGAATACCATAGAGATAGGATCAGGGTGAAGGATAATCCATTTCTTGTTGGGAGGGAGTGTTGAGATTTAGCAAGAAGATTCAACACCCATGCTTAGTGCATTAATCACCTGGTTGCATTAAGCAACCAGACTAGGGTGGGTCCCATAGTGTTATTTTTGGGTGCATGTCTATTTTTATTATCCCTTAATTAAGATGGACATTAAACTATAATCTATTCTTAATGTGGACTTGAATGAGTTAATTGAAAGTGATAAATTTAGTTAGATATTGGATTTCAAGTTAGAGGTTGGTTGGTGGGACATGCAGAGTAATTCTAGTTGTAACAGAGTTTGAAGTGAAATGGTGCATGAGTTGGTGCAAGTTGTAAATAGTTTAACTCAGTTAAGTGAGTTAAATTCAGTTGTGCTAGTTGTAACTAAAGATACACTAGTGACAGATATATCGAATTAAATATTAATTAATTCACAATCAGTGATCTCACATGCAATTGACAATTTACTATTATTATTTGCATGCATGTTAGATCCAGTGGAGACCCAGTTGAGTTTTAGGTGAAAGGGAGGTTGACTATCAGTTGTAGGATTATTGGCTTGCACACATGTAGGTAAACACCCATTGGAGTGCCCATGATACTTGCGCAGTCAAGGCAGGCAAGAATTCCTATCTTTGAGGTACATTTAACATCATGGATTGCGTATGCAAGGTAGGCTGTCTAGAGGCTGATAATTGGCTATGTGTTGGTTAGTTTTGTATATGACAGTGTGAGACAATTAGTTGATGTATTGGACGGCTCTTGTGAGAATAGTTTTGTATGTAATTGTTTCATGATCCATGCTTAATATACAATGGAAGATAGTGGGGTTTTTAGTTGTAATCTTTCCCTAGGAAATTTTTTGTGTTTTGGTTTGATTTATTCTTCTTTGCTTCATGTGATTAGTGATTGTGTTTTTAATTCCACAAAATATTTGTAAAAGCGATTTAGTATTTAACTTTAGTACATTTTTAGATCGGGTGAATCCATGATATACATACTTGTTGTATAATTTCTACAAAATGTATTCCAAGTTGAATGTTGGGAAAAACATCCTAGTGGGTGTTCATTTCAGGTATTATGGCTAAGGGAAATTGGCAAAGGAAATGGAAAAGGCTTTGGAAAGGAATGAAACATTTATTGGCATTTAATTTATGAAAAGAATAGAAATTATGAGAAAAGGAAGGTGAAAGGTCACAGTTTGCATGTTAGCGGAAAATGAAGGAAAATAATGGAAATTGAAGAAAATAGAGGTATCATTGATAAAAAGGCTTATGAGGATTAGTTAGGAAGTGTTTTGCTCAGTTCAATTTTGGAGCTCTCATTTCTCTCTCTCTCTCTCTCTCATGCTCTTGGATACTTAGAATTTTCTTGGAGCACTTTTGGAGAGTGTGGCATAGTTGGATATTTGGAGCAAGAAGGCAATGAAAGAGTAGGAAAGCATAAGAGGACATCGAGATTGGCAGCTACAACAGGTTTTGATCGTAGGTACTGATTTGCGTGTATTTTTTCCTCACTAATTTTGGCATGCATGGTCTATGTGTGATGTTTCTTGGTCATGATATTTAATTGGCATGGAGGATTGTCTGGATTAACATTGGCATGGAGTTGTGGATTCATTTCATTTTTTGCTTTATGGTTTCTTCTCATGTTCCTTTAGTTGTGGGTTAAGTTATTAGCTCTTGGAGCCTTGGTTGGAAAAATTCTTTGAAAGCCTAGTGGACAAATGTGGGTTGAGTTACTAACCCTAGAAGCCTTAGTTGTACAAACACTCTGGAAGCCCTAGATGGGTTGAGTTACTAGTCCTGGAAGCCCTGGTTGGACAAATTCTCTGGAAGCCCTCTAACAGGTGGGGTTGAGTTACTAGTTGTGGAAAACCTGGTTGGAACAAACACTCTAGAGCCCTGGAAGATCTTGGGTAGAGACCAATTCGTGATTTTTGTGGTGTTCGACCATGATGTGGAATCACTAGTTGAGTGTTGAGGTGGTTTGGCCTCTGAAAGCCCTCAATTGGATTTTATTGATGTTTTTGATGAGATCCCACATTCATTCTTGGAATATGGCACAGGGATGACTGGATGAAGAGAAATTTGGCTCAGCCATGTCTATGGTTAGGTGGAACGTGGAAGTCCCAAACTTGGTTGCATTTTTCTTATGGAAATAAGAGCTCTTTTCTTCTTGTATTGATGGATAAATATTATTTTTATCATATGAATCATATGGCTGATGTATTCTTCATATTTATGTGGTTAGTATGTTGGTTATGAGCATGTATTGTATCAATGATGATGTATGGTTCTCCCCATGTTTTTACTTGTAAATGAATGAATAATGTATCTATGGTCAAATAGATGGAAATGTAGCTAATGATGTAAGGAAACAATGCTTCTTAGTGATTCTCAGATAAGTATGAGACCACTATGCTCAGATCTATTGTTTATACCTGTAGTTTCCATGCTTGTGACATGTTTGACGAAATGTGTGTCATGGCTAGCAGGGGTCTAGTTGAGTCCTTGTGGATGTGTTTATTTTTCATCATTTTTTTGTGGTTACAAATAATATTTGAAGTTGTCATGAATTTTTGGGCATTGAATAGGTTTATGGGCCTCAAAAAATGGCTCAAAACCCAAGGATGTTGGCACAACATTGGGTAATTTAGTCTGTGGACATTGGCATGTACGCTTGTGCATGCATCCAAAGCCTCCCAGATGTAGGCATGTAGGCATGCAGGATTTTTCAAGCGTACAAAGGTCCAAGAGCTCAAAATGTCAATAGGACCCAAGGGAAGGATGCCTGAATGTTTAGGTTGGTCTTGGGGTTGTTATTCTTGATCTACAATGTCTATGTGATGTATTTTCATCAACTCCACTTTCTTAAGGCCACCTAAGAGGTCGAATCTCATCATAGTAGCCTCTCATCAAATGTTTACCCCGATTGTCTGGTTACTTTGGTAGATGTGGGAGGAGGGTGCTACAAAGTGGTATCAGAGCCAAGTTCCACCCTTGGACTGGATGGGCATTGTGTTGGTCATGCATTCAATTCAGTTTCATATGTGTCCCTTATGCTTGTAGGCTATGTGATTGTTGTATTTTCATGGTGTTGATCACGGTTGTAGTGATGTCTCCATGTGAATGTTGATGGTTTTCTTGTGGGATGTGTCATCATGAGTGTATGGTTGTATATGCATTTTTTATGCAAGTTGGTGTTATGCATTCATTTTCATGGTGAATATTGTTATTCATAATGTCATTGTATGCAATTAGGTCACCATGATGATATTGGTATGCTATGATGCTAATGTGTTAGTTGAGATAGAATAGGAGATGCAAATAATTAAGGTGAAGTTACAACAATGGAATTTGGGGTAATAGCAGATTGTCATAAAATTTTGTATGCTTGGCAAGCAAGTATGTGATTCATGGTTGTTGTAAGCATTAGGGTTACTTATATGTCTTTCATTCTATTTTTATTTTGGCTACATGTATGATAAATTCTAGTTAATCAGCATATCCATATGCATTATGGTTATGTGTATGCCTTTCATTCTTTTGATTTTATGGTTACATACATGATAGATGTTAGTTAATTAGTGTGATAATATGTACATGCATTGGTTATTAAAGCATGATATTTGTATAAATTGCACCAATGGATTCAATTCGATCATGCAATGTACTAAAACAAGATATTGAATCCTTCAACAATACTTGTGGAATATAAATCACGATCGCTCAATCGCATGCAAGTAAGAGAAAGAAGTAAATCAATCACACAACACAAGATTTTCCTGGGGAAAGAAACTACTCAAAACCCCTCCATCTCTATTGTATAATAATCCAAGGAATCATGAAACAATACAATTCATGTGTTCTCACAAGAACCTCATACACTCTACCAATCGTCTCACACTGATCTAGGCACAATTGGACCAACACATAGCCAGTTTTCAGCCCACCTTTAGCATGCCTTGCTCACACAATCCATACAAAAAATAATTCCTCTTAAATAATAATTCCAACCTTCCCTGACTGTGCAGTTCTTCATGGGCATCAGGTGGCTTTATAACTACACCTGGGCAGTTCGCTAATAATACAACTGATAGTTTACATCCCTTTAGCCTTTGTCTCAACCGGGTCTCCATCAGATTTGACATGCATGCAACTAATAATATAAAATCATTAGTTACTTGCTAGATCACTACTCGTGAATTAAATCTAATTTAAATCACTTGACCTCCCACTAGCTTATCACTAAGTTAGAACTAGTTAAACTAATTTTAACTCAAATAATCTGAGTTAACTAATTACACTCACACCATACTAGTGCTACAACTGCAACTAGACCCCCAAAATAATAGAATCACTCTACATGCCTCATCATTGACCCTCAACTCGAAATTCTTGAGTTAACTAAGTCTATCTCACTTATTTAACTATTACAAGTTGTTATGAGATAAGATTACAATTTATTGTCCAATTTATTTAAGGGAAAAATGAATTAGACGCCCACATTTAGCACTAATGTGTAACTAAATTCCTCACCCATGTGCGACTAGAATCCCACACAAGTACACGATGCATTTTATTTTTGAATTTCAACACTCCCTCTCAACAAGAAAGGGGTTATTAGCTACCCCGATCATGTCTTTGTGGTATTCGAATTTTCTCTTTTCAAGCGCCTTCGTCAAGATATCTACATCCTGATATTCTATGGGAATGTACTACAACAACAAAATGTGCCTCTGAACACAATCTATGAAATGGTGGTACCAGATTTCAATATGCTTGGACTTGTCATGGAATACCGGATTAACCGAGATTTTTCTGCAAATCTGGTTATCACAATGTATCACTGTCGGATCCATATGATAAACAAACAAGCCAATAAGTATCTTCCTCACCCAGATGGCCTCACATGTAGTCTGACTAGCTGCCATGTACTCTACCTCGACTGAACTGAGTGCAACTGATCTCTGCTTCCTGATGTACCAAGAAATTGTTGAAGATGCCCCCTGATGTGCTATTCCTGTCTGATGGACTACCTGCCCAATCTACATTAGGGAAGCCTTGAAGCTTCACTCCCTCTATCTGTCTATGCCATTATCCATACTCTGTAGTGCCCCTGAGATATCTCAACACATGTTTCCTCGCCTTCCAAAAGAGCTAGGTAGGCTTAACCATAGCTTGACTAAGCTAGTTAAATGTGTAGCATGTGTCTGGTTGTGTGTTCACCAAACACATAAGTGAACCCACAAGTTTCATGTAAACAGTAGTGTTATTCATTCGTAATTTTCACTATCTAAAGATGACTAAGTATTGGTTCTAGATTTCTAAAAACAACATTCTTTGAACATTGTGAGTTTTAGAAATCTCACTTCCTTCATTATCCTAAATAAACCAATTTCACTATACATCTCATCTCTACCTTCTAATTTTACCTTGCTGATCTAAAAAGGACTCATTTTGGGCTTGTTTACCTCATTTTCACTCTCCTCCTCACTCCATTCTCGTTTACCTTCTCTTCCCTGCCAAAAAACTCATTCTCCCTCTAAAAACCCATTTTTTCCCCTTTTTATAACCCTTCACAAATACCCTCCCTTCCTCACTCCCCCATTATATGTTAAAAAAATGTAAATGACCCTCTTTTACATTGTTTTAAAATAAAAAATTACACCTATCGTGTCCTTTTATTTTATAAATATAACCCTGTTTTATTTTATAAACTTGACCTTATGTATATAAACCCGAGCCCCTTTTTTCTCTATCCCTAAGCCTCCTCGCTCTCATATGGCCCTAACCCTGCCTACATATAAGCTCCCTAATATAAATTTTCTGCCTTCACCGTTTGTTATATAACTCCCCCGAAAAACCTTATAAAAAGGCTCATTTACCTTATATTATTAAAACCCTAGGCCCACTCACCTTCGAACTCTGCGCCCTAGTTAAAACGTGCCACCTGTCCCTGGGCTCCACCTCTAAACCTACCCACCGCTCTTCCGCTATGCAATCACCGTTGATCTCCACTTTCGAGATCCGATGACCCCCATTGTGTATCACAAATTAAATAGTGCCAGGGTTAAAGTTTTGTGACCCATGCGAAATGGGCAGTTTCACGCCGCCACGTGGAAAGCACCCAATGGTATCACATTTCCACCCCCGAAAATTGTTTTCCACCCCTCTACCATGTGATAAACCACCTCTGGTTTTCCTAAACTGCTTTCCCTCTGCGCCAAATTTCAAACCCTCCCGCCTCTCTTTGAATTTCTGTTGGTTGCGTCTTCGGAACCCTGCCTCCCACACCATTTCACCCTCTGAAAATGCCCTCTGATAGCCCAAAAACTCAAAAACAAGCAGTAAACCCTCCTTGCAGGCTTTAAGATTAATTATTTATGTTTTGTGAGGGTTTAATAGTGGAGGTGTCTACTAGAGCATTCCAATGGTCCAAAAATGATTAGATAAAAATCTGGGTGACGATCCAGAGATTCAAATCAACTTTAGAAGGACTAGGTGACCCTATATCAAGATCAAATCGATGAAACATGATCGTCAATGGTTAATTAAACCCTCCTTCAAAGAAATATTGCATCCCTGCATGCAGAAAGAAAACACAGGAACAAAGACACGAGCAGAAGAAATTACAATCAAAGGACTATACGGAAGAAAATGAAGATCAAAGGAATTAAGAGGCTAAAATTTATATCGAAGATAAATTATGAAGATTAGCCATAAAGAAAAGGTTAAAGGTAATGAAGATAGACAACAGGGGTTTAAAATATCAAAAGGTTAATACAAAGGATTAATGAATAAAACAGAGATAAAGGAAGAATAAATGAAAAAGAGACAGTGAGACAGTGAGACAGTTTATAAAAGTTGAATCAGAGTTGATAGGCCTAATGCAAAGTTTAAAGGGTAAAATAGAGTCAAATCAACAAAGAAACCCATTCGAATGACTCAGCCCAAGCATTTACTTCTTTAGATGACACATATGGACACCTACAACATTATTTCTTTCAATAAAGCATCAAACAGTTATTGAAAATAGTCATAGATATTTTATATCTACCTAACAGTTATTGTAAAATTATTGCAGCAAGCCTAAAAGTAAAACATTTCACATAAATCAACTCTGAAGTTAATATAGAAGTTATTGTTTCAGCATAACACCTTCAGATATTTTTTCCTTGGGCTTTGCATGGTCTCAAAGGTCAAAAATCATTAACTCTGAAATAAATGACATTTAAAACCCTAGTTTAGCGACACCTCCTCATTTGCATATAAATATTGCATATGAGCTTCATTTTTAGTCTTGATAACTTGGTGGTTATTCGACTAAATTTGGTTGCTGAGCTAGCTGAGGACTGTTAGGCTGGATTTGATAAAGCTCTCAATCACAGAGAGTTGTTGTACATGGAGTATTATAACTGGTTTGATCATCAATAATACAAGCATGTTCACAGGATCCTTGAGCTATGTTAATGGTGAAGATTTCCTTCTTTGTCATTGTTTTTCTCATGTTTTACATTCTATCCATATTCTTTGATAAAAGAACATAAATTTTAGAGTAGGATTTGCTATCTTGGCACCCTCTTTCTGTCTTCTTTCTTTATCTTTATGTTTTCTTCTGCAAGGTCTGATTGGAGGATTCTTAATTTCCTTCCAATTTCATCTAGCTTGTTGTCTTAGAAATTATTCAATAGAGTGAAACCACGGAATTTTATGGTGAGCCCTATCCTTGAGTACGGCTTGAGATATTGTTTTTAAGACCTTTCTTTGAAATATGCTTAGTAGAGTCTAAACCAGGGAATTCTATGGTATGCCATGTCCTCTGGTCTGCCTCCAAATGTTGCTTTGAAGATTCTTTTGAGTGTTAGTTTAAAGAAGATATATTATTTATGTTTGATATTTGGCTACTCTCACTATTATCTTATATGTTTTCTTTAGCTGAAAGTAGTCTTATAATTATTGGATTGTTGTATGAAATGTTTGCTTATTAAAGTCTGGCCAAAGAAGTTTATGGTGCACCCTGTCCTTTGGTTTGCTTCAAATAGTTACCTTAAAAGGTTTTTCTTGTCGAAGTAGAGCTAGAAGATTCTTAACTGACTATAGATTTGCTAACTTCACAACTTATTACTGTTTCATATCACAACCTAATCTAAGAGATCCACTTGATATAGTTAGCTTTGCCTATGAAAACCCTTGCAGAGTTGATGAACAATTAAATCCTTTTATGACTCCATGGCCCAATGGATCAATAATGTTTGCTCATATTCTACTTATTCAGCTGAAACATCCCTTCAATTAGTCACACCACATATCTATCAACCTGTCAATTAATTCAACCAAAACAAACAAGTCCTTAGAATTTCATAACTAACCTAACATCTTAAAACAAAGAGCATAAAGATATATTATTTGAAAACACTTACAAATAGAGAGATCCCTCTCTGAATCCAGGAAGGCTAGGTCCTAGGATTCCAAAGTGGTTCTGATGTGGCCCCTGCAGTGTTTGTTCTTTCCAATCTTGTAAATCACAGGGAGCCAACATAGTGGCGACCATACTGGGGATACTGAGTAATAAACTACAAACATAGACTCTAAAAATCAGAAAACCTCTTTTTAAACTTAGTATGAATCAAGTGTTAGCCAAGAATGGTACCTTATTTTTTATGGTGGAAAAAAATCAGCCATAAAACAGGTAAAAATCCTCCACCTGGCGACTCCACAACTCTCAATAGACCTAAATACTCCACTGGTAGAAGACTCTAGAATGGTTGAAAATATGCAGTGAAATTTTCTTATTTACAAACATGGAACCAAGGATACAAAGGAGATATGCTCCGATGAACAGAGATCACATCCCTGGGTTCCCACACAAAATGCCTCAGATAAATTAGGACAAAAATTTCAAGATGAAAAATTTGATGACCCCTTGTTACATCTCATCAAATTTCATATACATGTATGGAGGTTAAAGGTTGAATGGCACGAGGACTTCCTCATGAAAATGTTTATGGCAACATTAGAAGGTAAGGCAAGAGAATGGTGTGAATGGTTAAAAAATGGTAGTTTATTTTCCTTAAAGGATTTCCACAAGGTATTTTGTGAACATTATAAACAATATTGTCCATCTCTACCATTAGCTGAGAATTGTTGTGATCAATCTGGAGATCTCATACAATACCTTGTAAAAATTGATGAAGATTTAGGGAACTGAAATCCTGAAGATTTATTAGAAGAAATCCATGCATTTCATACTCAAGACAGCTACCATGACAACCTAGAAGAGTTAGTTGAGGAAGAACCCAATCAAGAAATAGAAGAAAACCCACATGATCTCTCCGAAGGCACAAGTGATGATTTATCATCCCTTCTAAGTGAGGCTCAAGAATACATTCAGCCTCAAAATCAGCCTTCACAAGAGAGAGAGAACTATTGTACTTCTATCCAAAGAAAGAGAAAATGTCTCCACCTTTAACTAAAGAGGAAATAAATCAAATGCTAAACATGTAGCCAGCCTCTAAGCCTTTATGTGAACAAAAAATTTATGTTCATTTTCCTACCAATCCCATCTACCATAAATCAGAAAGTGAACTTATAGATCAATTCAAAGAAGAACAAACTGATAATCCAATATGTTTGATTGGTGACATTATTTATATTGATGATTTTCCAAAGTTTGATAAATCTGATGATGATGTTCTCCAAATAAAAGCTAACCTTGCAGAGCCATCAGTTGTTGGTTTGTGGGATAAAGTTCACTATCATCAACTTGAAAAAAGTAATAAGCCAATACAAACCATCTATGACACTGATGAGGAAAGCTTAGAAAGTTTAGAAGTAGGTGAAGGATATTTGACCCTTTTTTCTACTTCATATCAGCCCAGCAGAAATAACGTTCACATGATTGGAAATCAACAGTCCTTCAGTTTTGATGTTGAGATTGGAGAAGGAAAATAACTTCTTGAGAAAGTTGTAAATAAGGATCCTTTTCCTAAAAATATTGAGGAAATCATTTGGGATATAGAATCCTCTACAGCTTCAGAGTTGTAGCCACCAAGTCCCATTGAATTTCAAATTGAAAATGAAGGCTTGGAAATTAATGATCACAAGAGAGTTGCTGCACTTCTTTCTCAAGCAGATTTGTTGCCGAGGAGTGCTCCTACTCATCAACATGATGGCCTCCCCACAGAATTCAGCCCACTTAATTAGAACATATTAGGATTGCAAGAGGACAACACTGCAATATATGATGAGTCTACCACTTTAGATGATCATGAGGAAGAGGAAGAATTTTTTCCCAAAGGAGTCCCAAGCTCAGCAAAGTGGAACAAGAAGCAGTCTTAGATCAAGCTCATTTTCTAAATCCTCACTTTCAGGTACTGTTTCAAGATCCCTTTGTTGATTTATTAGATACATTTGAAGAGGGAGTAAAATATGTCAAGAGTAGTCTAATGCAAGGTTTAAATAAAATTTTAGGCATTACTGTTCAAACACAAGTGAAGTGGGAGTGGCCTTTTGTTTTTTTCAAAACCCTCAAATAGCCAAACCAAGATCCCTCATGGAATCATATGCTTGATTGGTTGTATTGGAAAAGAGAGTTCACCAACTGAATGTATATCATGTATAAGTTAGATTAGTATAGATAGGAATGAAAATAAGCTCAACCATATGAGCATTTTTCTAGCTTTAGTTTCAATTTTTTTTTACAAAAACAAAAACAAAAATATAGAAAAAAGAAGATAAAGAGGGCAGATAATAGAAAAGGTACAACCCCATACCAAAAAAGAGTTCTTCTGAAAGTGTGCAAGTCCAAATGCCACTACTTAAAATGAAATTTTTTGTTCAGCCATACAACCTAATCATGATGCAGGAGCATCCTGCTTAATTGCCATTTTTCATTTGGGTGATTTAGGGGGTGATGTTTTTTTTAAATTATTTTATAAATTATGCACATTTTAAATAAATTGAGAGGAAAATTTGAGTGTGAGGTTTATTGTAAATATTCTCTTAATAAATTGAGAATATGAGTGGAGTTGGGTTGTATAGATATTTTAGGGATTATGAACTCTTAAATGGAACTTAGTTGAGTCAAAGGAGGGATAAAGCTATTTTAGAATTTGGTTGAGTTATTTGTGGAGGAAATCATGGATTCAAATTAATCCACAATTATGTATAAATATGAGATTTGTATGAGGATAGAAGGGAGATAGGCATAGAGATGGAATAGGGCAGAAAAGAGAAAGACAGTGTAGAGTAGGAATGGTGTGACAATGTGACGAGTTGTAAAGGCGAGAGCAAGAGGCCACAAATGTAATATTCGGCCAAAGAAGGGTTTGAATTTGAAATTTCAAATTGTATTTATGCAAGTATTTTGTTTGTGTTTGGCTCTCTCTTCTTATATATTTTGTATTGAATCTTAGTTTTTATGAAGATTTTGATGAGGATTTCATAGTAAAGGAAACACACACTCTATTGTGCGCAAGTATTTGATTTGGGAAAAAAATTCTGCATCAAATCATGATTGAGTAGGTTTAAATTTCTGTTGATAGGTTAATGAATGAATATTTGCCAAATTTTCTAAACTTGGTTTTTCAATAAATTAGATTAGGAAAGATATTGGTTCCAAAGCTCAAATTTGAACAAAGGAAGAAAGAGAGGGATGCACAACAAACTCTAAATTATAGCCCTCAAAGTTTTGTTTTAAATTTCTAAAAAATAAATTCTGTATGCAAACTTGTATAAAGTGCCACAGATCATAACAAATCAGATTGTCTAATCCTGATTTGGTTATGTTTTCAATTTCTTGTTTTTATAATAGAGAACGGAAATCTGTCATACAACTTAATATTGATAGATAAGTAGATTAGGTAGATAATAAAAATATCATCAGCCTAATATGAGATTTTGGCTGATATAAGTGTAGAAGTAGATAGTTTCATGTTTTCAAAAGAAAAATAATGTCAAGGGTTGGCTAATCTAAATGCACACAATGAAGAAAAAATGTTAGGAAAATAGAATGGGTAGGTAGAATTTGGGTTGGAGTAATCATGTTATTTTCAGATGCTGAAGATCACACCTTCAAAGCAGCAATTCAGCAAGTTACCAATGGAGGTCTCCCAAGGTGAAAATCAAGGCACTAGTCTACTTCTTCCAAAGATTTTCTCTCTGAGGTTATTGACACCTCATAAAGGAGTTGTCCTCCCCAAGTGGAGCCACTATTAGTCATCCATAATTTTCACTATCTAAAGATGACTAAGTATCAGTTCTCGATTTCTAAAAACAACATTCTTTGAACATTGTGAGTTTTAGAAATCTCACTACCTTAATTATCCTAAATAAACCAATTTCACTAGACATCTCATCTCTACCTTTTTACCTTGACGATCTAAAAAGGACTCATTTTGGGCTTGTTTACCTCATTTTTACCCTCCTCCTCACTCCCCCCTTATATATTAAAACAATGTAAAATACCCTCTTTTACATTGTTTTAAAATAAAAAATTAAACCTATCGGGTCCTTTTACTTTATAAATATAACCCTGCTTTATTTTATAAACCCGACCTTATGTATATAAACCCGACCCCCTTTTTTCTCTAGCCCTAAGCCCCCTTGCACTCATATGGCCCTAAACCTGCCTACATATATGCCCCTTGATATAAATTTTCCGCCTCCGCCGTTTGTTCTATAAATCCCCCATAAACCTTATAAAAAGGCTCATTTACCTTATATTATAAAAACCCCAGGCCCACTCCCCTTCGACCTCCACACCCCAGTAAAAATGCACCACCTGTCCCCTGGCTCCACCTCCGAACTTTCCCACGACTCCTCTGTTATGCGATCACCGTCGATCTCCACTTTCGAGATCCGACGACCCCCATTGCATATCGCAAATTAAATAGCATCAAGGTTAAATTTTTGTGACCCGCGCAAAATGGGTAGTTTCACCCTGCCACGTGGCAAGCACCCAATGGTATCGCATTGCTGCCCCTGAAAATCGTTTACCACCCCTCTACTGCATGATAAACCACCTCCAGTTTTCCTAAACTGCTTTCCCTCTGCGCCAAAATTTCAAACCCTCTTGCCTCTGTTTGAATTTCTGTTGGTTCTACCTTCAGAACTCTGCCTCCCATGCCATTTCCTCCTCTGAAAACACCCTCCGATAGTCAAAAACTCAGAAACAAGTAGTAAATGCTCCCCACAGGATTTAAGATTATTTTTTTGTGTTTTTCACAGGTGTAATGGTAGAATTTTCCACCAGAGTATTCTGATGGTCCAAAAATGATTAGATAAAACTCTGGGTGATGATCCGGAGATTCAAATCAACTTTAGAAGTACCAGGTGGCCCTATATCAAGATCAAATCGATGAAACATGATCATCAATGGTTAAGTAAACCCTCCTTCAAAGAAAGATTACATCTCTGCATCCAAAAAGAAAAAACAGGAACATAGACATAGCCAGAAGAAATTACAATCAAAGGACTATGCAGAAGAAAATGAAGATCAAAGGAATTAAGAGGCTTAAACATAGATCGAAGATAAATTATGAATATTAGCCATAAAGAAAATGTTAAAGGTAATGAAGACAAACATTAAAGGTTAAAAATATCAAAAGGTTAATAGAAAGGTTTAATGAATAAATAAGAGATAAAGGCAGAATAAATGAAAAAGAGATAGTGAGATAGTTTATAAAAGTTGAATCAAAGTTAATAGGCCTAATGCAGAGTTTAAAAGGTAAAACAGAGGCAAATCAACAAATAAACCCATTCGAATCACTCAGCCTAAGCATTTACTTCTTCAGATGACACATATGGACACCTACAACATTATTTCTTTCAATAAAGCATCAAACAGTTATTGCAAATAGTCAGAGATATTTTATATCTACCTAGCAGTTATTGTAAAGTTATTGCAACAAGCCTAAAAGTAAAACATTTCACATAAATCAACTTAGAAGTTAATATAGAAGTTATTATTTTAGAGTAACACCTTCAAATATTTTTGCCTTGGGCTTTGCATGGTCTCAAAGGTCAAAAATCATTAACTCTATAATAAATGAAATTTAAAACCCTAGTTTAGCATCACCTCCTCATTTTCATATAAATATTGCATATGAGCTTCATTTTTAGTGTTGATTACTTGGTGGATATTTGACTGATTTCTGCTACTGAGCTATTTGAGGACTACTAGGTTGGATTTGAGAAAGCTCTAAATCACAGAGAGCTGTTGTACATGGATTATTGTAACTGGTTTGATCATCAATAATACAATCACGCTCACAAGATCCTTGCGCTATATTAATAGTGAAGTTTTCCTTCTTTGTCATTGTTTTTCTCATGTTTTACATTCTCTCCATATTCTCTGATAAAAGAACAGAAATTTTAGAGTAGGATTTACTGTCTTGGCACCCTATTTCTGTCTTCTTTCTTTATCTTTATGTTTTCTTCTGCAAGGTCTAATTGGAGGATTCTTAATTTCCCTCCAACTTCATCTAGCTTGTTGTATTAGAAATGATTCAATAGAGTGAAACCAAGGAGGTTTATGGTGAGCCCTGTCCTTGAGTATGGCTTGAGATATTGTTTTTAAGACCTTTCTTTGAAGTATGCTTAGTATAGTCTAAACCAGGGAAGTCTATGGTATGCCCTATCCTCTGATCTACCTCCAAATGTTGCTTTGAAGATTATTTTGAGTGTTAGTTTAAAGCAAATAGATTATTTATGTTTGATCTTTGGCTACTCTCACTGTTATCTTATATGTTTTCTTTATCTAAAAGTAGTCTTATGATTGCTGGATTGTTCTCTGAAAGTTTGCTTATTAAAGTCTGGCTAAAGAAGTTTATGGTGTGCCCTGTCCTTTGGTTTGCCTCAAATAGTTACCTTAAAATGATTTTCTTGTCTAAGTAGAGCTAGAATATTCTTAACTAACTATAGCTTTGTTGCCTTCACAACTTATTATTGTTTCATATCACAACCTAATCTAAGAGATCCACTTGATATAGTTAGCTTGCCCTATGAAAACCCTTGCAGAGTTGATGAACAATTAAATCCTTTTATGACTCCATGGCCCAATGGATCAATGTTTTCTCATAGTCTACTTGTTCAGCTGAAACATGCCTTCAATTAGTCAGACCAAAGATCTATCAACCTGTCAATTAATTCAACCAAAACAAACAAGTCCTTAGAACTTCATAACTAGCCTAACATCTTAAAAAAGAGAGCATAAAGATATATTATTTTAAAACAATTACAAATAGAGAGATCCCTCTCTGAATCCAAGAAAGCTAGGTTATAGGATTCCAAAGTGGTTCTGATGTGGCCCTTGCAGTGTTTGTTCTTGCCAATCTTGCAAATCACAGGGAGCCAACAAGTAGCATCCACTACCTCACTTGAGGTAGCATCCTCCTTCCACCAGTTTCCTGCAAGAGGAGTCTCCATGGGTTTGCTTCCGTCCATGTGGAAATTGCTCAGAATATCCTTGGCATATTTTCCTTGAGATAAAAATATCTCCCCATCTCTTTGCCATATTTCCAAGCCGAGGAAATAGTGCAAGAGCACCATGTCCTTCGTCTCAAACTATCTTGCAAGATCCTCTTTGCAAGAAGTTATGAGATAATCATCACCTGTCAGTATAAGATCAACAACATAAAGTACAATAATAAAAATCTTATCATCAACCAAAATATGATATAGGTTTGCATCTGCTTCACTCTTTGGGAATCCCAACCTGGTGAAATAGTTGTTGATACTAGTGTACCAAGCACGAGGTGCTTGCTTCAGCCCATACAATGTTGTCTTGAGTCTGCACACTTGTGACTCCCTGTCAAAGGTCTCAAAAAATTTTGGTTGCTCAATGTACACTCCTTCCTCAATAACTCCATTGAGAAAGGTTACCTTTACATCCATATGATGTATATGCCACCGTCGTCTGCGCTGAGAGTGCAAGGATGGATCTAATGGATGAGTACCTTACAACCAGTGCAAAATTATCCTCATAGTCAATCCCCTCTACCTCTGAGAATCCTCGGGCCACAGATATAGCCTTGTATTTCTCCACACTCCCATCTTCTGCTTGCAACCACTAACTTCCCCATTGGTCTTGGGACCACTTTCCATGCATTGTTTTTGATAATGGAGTCATACTCCTCAACCATGGCATCAACCCATGTTGGCTACTACATTTCTCCCTCAAATAAGATGGTTCAGTCACAATACACTTGCTTAGAAGAGCCATGTATCCAGTATACCTGTCTGGGGACCTTCTTTGTCTGCATTGTGATGTAGATGCACCTACATTCTCTGTCACATCTAGCATCAATCTGTCAACCTCTCTGGTGCTCTTCCTACCATTTCTGGTGGATGGCTCTGCATGAGGGGTTTCTGTCGCTCTATGATTCTCTTCCTGTGGCTGCCTTTCATCTTGAGGTTCATCCTTTTGAACTAAGATTTCCTCATCTAAAAAAGCATGGAATTCAAGCTCCCTCTCAAGGGACGATCACATGGATTTATCCTCATCAAATTTAACATCTCTACTGACAACTGTCATCTTGTTAGTTGAAAAATACGTTGGATAGTTGTGGTATCAGTGTACCCCACAAATATCCCAACCTCTACTGTTGGTTCTA
Source organism: Pinus albicaulis (assembly GCA_034641835.2). Lineage (NCBI taxonomy): Eukaryota > Viridiplantae > Streptophyta > Pinopsida > Pinales > Pinaceae > Pinus > Pinus albicaulis. Next base: position 1,337,305,910 of record CM076578.1, read on the forward strand.
GCTTCTTCCTGGCATCTTTGGTCACATTTCAATAGATAGATGAGCCAAAAATTTCAAAATATGAAACATTCGGTTTCTTACCTGAAAAATCCTCCTCTGGTGTACTCATGCCAAGTATCTGATGAGGACTACATTTGTGCACAAATACCGTTGTGTTGCATGCCTCTGCCCACAGATGCAACGGTAGGCCCTGATCACATAACATAGCTCATGTTTCTCCCACAATTCCAATTTTTTGCATGCCTCTACCCACAGATGCAACAGTAGGCCCCGATCATGTAACATAGATCATATTACTCCCAAAATTGTTCTGTTCTTTCTTTCTGCAACCCCATTCTATTATAGGTTATGGAGTGCAATCAATTCTCTCTGAATTCCTTCTTTGGCGTATAATTTCTTGAATTCATTAGAGATATACTCACCACCATTGTCACTCCTTAGAGCCTTCACCTTCTTCCCTGTATCTTTCACTACCAGTGCTTTGAACTCACAAAACTTGGAGAACATATGATCTTTCTTCTGCAAAAATAAGATCCAAAAATTTCCAGAAAAATCATCAACAAAAATCACATAATACCTGTGCTTTGTTGTGGAAATTGTTGAGAATGGTCCACACATGTCTGAGTGAATTCTCTCAAGGATTTTCATTGCTCGGTTCTCCTTCTCATGAAAGGCGGCCTTTGTATAATTCCCCATGGTACATCCCTTGCATGTCTTTAACTGTGCAAGTGTACCCTTTGGAAGACCTGTAGAAATCTAATGCATGATCCTCAAAGAACTATGGTGTAGATGACCTAATCTCCTGTGCCATAACTCACCTGTATCCCATCTCACCATCTCCCGTGCTTTGCTACTCAATGCTGCACAACCATCTATGTCAAGTTTGTAGAGATTTTTCACACAAACCCCAATCTTCTTTACCTGTCTTGTGGCTTTGTGGTGAATGAATGCCTTTCATTCACTGAAAACCACATCATATCCAGGATCCTCCAACATAGCAACTGAAAATAAATTCTTTTTCTGGCCTAGTACATGCATGACATATTTTTGTTGGAAATATTGTCATTGATGGCAAAGGATGTGGCAAAGGAATCGGCATCTAAATGTAGCAGAGAAGAACAGAGAAAGAGTGCATCTACATTTTGAGCTATAGAGAGCAGTATCAGTCAAGGAGCAGGGACAAGAAGTGAATTGAAAGTTGTCCAGAGACAGTATAAGAAGAAAAAGGTCGTAAAACAGAAAAAGGTTCTACATTTTTTGTGAATTATATGTATATTCTTGATAGAATTCAGAAGGAAGGATAGTTGAGTCCCTGTGGAAAACTATGAATCATTGTATGTAAACATCATAAACCCTGTGTCAAGGATTTGAAATTAAAGATTTATTGTATAAATTGAAGGAATTAATGGTTGTAGAGATATGATGAATGTAGCGAAGATTATAATTGCGATGGACCATAGTACAGTGATCAGCTTGCAGAATCAAGAACTTGAATGTGAAGTTAGAAGCAAAACTGTGACAGGATAGAACTCCGAACATGCAATGGAAGGTTGATATATTATATATATCATAGCAGAATTGAAGACAGAGTGACATTGTGTTGTGTTGAGGTCGGAAGGCAGCAACCGGTGCAAAGAATGTATGTTAAAAGACTCAAACGAAATGGCGAACAAAGCGTTAAAATTAGCAATGGAACTGTAATAAAAGGAAAAACATTAAAGCGCAACTTAATTATAATAATACATTGAAAAGGCGATGGAACCCTGTGTGGAAGAGCGGAACCGTGACCGAGTGAACAGTGAAGGCGGTTTATGGTTTTCATCGCATCGCCTATGCGGAGCAAACAGTATTTCCTGGTTGAGGAGCGATTCCATAGAGTGCTCGACACACGTCCCTGTACGACTTCACAAAACCGCTTGTCACTGCACGCCATCACATGTTATAGTTCGACCTAGGATGCCCAACGATATTATTGTGCACCGTTGATCTGGAGGGAAGCCATCGGACGGTGGTCATGCGAGGAAGATGCACAAAGATTAACCAAAGTACGGCGGGCCATCGCACGTTAACGTTTGACATTGGAGGTCGAGCGATATGCATATATGTCGTTGATCTAGAAGCTTGCTATCTAACGATGATCGGACGCTGGACTTGCACGAAGTTTACTCATGGTACCATGCGTGTATTTGATTGGATATTGACTATATATGTGGGCCCGGGGTCAAAGGTTTATCATAAGGTTAATTAGCATTGGATATTTCTCTAAAAGTGCGAAGGGTTGTAACTTTAATCCTAAAGTTCAGTTCAAAGTTGTAAATATATTTATTTATCAATTTATTCAAATTGATAAATAAATTAAAAAGAAATCAAAGAGGCACGTAGGGTAAACTAAAGGAAATACTGTCAAAGGAATACCATTAGCGGTTGAATGGTTTTTACTCATGGTATTGATAAAGGTTAAACTATATAAGGCAAAGAGGATGATAGTATGAAGTGTGCATGCGTAAGGGTGGTGAATGAAAAATTTCTCTAAGGAATATCTGCATGGATGAACTCTGTTCTTAATTGATAAATCTGACTCTACGATGCACCCATGGATATAAAGATTTGAAGATGATAAATCTTTGGTTTTGATCAACTGACGAAATCATAAAGAACTGGTGCGAGTGTACTAAATGAATAAATCTGGTGGCCTGCAAGGTATGTCGTGTGCAAACTGGTGGATCCAGTATGAAATTGATGAAACGTGGTCCGCAGTAGATCTGAGGGTCGAAGCCTTCAGTGAGGGGGTTGTAGCTCCCTTCCAGGAGAGGCTAGTAAACGAGAGCAGGGGGTTGTAGCTCCCTTCCAGGAGAGGCTGGTAAATGAGAGAAGTTTGTAGCCTTCTGCAGGTGGGTGCCTCCGTGCTGGTATGAGTTTGCACCAACATAAAATTGTAAGAAGTTTTCTCTATAATAAATATTGAAGATTGAGATAACAACAACGGTGGTTTTCTCCTGAATTGGGTTTCCACCTTAAATCCTGGTGTTCATATGTGTTTCTTATGTTTGATGGTTTGTTCTGTTGTTTCTGTTCATGCTTACTGCTTATCTGATGAATGAATGATGCAATGATATAAGTAAAGACATAATAAGATCTCTAGACATACAAGTTGGCTGTAGTAATGTAACATATGGTTTTAAGAGAAATAAAAACTAAAAATTGTCGTTCAGCTCTAAATACTGATTCACCCCCCCCTCTCAGTATTTTTCCCAACAATTGGTATCAGAGCAGGTCCTTCTGAAAAAGCTTAGCCGCTAGAAGGAAGATCAAGCAAGATGAGAAATCAAGATGGAACAACATCTATCAGGCCTCCGCTCTTTAACGAAAAAAATTTAATCTTCTGGAAGACAAGGATGAGATCCTATCTTCAGTCTCTGGGAGCAGAGGTATGGGCAATTGTTGAAGGAGGATATCAATATCCAGCTGCAGTACCAACAGATCCAACGGAAAGAAAGAATTATGAAACAAATGCACAGGCGGTCAATGCTCTATTGGGAAGTCTAACTGAATCAGAATTTGTCAAAGTCATGCAGCTAAATACAACAAAGGAAATATGGGACAAAATCATTCTAAGTTATGAAGGTGATGCAAAGGTAAAAAGTGCTAAACTCCAAACTCTCAGAATTCAATATGAGAATATAAAAATGGATAATGAGAAGAGCATTGCCAATTTCTTTTTATGTCTTGAAGATATTGTAAATTGTATGAGAAATCTGGGAGAAACAATAACCGAATCTACTTTGGTTGAGAAAGTCTTAAGATCACTAACGACAAAATTTGAGTCAAAAGTTTCTGCTCTTGAGGAAAAGCAGGATCTTCAAAATCTTACTGTGGTGCAACTTCATGGCATACTAACTGCAGATGAAATGAGAAGAGGAGGAACATCTGAAGTCAAAGAAGCCGTCTTTAGAGCTTCTACAAAAGGGAAAGAAGTACAAGAAGCAGAAGGATGGGGGTGTCTCTTAGGAAGAAGATGAGGTAAACTTTCTACAAAAGCTCAACTTGGTACGGGACGATTCGAGAGGTAAAAGCTTCCTTTCAAATGTTTTGATTGTGGGGTGGTCATTATGCTGCTAAGTGTCCTTATAAAGAAACACATAAAAAGGGGAAGGAAGTAGCAAGAAGGAATAAGAATCGTTTTAGCACTAGAAAGAGTTACTATACTCATGAAGACAGTGATGGGTTATCTGATAGTGAGGAAGAATGTGAACAAGATCTTAGATTCTCATGGCATTTGAAAAGGAATCTAGAGAAGAAAAGGATACTTTTGTGGATGCTCTAGAAGACGGTGATTTTCTTGATGAAAACAATAAACTCAAAATTTTCTTAGAAGAGAGTAAAATAACTATAGAAACTCTGAAAAATCAGCTTGAAGAAAAAGAGAAACACAATGAGAAATTAGAGTGTGAAGTAGTAAGTTTAAGAAAAGAACTTGAGAAAGTAAAGACTCTGAATCTTAGATTTTCTAAAGGATCTGAAACCTTAGATGAGATTATCAAGGTACAACGTTCTCCTCTTATAAAGACAGGTCTTGGATATATCGGAGAATATTCTTAGGCTTCAACACCAAGTTATCTAAAAGCAGTTACAGCTGGTATACAACATGCTGCCACTCAGCAAGGGAATAAAGAATCTTTATAGGTAAAGCATGATCATCTCAATTCAAAGAAAACTAACAGGAATGTCTTTCAAAGAAACACCAATCAATAGGTAAATTCAAGTAGAAGATTTCATGATCGCAGAAATTTCTTCTTCAATGGACAATGTTTCTCATGTCACAATTTTTGTCATAAAGCTGTTCAATGTGTTGCATATAAAACCATCATGACAAGAGAAGCAAGAAAGAAAAGGATTGATATTGAAACAAAGAAGAATACTTATAACAAATTTTCTCCTCTTCAAAATGAAGTTGAATGTGCTTATTGCAATAACTTTGGCCATGAAGAATCTGAATGCAGGAGCAAAGTTCAACCAAAAGAACATGTTCCTTCAAGCTCCAAAGTATGGAAAAAGAAGGAATTACAGGTTGAAAATTGTGGCATAACGTTATTTGCAGAAGATGAAGAAAACCAATGGTACATTGATAGTGGATGCTCAAGACACATGACAGGTGACAAAAACAAACTTCTAGCATATAGTGCTTTAGAAAAAGAAAAGAATGTTACATTTGGAAATGATACTCCTGCGGTCATTAAGGGAAAAGGGTCTGTTTTTCTAAAAGAAAAGGTGAAAGATAATGAAGTCATGTATGTGGATGGATTAAAGCATAACTTGTTAAGTGTAAGTCAAATGTGTGATCAAGGAACTGAAGTTGTCTTTAGTTCAAAAGAATGTGTGGTATGTGATCTTGATACAGGTAAAGCAATTATAAAAGGAAAAAGAACTCCAAGCAACCTGTATGTATTGAAGAACTGCAAAGAACAATGTTACTTGAGTAAATCTTTAGAAAATTGGCTATGGCATAGAAGGTTGGGGCATCTGAGCTTCTCTCAAATCAACAAATCAAGCAGACTTAAAGCTGTTCGTGATCTTCCCAATATTACTCTAACTGAAAATATCATATGCAAATCTTGCCAATTCGGTAAGCAAACCAGAGTACAATTTAATGCCAAGGAAGGATCATCAAGTAAGCCTCTTGAACTCATTCATACTGACATATGTGGACCTATGAGGAAAAATTCACCACGTGGTGAAGAATACTATATCTTATTCATTGATTATTTCTCTAGAATGTGTGTGGATTGGGCTGCTTAAACACAAAGATGAAGCATTTGAGAAATTTCAGATATTCAAAGCACTAGTTGAGAATGAATTAGATCTAAAAATTAAGTGCCTCAGATATGATCGAGGAGGAGAATATACATCAGATGAATTCCTTGAATTTTGTGAACAACATGGCATAAAAGGACAGTTCTCTGTAGCTGGCACTCTACAACAAAATGGTGTTGCAGAAAGAATGAATAGAACAGTTCAACAAATGGCTAGAGCTATGCTTGATGATTCTGGAACACCTAACACATTTTGGGGAGAAGCAACACATACAGTAGTAAATATTCTTAACAAGGCACATGTTCATGTAAATAGTGATAAAACTCTATGTGAACTCTGGTATGGTAATTCTCCCACTGTAAAGCATTTTAGAATTTTTGGAAGCAAATGTTTTATCAAAAATAATGATGAAAAGCTTGGCAAGTTTGAACCCAGAGCAAATGAAGGAATATTTCTTGGTTACTCCTCTAGGAGTAGGGCATATAAATGTTACAATAAAAGACTCCGGAAGATTGTTGAATGTATAGATGTTGTTATTGATGCGTCTCCAGCAGCTCCAAAAGAAGAAAAATAAACAACAAATGAAGACAATGATGATGACATATATCCCTCTACATCAAATAGTAATGATACAAACAATGAACCCAATGAAGAACTTGAAGATGATTTGTCTGAAAAGGCTCCATCCAGATATGTTCAAAAGAATCATCCAGAATCTCAAATTTTGGGAGAAAAGGGATCAGGTGTACAAACAAGAAGGACTCTTGTGGGATCTTCTAGCAATATGGAATTTCTATCCACTATTGAACCTCATAGTGTTAGTCAAGCTAGCAAAGATGAATGTTTGATTCAAGCCATGAATGAAGAGCTTGATCAAATTGAAAAGAATCACACTTGGGAATTAGTACCAAGACCTCAAGACAAAAATGTCATTAGAACTAAATGGATATTCAAAAACAAGTTAAATGAGAATGGGGATGTTATAAGAAATAAAGCTAGACTTGTTTGCAAGGGGTATGCTCAACAAGAAGGTATAGACTTTGAAGAAACCTTTGCTCCTGTAGCCAGACTTGAAGCCATAAGAATGTTTCTTGCTTTTCCAAGCTTCCAACAAATCAAAGTTTATCAAATGGATGTTAAATCTGCTTTTCTCAATGGTGATCTAGAAGAAGAAGTTTATATAGAACAACCAGAAGGATTCATTTTTGGAAATGATGAAAAACTTGTTTGTAGACTTAAAAAGGCTCTATATGGTCTCAAACAAGCTCCAAGGGCATGGTACTATCGTCTTGACAAATATCTTCATCAACAAGGATTTTCAAAGGGTTCTGCTGATAGAAACTTATACACAAAAAATGAAAATGATAAACTATTGATTGTGGTTGTATATGTTGATGATATCATTTTTGGAAGTAATGAAGAGTCTATGAGTCAGAAATTTGCTTCTGATATGCAGCAAGAATTTGAAATGTCTTTGCTTGGGGAACTAACATTCTTTCTTGGCTTGCAAGTGCAACAAGCAACAAATGGCATATTCTTATCACAAGCAAAATACCTCAAGCAAATCCTGAAGAAGTATGGCATGGAAGATTGCAAACCTGTAAGTACACCAATGATAACCAGATGTAATCTAAGTTCTAATGATGATTCCCCCATGGTGAATCAACCAGAATACAGATCTATGATAGGAAGTCTACTTTATCTCACTGGGACAAGACCAGACATCATGCATGCAGTTGGGATTGTTGGACGATTCCAAGCTAATCCAAAAGAGTCTCATCTTCAGGCTGTGAAAAGAATATTCAAATATCTACAAGGAACTCAAGAATTTGGACTATGGTATCCAAAGAATGCTGATCTTACTCTTCATGCATACACTGATGCAGATTGGGTTGGAAGTGTTGATGATCGGAAAAGCACTAGTGGTGGTGCATTCTATATGGGGCCCCGGTTAGTATCTTAGTTCAGCAAAAAGAAAAGCTCTATTGCCTTATGTACAGCAGAAGCAGAATATGTGGCTGCCGCATCATGTTGTACTCAACTTCTATGGATGATGCAAACCTTACAAGACTTTCAAATAAAATGTTCACCTCCTATATCCATTATGTGTGACAATAAAAGTGCCATCAGTATCTCAAAGAATCATGTTATGCATTCCAATACCAAGCACATTCCCATCAAATATCACTTCTTACATGAACAAGTGCGTGAACAAAAGGTGAAATTGGAATATGTTCCCTCCAAAGAACAAGTTGCTGATATATTTACCAAACCTCTACCCGGGGAAGCATTCAAATATCTCAGACAGAAACTGGGAGTAGTCTCTGCCATGCAGAAGAGAAAATATACTTAAAAACAGAAGATTAAATTGGTTGTGAGGTGTTGTTGGGCATCTCTGAATGCACAGGCTAAGGGGGAGCATTGGTCATATGAAAAAGATGCATTGTTGGCATTTATAAGTCATCTTGTTATATTATGAAGATGCAGCATGATCTCAGGGGGAGCATGGTATTGTCAACTCTTTGCCATTGATGTCAAAGGGGGAGGAAACGCAACAAAGGGCTTCTATAAGACAATCAGAGGAAGAGTATTGCCTTCTATAAGACAATTAGAGGAAGAGTATTGCCATCAATGCCAAAGGGGGAGATTGTTGCAAATATTGTCATTGACGGCAAAGGATGTGGCAAAGGAATTGGCATTTAAATGTAGCAGAGAAGAACAAAGAAAGAGTGCATCTACAGTTTGAGCCACATAGAGCAGTATCAGTCAAGGAGTAGGGACAAGTAGTGAATTGAAAGTTTTCCAGAGACAATATAGGAAGTAAAAGGCCATCAAAGAGAAAAAGGTTCTGCATTTTCTATGAATTATATGTATATTCTTGATAGAATTCAGAAGGAAAGATAGTTGAGTCCCTGTGGACAACTATGAATCATTGTCCGTAAACATCATAAACCCTGTGGCAAGGATTCAAAATTAAAGATTTAGTGTATAAATTGAAGGAATTAATGGTTGCAGAGATATGATGAATGTAGCAAAGATTATAATTGCGTTGGACCATAGTACAGTGATCAGCTTGCGGAATCAAGAACTTGAATGTGCAGTTATAAGCATAACTGTGACAGGATAGAGCTCCGAACATGAAATGGAAGGTTGATATATTATACATATCATAGCAGAATTGAAGACAGAGTGACATTGTGTTGTTTCGAGGTCGGAAGGCAGCAATCGGTGTAAAGAATGTATGTTAAAAGACTCAAACGAAATGGTGAACAAAGCGTTAAAATTAGAAATGGAACTATAATAAAAGGAAAAAACATTAAAGCCCAACTTAATTATAATAATACATTGAAAAGGCGACGGAACCCTGCGTGGAAGAGCGGAACCATGACCGAGTGAACAGTGAAGGCAGTTTATGGTTTTCATTTCACCACCTATGCGGAGCAAGCGGTATTTCCTGGTTGAGGAGCGATTCCATAGAGTGCTCGACACGCGTCCCTGTACGACTTCACAAAACCGCTTGTCACTGCGCGCCATCGCACGTTATAGTTCGACCCAGGATGCCCAACGATATTATTGTGCACCGTTGATTTGGAGGGAAGCCATCGGACGGTGGTCGTGTGAGGAAGATGCACGAAGATTAACCAAAGTACGGCAGGCCATCACACGTTAACGTTCAGCATCAGAGGTCGAGCGATATGCATATATGCCATTGATATGGAAGCTTGCTATCTAATGGTGATCGGACACTGGACTTGCGCGAAGTTTACTCATGGTACCATTCATGTATTTGATTGGATATTGACTATATATGTGGGCCCGGGGTCAAAGGTTTATCATAAGGTTAATTAGTGTTGGATATTTCTCTAAAAGTGCGAAGGGTTGTAACTTTAATCCTAAAGTTCAGTTCAAAGTTGTAAATATATTTATTTATCAATTTCTTCAAATTGATAAATAAATTAAAAAGAAATCAAAGAGGCATGTAGGGTAAACTAAAGGAAATACTGTCAAAGGAATACCATTAGCAGTTGAATGGTTTTTACTCATGGTATTGATAAAGGTTAAACTATATAAGGCAAAGAGGATGATAGTATGAAGTGTGCATGCGTAAGGGTGGTGAATGAAAATTTTCTCTAAGGAATATCTGCATGGACGAACTCTGTTCTTAATTGATAAATTTGAATCTATGATGCACCCATGGATATAATGATTTGACAATGATAAATCTTTGTTTTTGATCGACTGACGAAATCATAAAGAACTGGTGCGAGTGTACTGAATGAATAAATCTGGTGGTTTGCAAGGTATGTCGTGTGGAAACTGGTGGATCCAGTATGAAATTGATGAAACGTGGTCTGCAGTAGATCTGAGGGTCGAAGCCTTCAGTGAGGGGGTTGTAGCTCCCTTCCAAGAGAGGCTAGTAAACGAGAGTAGGGGGTTGTAGCTCCCTTCCAGGAGAGGCTGGTAAATGAGAGAAGGTTGTAGCCTTCTGCAGGTGGGTGCCTACGTGCTGGTATGAGTCCGCACCAGCATAAAATTGTAAGTTTTCTCTATAATAAATATTGAAGACTGAGATAACAACAACAATGGTTTTCTCCCGAATTGGGTTTCCACCTTAAATCCTGGTGTTCATATGTGTTGCTTATGTTTGATGGTTTGTTCTGTTGTTTCTATTCATGCTTACTTCTTATTTGATGATTGAATGATGCAATGATCTAAGTAAAGACATAATAAGATCTCTGGACATACAAGTTGGATGCAGTAATGTAACATATGGTTTTAAGAGAAAGAAAAACTAAAAATTGTCAGTCAGCTCTAAATACTGATTCACCCCCCCCTCTCAGTATTTTTCCCAAAAATTTTAATATGAAAGTTTTACTTGAATATATCTGGAAAGTAACTGTACCAATCTGGAAGCGCTATACCTCCCGTCATCACCCATCTCAATGTGCATATGAATATCCTTCTACTCTAATCTACTAAAGAGTTATTTGTTTCTCGTCATGTGGAAATATGCTCCATTATACCAGTACCACATATATCCCATCATAGTTGACACCATGCATACGATCAGAGAGAAGTCCAACTCAAACTATGAGGCCAAAGCTTCACCCGTTGTAGCTCCTGAAGCGTTCTTGTTGTTCTTCTTCTTTTGTGGACAATTTGTGGCATAGTTTCCATGATCATGACAGTGAAAACATTTCAAATTTGATATGTCATGCTTCTTGCCTTATTTTCTAGTCTTAGATTTGGAATAGGACTTCTTCCCCTTCCCCGTCTTTGCCTTACCAGCCAAGGGACAATTTTCCTCATCATCAGTCTTGGATGAGAATCCATCCCTGGTATTCTGCGAAACTCTTCTTGTACTAAATACAACCATAGTCGCTCCTAATATGGTAACTTCTCCCTTCCATTCATAGAGTCTTGGTAACTATGCCAACTCTTGGGAAGGCCTAGAAGTACTAGAATCACCAAGTCATCATTAGCTACAGTAATGCCAACACGTCCAAGCTCATATCAACATTGAGTGAACTTGGTCAAGTATTTCTGGATTGTGTCGCCCTTTTCCATTTTGATTTTATTGAGCTTGTCCTTGAGTGCCATTTTTGTGGTCACTGCTACTTTGAAACAGATCTATTAAGGCCTTCCACATAGCATATGGATTTTCCTTTCCATGGAGACTCGAGACAATATGATCTTGAACTCCCTCTAATAAGATCCTCCTCGCCTTTGCAACATTTTTCCTCCATGCTTCGTGTTGTGTAGCATTTTCTTGATTGGGTTTAGGAATATCAGTGTCAATGAACTCCTTCAACCCATTATCCCCCAATACTGCCTCTGTTATAGCATCATTTCTATCCTTGACATGATTCATGATTGCTTTATGGCTTTTGGGCACCCATTCCTACAGACTTGGACAAATTCACTTAAAAACAGTGTAAAATCCCCCATACGCGACTATGCCCGTACTTTTCCGCGTGTATACGCGAGTCCAGCTAGACTTTTCCACGTATGCCATTAAAATGATTAAAAAATATATAAAAAATCCCTAATTTCGCGCTGGGTTGATGGTTACTCAGGTAGTTCAACCACCCCAGCCTGTGGCCAACTGTTTCCAACTGCTGAAACTACTTGGAGGGACTATAAAAGCCCTCATGTGTATGGCCTAAGGGAGAGAGAGAATTATTGATATTATACTCTGTTGGTATTCCCTATCCAAGTCCGATTCCCCGTGCCTCCTGCACTTTCCCAGTTCATTGTAGGAAACCCTTGTTTCCTTGAGATACACATCCCTTTATATGTTATCTCGTATGCACCAGTTTGGAAGGAGTCTTAGCGAGGCAAGGGTTGGACGGATCCGGACGACGGTCTGCGAAGGCCTTGGAAGGATCAGGTGATCTCTCCACTTGATTACTTTTGTACGTACTATTTATAATACAGAAGTATCATGCTGTTCCCGAAATAAATGTGTTAGTGTATGCTTTTATGTATAAGAATATTTGTTATACAAGCATTCATTATGATTTATTTAATGTTTTATATGAATCTCACTGACATTTAGAGTAGATATATGCTGTACAACCTGTCCTTTGTGCTGGTTTCTTCTTGTATTTCAGGTTAAGAAGGAAGGACGGTTGCTGGGGGTTTGGACCCCACGTGGATCTACTTCAAACGTAGGACTAACGGGTAAATCTCTCATTCTGCTCTATTTAGTTTTTCTGAGCATGCATGGTTGTGTGAGTCTCTGTTAAGTAGTACGCCCCTGCTCTGTGGAGGTTGTATCCCAACCAACCTCTAGGGTGTTAATTCCCCGAAACAGCCTCCATCCTGTCCTTCCTGTCAATATAGTTCAAATATCCCTCAATTTCACATTTGAGTCTCAAGCCATTGAAAGACATCTTAGATCATACGTTATAATTGTGGCCAGCCTAGAAATTTTCCATGGATTGTCAAAATGCCACTGAAATTTCTTGTAAGTATTCTCACCCATTTAATCATGAAATAGAATATTATCCTACATTATTGGCTAAAATTCAAGAAAATCACAATCAACAGCTTGCCCATAAAATACAGATGATGAGAGTTGAACAACGCAAAGAGGATCTAAGTGTCAATATAGTGACACAAAGCGGTATAAATACTGTAGAATACAAAGCAGAAGGAATGAAGAATATGGAGGATACATGGGTCTGGAAAGCTGGAGAAAAGAATAATGGGTTCGATGTATAGCAAGAAAGAGAAACCTTCATGGAAACGAAGAAGAATTTTATGAGCCCTGGAGTTTGGACTTCAACAATGCAAATACAACTAATTCCATAGAAGAATAATCACAGGAGATTACTAAAACAAAGGAAGTTGATCCATCCATTTTGAAGTAATTTTTGCAAACATGTATGAAGCTTTTAAGGGATCAAAAAGTTGTGGAAGGTGTTGGGCCGAAATTAAGGTATGTTTTCACCCTATGATTACTTCGAATTGTGATACATTTTTTAGAATTCTTCATCATCTTAATAATAAAAAAAAGGATATTTATAAAAATCAGGAGAATTTGGCTAAATGACAAAAGGAACGTTTTTATAACAAAAATTTGACTTATTGTATCTCAGTGTACAGGGAAGCAGAGAAACTAAACCAATGCTAAACGAAAGATGGCTAATAGACACAAAATCATGGAATCTCAGCAATTCCCAAAAACTGACAGAAGGAAGAAAGGAAGATCCAAGATCGAGAACCCAAATGACAGCCATGCACAACACGCTGTCATTTGGAAAATACAGTCCCACTGCATGAAAACGCCTTTAAAAATGATCAAGGATGAACAAGATGGGGAGTTGTATAGGATTTTCCTTCTGTAATCAACACATCAGAATATAACTGTTGAATTGTATCCTTGTATTATCCTTCAATTTAATAAATAATTTTGATGTTTTGAACAATCATCTTTTGAGTTTTTCATTGCGTTAGAACATCTGGTGGTTTGGGCCCAGCCCCTGGGAGTTTCCTCACCAATTTCCGTGCTGTGCGTTAGTTACAGAATTGATGTCCAATTATCTGATGAAGTTTGTGAATTACCTTTCCACTCGATAAAATAGAAATGCATGAGGTTACAATTTCTCTTTCATTAGAATAGTTTGGTATTCATGCTTTCTAGTTTATAGTAATGCTTTCTTGCTGTTAGATGCTTTCATTTTTCTTTATGAATATTAGAGTAATTTTTGTTCAATGTTATCTATTTCTAAGGATTAGATTTTTCCCTCAGTACAATAAGGCGTCCAATTATTGATTAATTACAGAAAGATGTCAATTAGTTAGCTTGTAGAAGAGAATTCCATTGCAAAAATTACATAAGTGATTGTTATTCAATTCATTTAGGTTGTTGTTCAATTCATTCAGATTTTTGTTAAATTCATTATTATGCTGTTCAATCCTAGGTTTCTCCCCTTTTGAGCTAGATAGAGTAGTTAGTGGCATTATACCATTTCACTTCTCTTTGAGGTGATTGAACTTCGAAAATTAGATAATCATTTTCATAAGTACTATCGAGTAACTATTGTTTGATCTCACTTGCATATATTGTGCCTACACTCTTGAAATAAGAAGACTTGCCCTGGGTTGACAAATGAATGAGGAGCTTAGAGGTTTCCTATAATAAGCCACCTTTGTGAACTGACATTTTTGGCACCATTTCCGGGGAGAATGTTAAGAGTGATATCCTTTATTCATCTTTATCCATTGCTGTGAGGAATTGGGTATTAAAGACGAGAGGTAAGAACTTGCGTACCTGCAAGCAAAACTCTTGCTCCCTAGCCCGCTTCTCAGCAAATTGTTAAAATATTGGTAGAATAGGTGCTCTTGTTTTATGACTAGGAAGAAAATGATAGAAACAAATTGAAATCATTCACAAAAATCACCAAAAACCCAAGGGACCGGTGATCCTTGGAAGAAAAAACTATATAGATGAAATCATTAAGAAAGCTGAATCCCAGGCATCTGTAGGACCTAAAATCATTCCCACTCAAAGTCCTGCTACTCTCCCTTAGGAATTAGCCTCACTATCTGTAGCCTATGCCGAGATTCATAGTGAGACAGAAGGATCTGAACTAAGCCCTCAAACTGTCGATCATATAGGTACTGACCCTTCGAGAGAGGGAGGTTCTTGTAACTTACAGGAAGGGGAAGGAGAAACTACGGTGCGATACAAATAGAATGTTCAAAGCCCAAATCCCCTAAAGGAGTGACCGATATGGAGATACTCGATATCCCAGATCAGGGAAGTGCTGTAAAGTTTCCTCTGCACTCACCTCCCAATCCCCCTAGGATTACTCCTCCAGAACAAGAAATTCCTGAAGATTACTGGCACATATTTAATCAAATGGAAAATAATCAAAACGATAATCAGAGGCATACATCAACATTGGAGTACCCCATTGTTGATCATGCTGCAAATGCCCCTATGAAAGACAATTCCTCACAAAAAATCCCCACCTTCCATGTATTGACCACAGAAGATCCGGATGCATTATTATTTGAATTCGATGTCCTATGTAGATGGTATGACTACACTACTGACCCTCAGAAAATGAAACTATTTCCCTCTACTTTAAAGGGAAAAAAATTACGCTGGTTCATGGGAATAGGTGGGGGAACCATCAACAACTGGGATCCATTGAAGAACATTTTTCTTAATAAATATCAAGACTATTGCCAGACTCGAGAAATAAAAAATGAAATCTTCAATATGTCTGCAAGGGACAGTGAAACATTGGAAGAATATGTAGAAATATTTCAATACAATTTAAAAAGGTCTCCATATACCACGTTATCCAAAGACATCTTAAAAGCTACAATGATTAAGGGAATGAAAGAAGAGTGGGTTGAAACACTTAACATAATGGGAAAAGGGGAAATTTCCCAGGAAGAATATGATGAGATTATTTCCCTATGTATTAGGTGCTCTCGGGGTAGTACGCGTAATAAGCCAAGTGAACGTGACTCAATAAAAAAATACCTTAAGCAATCTAGTGGCAACGTAACTAGAGTAGAGTTTGGTAATCTCTTGGAAAATTTTAAAACTGACATTTTGGGTACTTTGACAACACAACTTGATGTATTACAAGCCAAGAAGAAGCAAGCAATAGTAGAGCAGAACTTGGCCATCTTTTTCCCACATTTTAGCAAGAAACACAGCCGAAGGGAATGCCCCTTAGACATGGTTTAGACTTGTGTCATCTTCACTAAGGACCATACCACGGACCATTGCCCCTCACTCTCGGGACTGAAAGCAGTTTACAAGGAAGTAGAAGAAGAGA
Source organism: Pinus albicaulis (assembly GCA_034641835.2). NCBI lineage: Eukaryota > Viridiplantae > Streptophyta > Pinopsida > Pinales > Pinaceae > Pinus > Pinus albicaulis. The sequence goes on from CM076578.1 coordinate 1,337,322,028, forward strand.
CAGAGCCATTCTACCTAATGAATCAATGTTGACAATGGTAGGCACGACTAGGTATGCTTCAAGACCTGCCTCTTTCCTTCTCCGCAGTTTAACCAACAAAACCCTGCAACAACTTGGTAGTAACAAAACCATTTTTCTACTTGGCCGAACCAGTCATTTCCTATACCACCCTGGCCAACACAACCCTTATCAGGGAAAAATTGGCCAAGTTTTCCCTGTTCTCCTCCTTATTGGAAAAACACTCCATATCAAGCCCAGTGGCCAACATCCCCTTCTCAAACCACTAATTAGCCTCAGAATTGACAGCGACCCCTGGGAATGACAAACCTACCAATGGGAGCAGGAGTCCAGAATCAACCTACACTTCCAGCACCATACCCGGTCTAGCACAACCCTCAACCTATCATACGTCCTCAATTACCAGCTCAACCCAACCCTAATCCCAATAATAGATCAGTTCAACTAATTTAGATTATAGAAGATCCAAACCTCGACACTAAATAGAGGCAATGCAATGAACTAAGGCTAAGATCTGGACGTACTATCTCACCAGCAGCAGTCATGACCTCACCTCAAGCCAATCCTGGAACCTCAACGGAACCTAGCCAAGAAAAAATAACAGAAACAGAGGTACGACAAGAAAAGGAAACAATTGACCAAGGGAGGCCTAAAGAGCTTAGGGTGACTTCACCTCCATTCCCTAAAAGGTTAACTCTACCTAGACCAATAGTCTCTCTAGAGTTTTACATCTCGGTGGAGTTAAGAAACCTTTGCATCAAAATTCCTCTTCTCCAGGCCATACAAGACATTCCCATCTATGCAAAAATAATTAAAGAACTATGTCGGAAAAAGCATGTAAAAAAAACAAAGGTTGTGCCTACCGTTCATATGGTAGGGACGCTATCTGACTTGTTACTGGGTAAAGAACCACCTGTAAAATACAAAGACCCAGGAAATCCCATAGTAACTGTGCAGATCTTTGGACACTTCTTTCCAAACACATTGGTTGACTTAGGGGCGGCCATTAACATCCTAACTACAGGAACCTGCGAAATGTTAGGCATATCAGCTTTAGAACCCATGGCTACACTGTTGAAGCTTGCTAACAGGTCTGTTATCAGACCAGAAGGAATAGTGCAGGACATCCTGGTCTTCATAGACTCATGGGAGTATCCAGCTGATTTCTTAGTGATTAATCCAAAGAACAGGATGGAAAAGCACCCACTAATTCTGGGGCGACCTTGGCTGGTGACAACTAATGCTTACATCAGCTGCGGAACAAGCAGCATGACCATCACTAGAGGAGATTCCATAAAAAATATCATTATTTATCCACCTACCAAACCAAGCTTACCCACAGTAAAAATTCACAAACATCCATATGCATATTGGGAGCAAAACATTTTTCCACCTCTGACATTACTGGAAGCCCTTGCATTTAAAGATCAAACCGAAGATGATGTAATCAATAATTTTATGATTTAGCCCCGTACGTCTGAAAATCTAAAATGCCAAATGTTGAAAGTGGTCCTCGAAGATGAAATTCAAGAGGACCCCTTGACAGACCTAGAGGGTAAATATATTCCCACAACCATTGTACGTAATAGCATACCCATTGAGATTGAGCCAGGGAAGATCCTGAATATCAATGGAAATTTGGATAGTAACCAAAAGTAAAGGCTCATAAAATTTCTACAAAAGCATAAAGGGGAATTTTCTTGGGACTACCCAAACATGAAAGGCTTAGAACCCCAGCTTTGCACCCATCACATTTATATTGGTAAGGAAGCTTCACCCATTAGACAACCTCAACGAAGCACTTAAAAGATATTGTAAAAGACGAGCTACAAAAATTGTTGGATGTAAATTTCATTTATCCTATTTTGGACAGCAAATGGGTCTCCCCTCTGGTAGTCATCCCTAAGAAGAATGGGAGATGGAGAATTTGTGTGGATTATAGAGAACTGAATAAAGTAACACAAAAATACCACTCCCCCCTCCCTTTCATTGACCAGGTCCTTGACACATTAGCAGGGAAATGATTCTTATCATTTCTTGATGGGTTCAGTGGTTACAATCAAATCCGGATAGCCCCCGAAGACCAGGATTGGACAACCTTTACCTGCCCATGGAGTACTTTTTCTTACAAAGTTTTAACATTTGGGTTATGTAATGCCCCAACAACATTCCAAAGAGCCATAATTAGCATTTTTTCTGACTTAATAAATGAGGGACTTTAAATCTATATGGATGAATTCACACCATATGGTGAGGACTTTGATCAAGCATTAGAAACTCTAGAAAAGTTGTTGGAGTGATGTATTGCTACTAGGTTATGTTTAAGAAATGAAAAATGTCACATGATGATGACCGAGGTAGTAATCCTAGGTCACTATATCTCTGCAGTTGGAATACAGGTAGACCCAACAAAAATAGAGGTAATCCTTCTATTAGCCACACCTTGTACATAGACGGAGGTATGTAGTTTTTTGGGATATGCAGGATATTATCACAGATTTATAAAGAATTTCTCACAAATAGCTGCACCTTTGTAAGCATTAACTGCAAATGTTGAATTCCACTAGACTGATAAATGTGGCACTGCTTTTGTAGATTTAAAGAAACTAGTCTCGGCAACACCAATTCTACGAGGTTCTAACTGGAAACTGCATTTTCACATCTCTTCAGATGCATCCTACACAACAATAGGGGCAGTTCTTGGCCAAGAAGAAGATAAAAAACCCCATGCTATTTATTATATCAACAAAAACCTCATTCTTGCCAAATTAAATTATATAGCGACTGAAAAGGAGTTCCTGGTTGTCATTTATGCTATTAATAAATTTAGACATTATGTAACTAGCTATCAAGTATTCCTGTATACTGATCACTCTGCCATTAGATATTTATCTAACAAACCAATCACAAATGGGAGAATAACTTGTTGGTTGCTGCTACTGTAGGAATTTGATATAACTATCAAGGACCATCCAGGAAAGGAAAACGTGGTCACAAACTTTCTTTCCAAGGTTCCAAAGACAAACGATACGCTAGTAGTTGATGATCAATTTCCTGACGAACATTTGTTTGCGGTAGCGGTAAAAATTCCATGGTATGAAGACGTGGGAAATTAGTTGGTAGTGGGAAAGATGCCCAAACACTTAACATCAAGAGAACGAAAACTAATTGTACAATGCAGTGCAATTTTCTCCTAGATCAGTGGATACCTCTTCCATACAGGGGCTGACATGCACATATGTAGATGCATCAGGGAGGACCAGGTCTATGACATCCTAAGGGCCTGTCACGATGAACCTTGTGGTGGCCATTTCATAGATCACAAAATGGGGCACAAAGTGTTACAATTAGGCTACTATTGGCCTACGATTTTCAAAGATGCGAAAGAATATGTCCAAGCCTATGATAGCTTCCAAAGAATGGGTCACCCAGGCCAAGAAGATGAAATGCCACTGCAACCACAATTGGTGATAGAATCGTTCGAGCGCTGGGCACTAGATTTCGTTGGGCCATTAAACCCACCATCAAACAAGAAAATCTACATATTGGTTGCCATAGATTACATAATGAAATGGGTAGAAGAAATGGCCTTATCAAGAGCCATGGAAGAATCTGCGATTAATTTCCTTTTTGAGCTGTTCGTGCAATATGGTTTTCCACGGGAAGTGATAACCAATGGGGGGGCACAGTTCGTGGGTAATAAAAATTACAGCCACCCTAAAAAATCACCATATCATCCATAGAGTTACATCTCCTTACCACCCACAGGAAAACGGGCAGGTCGAAAGCACCAACAAATTTCTGGAGGCAATTCTTACCAAAATAGTATCAACACATCGTCGGGATTGGGCCACTATATTTCCAGAAGCCTTATGGGCTTATCACACAACCTGGCGAAACACCACGACATATTCCCCATATCATCTAGTATTCGGGAGAGAGCCTATTTTCCCTATTGAGTTTGAAATCAAGACTCTAAGGATAACATAGGAGGGAGGGTTGGACTTAACAGAAGCCTAGGTTAAAAGACTCCAACAAATTAATAAGCTAGATGAAATGCGGCTACTGACTCTGCAACACACAAGAATCATCCAAAAACAATGAGCTAAGTGGCATGACAACCTTATCAAGAAAAAGATATTTCAAAAAGGAGATTGGGCACTCCTCTATGACTCCAGATTCCAAGATTTTCCATGAAAATTACAAACAAGGTGGCTCGGTCCATACAAAATTCAAGAAGTACACAACAATGGCACACTCACCCTGACCACCACACATGGGTCTGCTTCTACATTTTGAGTGAATGGGCATAAAGTGCGCCTATATCGCAAAACTCTCACAAAGGAATATTTTTTTCTAGCAGATATGAAACAATCCTACCATCCAATTTATGGCTGGAGGGGGTGATAACCCCACAACCTCAAGTACATGAGAGTTTGCTATCGTCATTTGTAAATAATGTATATAATTTATTTACAATTCCTAGTTCTTATTTTGTTGTACATTCCTCATGTCCGAAAGTGTATTCTTTTCCTCTTTCATTTTTTTCCTTTTGTTGTTAAATTTCTTTTAACGACTGCTGTTCAATCCAATTGAACAACTACTTTTCAATCGGATTAAATAGTCGTGCTTTTTGCGTTTTTTCCCTTTGTTGTTCAAACTCTTTGAACGAATAATGTTCAATCCAATTGAACAACTACTATTCAATTGGATTGAACAACCATGTTTTTTGTTTTTATTTTCCTTGCTATTCCAATTCTTTGAATGGATGCTATTCAATCCAATTGAACAACTGTTGTTCAATTAGATTGAACATTCGTGATTTTCACGTTTTTTCCCTTTGTTGTTCAAACTCTTTGAATGGCTGTTGTTCAATCCAATTGAACATCTATTGTTCAATCGGATTGAATAGCCATGTTTTTGTGTTTTTATTTTCCTTGTTGTTCCAATTCTTTGAATGGTTGTTGTTCAATCCAATTGGACAGTTGTTGTTCAATCAGATTAAACAACTGTGTTTTTTGTGTTTTTATTCTTGTTGTTCAAACTCTTTGAACGGCTGCTGTTCAATACAATTGAATAGTTGATGTTTAGTCGGATTGAACAGCCGTGCCCTTTGTGTTTTTATCCTTGCTGTTCAAATTCTTTGAACGACTGCTCTTCAATCCAATTGAACAGCTACTGTTCAATCAGATTGAACAACTGTTTTTTTGTTTTTCCTTGCTATTCAATCAGATTGAATAGCCTTATTTTTTCATTTTATTCCTTCCTTTGTCGATATTCCCCCTTGATGCACACTCTAGTTATGAAAGGCATCTCTAAGGAGGAAGTGGCAGTGGAAGAAAGGAGGAATGTAGTAAAAATTACCAATATGATGATTATTTAACACTATAATATCTAAACTAGAAGCTGACATTGTACATATATGAAATGAAAGGTTAAGTCATTCTCAGCTCAGTTATTATCATACAATACATAATCTTATGATGGTATATCTTTTTACACTTTCGAGTGGTATTTCCCTCCAATATGAAGAAATAAGAATAAGGAATATTAATTGTATTGGAATTCTTTTTACTTCTCTCACCATCCCTAAATATTAAGGATTTAATGAGTCTCCCTTCATGTATAAATAATAACTATTATTTTTTCATGCAAATTCTTAAGAGAGGATAGGGGGTCTCATCACGAGCTAGCCTACCATGATCATAAGGGTTTAACAAGTGACATACCCAAAATGGCCACCACACCATGGTAATGACCTTATCAACTGCTTGAAGGATAAGAGGTCTCATCACGAGCCGACTTGATCACTCTATTACAATCCTAGTGTATGGCACTGTGACTATCTGGTCATCACACCAGCGTAGTGACCTCCTTATAAATCAAAATGCTTATGTTTCAAAAAGAAGTACTATGCTTACATGAAAAATTTCAAGAGAGGAAAGGGGGTCTCATGACGAGCCATCCTACCACGTTCATAAGAGCTTAGCAAGTGACATGCCCAAAATGGCCACCACACCAGGGTAATGACCCTCTCAACTACTTGAAGGATAGGAGGTTTCATCACGAGACGGCCTAATCACTTTGCTACAACTCTGGTGAATGGCACTATGGTCATATGGCTATCATACCAGCATGGTGATCTCTCCACAAAATTGACAGAATAACTACTTTTACATAAGGATCCTGCCTCATTTTTCGAGTTAAAATAGCAACCCTGTCGAGGCTATGAATGCCTGCTGGCAGCAGTGGATCTTCTTATGACATGAGAGTATGTTTTAACAATAGCCAATTACTCTTACACATATACTTCTATTTCATTCTTCTTCCATAAGCCACTACTCAAATTAGAAATGATTCTAAACTACCACATAAATAACTATAAGGGAGATATGCTTACATGCTTGAATCTCAGGATGATAAAGCCAATCATTACCTATCTCAGCCTTTCTTCTGTCAGACTTATCATTAAAGAAAGACATCATATCATAATAATAGTTATATTTTTTTCTCTCCCTTTCCAGTCACTTCCACACGAGATGAATTTATGTCAAAACTTCCAAATGTGACCTTTACACTGCGTATGCTCATAATTACCCAATTACTCCTCATCCCGTGAAACTTGAAAGCCACGACTTCCTTTCTCACGTATAGGCCATGATTATCGAATCTTGACATTCCCCCCATTCACATTCATGATTGGCCAAATCCCTCTTGTACTTGAGGACGTGAGTACCCTTACTCTGACGGAGGGGGTGTAATTAGTCAATAAATTAGCAAGCATGCGAAATTCCTACACAAATCTCATTAGATATGCTGATAAGATTAGAGGAGCATTGAAATTAAGGCATGAAGTTACTTGCACATGACTACAATCTCTCTTTCTCTTGCATACAGTTTTCATTCGAAACAACAGAGCCGAAAGAGAATACAATCAGAAAAGAAGCATAGGAAAGCACACCAGCCATGGGAGGAAATTCTCTCCAGAACGAACCTTCAAACTTCATGATTTCAGATTGTAGCTAATGCTATCCTCCAGCAAGCTGGCTAGCTGGCATATTTACACTGATTACAAGGATTTGATATAGAAGTAGCAATTGAGTTTCTGCAAAACCTATAAGAAGGACAAACTAGAATTAAGGGAAGAGTTATACCAGTCATAGAAGAAATTATTGCTGAAGTATCTGGAATACCAGCGGAAGGAGAAGTATGGAAAGAGAAACATCTTCTCTTACAAGGGGCAGTTACAACATATCAGGATCTGGAAGAGCCATTGGAGAAAAAAGGGAAAGGGATTAACCCTACTTCTCTACATCAACCATGGAAGGAACTGACGGCATTCATCCAAAGATTCATTACATATGACGGATGGCAAGATGTGGTAAAACCTCACCAAATTAAATTTTTAGCTATGCTAAAGCAAAATATTTCAGTTAACTTGCCTACTTTATTAAATTCTATATTTCATGACACTGTTGTTCGAATAAGAAAAGCTAAAACCCCCCAAGAAGTTTCCAGTCACCACAGTTTAATCAAACTAATCACCATACATGATTTGGACAAGAAAAAAATAGCTTGGGGCAACTTTTTTAACCCTGCCACACAGGTACCTGAGGAAAACCCTGGCGAAGCCGAAATAGATCTTCCCAAGGTAAACATACCTAGAAGGAAAAGGACCCGCACCTCAATTTTAGAACCAAGCAGGAAAAAGCGTCCCAAAATACTTCAAGGAACCTTGGACTTCATAGAGGAGGTAGGGCCATCCCATTCACTACCCTCAAGCCCTCAAAACGCACCCTTGCAAGACTATGAGGAAGAGATGGCTCGAGTCCTGGAGCAAATGAGGGTAGGCCATGAATCTGAAATCCTATCAGAAGCTGAAGAGCAAGAGGAACCTATAGAAAATTCTGCCATTTCCACCAGTTCTAACCACACCGAGGTGCTACCCCACCAAGAGGAATCATAGGCCTTTAGGGATCTGTTCCCTCTCAGGAATTATGAGGTAAATAGTGAAGAACATGCAGAAGGGAGAGTGGAATTAAAAAATCAGTCAGGAGACACTATCCCTTTGGAGCAAAACACAAGCATAGAAAAATTTCCTTTGACACCTAAAGGTAGCATTGTCCCACCCAGTCAGGACCTTCATACAAAATTAAACTCAGAAGCTCAAGTAGAAAACACCATCGCAGGAAACCCTGAGGTTGGCAACACCGTTACTAAAAATGAGAATGCTGCTCCTCCACCACCTACTGAAATCAGGTCATGTGAGAATTCAACTGAAAAGAAGATTAAGAAACTAAGCAGGACCTACAAAAGATTGAGGAAAATGGTGAAACATTTAAGAAAACAATTGAAGGAGGTAAAGAAGGCCCAAAAGCCTAATAAGGAATTGACCACAACCGAAACCCAAACAGAATTGACCACAAATTTGTTAGATACTGCTGAGGTTGGAATGCAGATGGACCTAATAGATACTGTTGAGGCTGGGATATAGACAGACCTAGCAGTTACTACCAAGGCTAGAATGAAAATGGACCTAGCAGACACTGTTGAGGCCAGGATACAAACTGACTTGGTAAGCACCATTGAGATCGAGGTACAGACAGACATGGTGGACAACCTTGAAGCCTTTGACCAAATTAGGCAAGAATTCACCAACGAAAATGGAACACAAATGGAGGAAACCCCTGCCTATTCCCTTCTAGTTGAAAGAGCTCCCAAGAAAAAATGATATAATGAATTAATTTGAACATAGCATGAGTTGGCACAATGCAAAAATGAAGTAGTACCAACACAAGAATATCAGGCACTACTAAAGATATTAACAAACCTTTCCACCATAGAAGATGAAACATTTTCCCAGCTCAGAGAGGAGTAGGAAAAGGTAAAAGGGGCACAAGAACAGGTAGATCAAGCCAAGAAACAAATCACGACGATTTGTTCTCTGTATTCTGATGCACTATCATGCAGGGCACTAGCCACCAACTATGCCCTATTCTTAACAAAACAATATTTGCTGTTGAAAGTCAAGTCTGTTAGGGCAGGGAAGCCCACAATTTTCAAAACCATAGAAGAGTTCATCCACTGTTGCAATGATCAATATGAACAGGTCCAATGCCTTTCATGTGAACTTTACATGCATAAATTCTTTCTAGAAGAGGACAAGGACATCAATCCTAGTCCCTTTTTAGGAGATGTTCAGTTTCAGGCCTTCCTCTCATTTGCTAAGAACCATATTAGGTGGGCTAAAGCCTATAACATATTCCAAAAGAGAGAACATGGCCTAGACCTATGGGTTAGAGGAGATCCCACCAAACCCCTGCAGCTACTCATCTAACACAATAATTTCATGCAAAGGAAGGGTATAAGGACCAAGCTAGGACCCATCCATAAATATATTATAGAAAATGGGTGTGAATATTTTGGAGACATTTAGGAAGAAACCCTAGAAGCAGCTAAACAAATATGGATGGCCTCCACAAACAATGTAAAGAATAGGGAGCCATTTGGCTACCGAAACTTCAAGGTAGTCGCCTCCAAATTCCTCTCATATAGTAACCTAGTCTTCAGCATGAGTCCTGCATGGTTAAGATGCATATATAGATGCCCTATTATCTGGTACCCCCCTGAGCGCTATGATCATGACTACTAATTACCAGAAGGATAGACAAATGCTGCTTTTGCAAGAATTAGACAGAAACAGGGTTTCAGAGCATACAGGGAAGAAGTCCACCATGCCTACTCCTTAACACAGTTGCATCTCGACCATTTGTTTGCACGAGGACCTACAAATAGGTAAGCAAGGGAGTATTTTGGGCTGAAATTAAGGTATGTTTTCACCCTATGATTACTTTGAATTGTGATACATTTTTAATAATTCTTCCTCATCTTAACAATAAAGAAAAAGGAGATTTATAAAAATTAGGAAAATTTTGCTAAATGAAAAAAGGAACATTTTTAGAGTAGAAATTTGACTTATTGTATCTCGGTGTACATGGAAGCAGATCAACTGAACTGACGCTAAAAAAAAGATGGCTGACAGACACGGACTCACAGAATCTCAGTAACTCCCAGAAATAGACAGAAGGCAGAAAGGCAGATCCAAGCTCGGGAACCCAAACGACAGCCATGTGGAGTGGGTTGTCATTTAGAAAATACCGTCCCACTGCGTGAAAATGCCTTTAAAAAGGACCAAGGATGAACTAGTTGGGGAGTCGAATAGGATTGTAATATTCCCAATTATCCCAAGCTAATGGGAATATACAACTTTGTTTCATTTTCCTGTTGCATGAATAAATGTGTAAAGGAGGATAATAAAAACTCCTAAAATAGTGAATAAATCAATGCCCCATGTGAACAAGGCTAAATCTAGGCTATCTAAATAAACACCCTTATGTGTGAAAGGGATTGAATCATTTGACTAGGAGAGTCTTCTATCCCCTTGGAAAGAGAGTATTGGATGATTGGAGCGCTGCTTTCAGATCTTGGCTTGAGGCCACATATGTTTTAGAGCCTACAACACAGTCTTCCTTCCAGTATGCGTTATTTGCAAGTGTACAGTTACAGGGTGTTTTGGCACACTTTTGGAGGAGAGATCTCTAGTGTTGGGGTTCTGCCCTTCATTGTGGTGATCCATGTATTTCAGATCTATTCCATGTCATATTCAGATCTGATCTGAATGCTATTGTATTTGCTTCAGAATTTCTAAATACTCCTATAGATCTGGTACATAAGATCTCAGATCTACTCCATCTACTTCACTTTTTGCTAAAAACCCCAAGGGGAATTTGTAGAGGAGCCTATCTAGTGTACAGATCTGATATAGATCTAAATTTTTGTACATAGATCTTCTCTAGATCTGGAGTGTAATCTACTGATGTTTCAACCAATAAAAATAACACTGTCAAGCTTGTTCAGTCAAATATATGGCTGCCGCACCTCACTTTTGAGGATTTCTTCATGTAAACTCTTCTATTTTCTATTCTATAACTCATGGGCTTCGATATAACTCTAATTTTTTGTTGTAAATATACATATTGAACCTCCATATTGGCCTCCTGCTCTTACTTTGATGAATTTCATTATTTCTGAGCAATATTGTTTAGTATTGCTGCTTATTCCTTTTTGGGGATATTATTGTGGTATCAAAGTAATCATCTTGGCATAGCCTGTAAGAAGACAATATGTCTTTAGAATAAGAGGAGCCTCTTACTGATAGAGAGAAGAGGTATCTAAGGAGAAGACAAAAGAGATTTGATCACACCAATGATGATAAAGACAAGGGTAAAGCCCCTGAATCTGGAAGTGAAGAAGAAGAAAAGGATTTCCCCAAGATAATTTTGAGAGCTATGCAATATCTTGCTAGAGAGATCAAAGAGATGAGATTGGATAGAATCAAGGAATCTCCTTAGAGATTTCATCTTGGAGAAAGCTCTGGTATGTCTCATCACTGGAATGATCAACTGGTGAACTGGCCACAAGTTCCACAACGCTCTACCATGCCTACCTTTTTGGCTGTGGAAAATGAAGGGCCTCAAGAGCAAGCATCCCTTGAAGACTATTTTTAACAATATGAGTCCCAGAATCAGAAATTCAAGGATCACTTTAGTTTTCAAGAGTTTTGTCACCTCAAGGACAAAAGAAGACCAAGGCATCAATATAGAGATGGTGGATTCACTCAGAATCATGATCGACATCACTGTATGGGAAGATTAGTTTTACCCAAGTTTGATGGGTCATCCACTTGTTCTGCCAAGGCATGGGTAGAAAAACTTGACATCTACTTTCAGTTGAACAAGGTTCCAGAGATGGAAGCTATCAAGATTGCAGCACTGCACTTTGAAGGTGAAGCACACAGCTGGTGGTTCCATGGCTTGTCGACATTGGGTCATGCCAATGTTACTACTTATTCTAAGTTCACTAGGAGGCTGGTGGAAAGGTTTGATAGAAGAGATCCAGAGGCACCATTCATGAGCCTTGCAAAATTGAAGAAATTAGGTAATATAGAGTCTTATATTTCTGAATTTTTGAGATTATCTATTCTGGTTCCTAATTTGTCAGCAGCAAGAAGGGTGTACATGTTCATCGATGGTCTAGATGAACCTCTCCATGGGTTGGTAAAATATACCAAGCTCACTACCTTGCATAATGCCATTGAGAGGGCTAGAGACCTTAAATATGCCTTGCCAAAAGCAAAGGAAAATTTTCAGCACAAGCCCTCTTTTCCTTCCAAGGGAAAGGAAGAGAAAGATGCTCCCTCAAAGGAGAGCACATTCAAGAAGCCTCTTGATATTGAAGTCCAGAGAGATCTAAGAAAGAAGAAGCTATGCTTCACTTGCCAAGAAGCATGGGTACCTGGACATAGATGTGCTACTGTTAAAGAACATTACATATAGGTCTTCTCAGATCTTGAAGAAGAAGAAGAAGATAATGAACCAAGAAGGGGTCACAATGCTGAAAATGTTGAAGGAGATCCAACACCATCAGGAGATGGGGATGGAGCATTTGATCCTATTGGAGGAACTATTGCATATTTCAGAGGAGTACTTAAGTACTTGACCTTAAGATTTCAAGGTTCAATCATGAATCAAAGGGTTTCTGTACTAATTGACAGTGGGGCTACCCACAACTTCATTGATGCCCATCTTGTGCAAAGGAGGGAAATACCCACTAATAATTTTGAGGGATTCTCTGTTTTGGTCCCAGGAGATAGAACAATGCAGTGCATGCATTATGTCCCATCACTTTCATTCAACATGGGAACCTATACTTTGGTTGATCACTTCTTTGTGGTTGACATACCGGACACCAATGTGATTTTGGGTGTTCAATGGTTGATTACATTGGGGAAAGTCACCACTGATTTGGAGGCTTTGAAAATGGAATGGATGGACAAGAAGAGTGGTGAATCTCAAATGATTCAAGGCATACACACTTACCCCTCACATAACACTTCCAAACAGAAAACAGAGATGGATTTGCACAGTGGAAGCAAGGACCTTACAGTCCAATCCATTATGTTCATGAGATTTCTGCATGGGACAATATTATATAGTGGCAAACCACCTGGGAGGCTACCAAATTCATATTTTTTGGGGAAGACCTCACAACATGATGCTTCAAGATTAGATCTAGGAGGGATTGGAGTAGTGGAAGACCAAGCTACAACGTTGGGAGGCTTGGGTAAGCTCAAGAAGGAGGGAGATTTTCTTCTCTCATCATCATCACCCACCTTCATTTCTGATTTTGTGCTGTTGGAGGAGAAGAATGGGAAGAATTTCCTTCCAACACACACCTTTGGCATGAGATATGTCAAGTAGGAGAGAAACAAAATAACAGACATTTATGTTGATGCATCACCATCATTGTCATTGTTGAGCAGTGTAGATCTATATTGGAAATCCAAACTGTTGGTGGATTACTCCAAAGATCTTCACACTTGTATGATACTTGATGACCAGCTACAAGAAGAAGGCTATCTAGTCCATGAAGGGTTCATCTATCATCATGGTAGGATCCTCTTGTCTAGAGCTTCCAAGCTCAAGGAGGAGTTGCTACAAATGGCCTACAAGGAGTTTTGTTTCAGCCACATGTATTCCATGAAGATTTACAACATCATCATGAGAAGCTTTGATTGGAAGGGCTTGAAAGAGGAACTACATCAACATTTTCAGTAATGCACAAGCTATATGGAGTTGGGGCAACAACATGACTCCATGAAGGGGTTATTTAAGCCATCTCTTCCTTATTTTGAAAGAGGAGAAATATCCATGCACAACTCCATGTGTATGAGGAGCATTGTTGGTGGAGAATAGGATCATGTAAAGCATGTTTTATTTTATGATTTCACATATTCTTTCACCATTTTTATGCAGGCCATGACTCCAAGGCGGAGTGATGTATCATGTAAATCTCATTTCAGACATTGGGCCACTAAATTTTTTGAATTTGTCCACTCCCTTGATGTGCAAAGGGAGATTTTCTTTCATGATGGATGCTTTCCTAAAGCACCAAGCATATCTCACACTTTCAGCCATAGTGAGATATCATGGGTAGCAAGTAAGTGGTGGGGAAACCACTTACCATACCTTGATCTGATGCAGGCAGGAGATGCACTGCACTGGTGTCATATGTGGGACTATGACCCACCTCCTCATGCTCAAATTTCTGTTTGTGTATATGTAGTTTTTCTTCCATACATTAATGACATACTTGTACTTTTTATGGGGTCGTATGGAGGGAGGATGGGAAGCTTGTGTGTATCACATGGGATGGAGACTCTCTATGTGATTTAAGCTACATGTTTCAAAGAGAGTATTGGTTCAGACATGTTTTTTTCCTTTGAATTCATGACTCCTTGTGGGATGGACTATGTACATCTCGTAATGACTTTGGAGGAACAATTCATGGAGGGTTGGATTGGTGAGCACTTAGCTTATGGAAGAAGCTTAACACATGATGATGGTGTCACCAATGGAGGAGGAGAAGTGTTGCATCACCCACCTTATCAGTTTCTTGAGGACAGGCAACATTTTGGAGGGTGTTAGTCATCAGTAATTTTCACCTGTTTAGATGACTAAATGCTTTGTCCAAGATTCCTAGAAACATAATTCAAGAAACTTGTGAGTTCTAGAAATCCCCTCAAAGAGAAATTTTTTCACTACCCCACCTCCTTGTCAAAGCATGGCCAGTCTATTGCTCAGACAAGACCAATGTCCCTCACTCTCACCATCTTTTCCATCTTTTCCTATAACACTCTGTCTCTGTTTGCCTAAGCCCTCTACTTTCGCACCTTGTTTCGCCAAGTAAACCAAAATTTTCTCCTTGCTCACCAAGTGCCTCAAGCAATGGTGTTGTCAAAAATCCCTGTCAAAAATCTCTTTGAAGTAAATACAAGGTCTTCTAGTTGTCTAGGATGGTAGTGCATAATAGAGTGTCAAAAACCCTGTCTCCTCATGCAAACCCTGATTCAAGTTTTCAGTCAAAAACCTATTCCAAAAGCATTACAATAAGTCAAATAGGGTCACCTAGGTTATGCGCTATCATGTTTCTAAATTCAATATTTCCACAGGTATTCAAAGGTGAAATCAAGTGAAAGGATGAGGTGATATCACTGGTCAAAGAACATCGAAGACCTCTAAAGGTATGTTCTTCATCAAACAGTAAGCCTGTAAAGGAACAATTTACCATGCCCAAGAATTTCTACAGAAATGTTTTGTAAATGGTCAAACAACAGAACAAAGGGAAAGAAGGAGACCTAAAAGGCTTATAAAGGCATCCATAGCAGGTGGTAAGATAAAAACAAACTTAAAGTTTGCAAGGAAGAAACATGATCTCATCAGGGAGTGTTATGAAGTGCTACCCATCAAAAGGTCCATGCAGGTCATTAAAGATAGTGGCACATAAGCAACCCTGTACCTCAAATCAAAAAGATCATTTAAAAGGTTGTTTGGTTTCAAGCATGAAACTTGTAGATGGACAACTGCCCTTTGCTTGCATCCCTGTAAAGAAGACCAAAAGACATCAGATTAGCCATGAGGTAAGGTAAAGTAATGAGAGACATCATCATGAGAAGACCATTCACAACCTAGAAGAAAGCAGCAAGGTATGTGTTTATTGAGAATCAAGATTCATTAACTGTTTTGACCAAGCAATAGAGCAAGTATGAACTCATAAGCATGGGAAGTGTTAGCCACCTATAAAATTTGTTATACCAAAAGGTGGCTAAATCATTTTGGAGCCTTCAAGGAACAAATTTTATTTCAAAAAGTGTTGGCTCTTGAAGACTCTTGAAGGCCTCATGCCTCTGTCCAAAATCTTCCCTACTGTTCCCTTTTTATACTCTGGAACTCTGCTGATTTCATGAGAGACTGCTACAAAATCCCTTTTTCCCTTTCCTCCATTAAAAAACTAACCTCATTTTCTACCCCTTTCATTCTCATCAAGATCCTTCGTTTTCATGTTTTTCCACTTTTCCCCCATCGAATTCCCCTTTGATAAGGTTTAAGACTCCTTCTTTGACTTATCGAAACCCTCAAACCCTTGAAAAACATTGAAAATTTCATAAAAAATCACTTTTTTATATTATAGACTTAAGCTCCCTTGGGCTAAGTCTTTAACCCCTCCCCTCCATACGCCTTAGTGCTGGAACCAGACACCAAGCCCTTTGGGCGCTTATCGTGTCGGAGGAAAATAGTGCACAAGTATTTTGCCTCACAAAGTTCTTCGATGTCAATTGGCCCTCCATTCTATCTCCCGGGTCATATTATCTTCCACATAACCCATGGCCCCGCACAGGCGCCAAGCCATTTCATCAATGTAAAGTCCTCCTGACCAAAAATTTTGTTATATTACATTTTTGGGTTTTAATGTGTTTTGTCGTCATGTTAAAAGAAAACCTTGTGGAATCCATCGCACCACTTTCAAGAGGAAGGTGGATTTCCCCAATCGGTAGCGATGCAATTCATCGACCGACACGTAGCTTTGAGAACTATTGAAAAACTGCCCTCATCGCACATTAAAGGTCGGATGTGGAGTGGGCGCGATATTTATGCGCGCTGTCCGATCTGAGGCCGCTCCTCGGATAGTGATCGCGCTCTGAAGAAGCCCATGTGATAAGCAAAGGTACGACGCGGTCATGAAAACGTCTCCGCTGTCGATATTATCTGTAGATCGACGGGCCACATTCAATCGCCCCGGTCCCCATCATCCACAGTAGTGCCGGTGGTCCTACTGCCACATCAGCGTCCACGCAGCAAAATTTAATTGGGGTGGGTCTTCACTGTTTCCCCACGTAGTCAGCAAGCCTTTTTGTGACTCGAAATAGTTATACAGAGTGATTTAATTAAAGTTTTTGATTTCCGGGGCATCTTTCTAAGGTCTTGTTGATACCTGATCTCAGCTGTTGATCTTGTGGGTCGATCTCATCCGACGGTCCACGATCATCCCGAACCCCAAACGCCATTTTTAACCATTTTTTCACTGAAGCAAAGGTTTTTAGCCCATTTTCTCAATTTTTCCAAATAAAGCGACTCTTTTGCTTTGACTATTCACCCTCGCTCCCGACCGTCGATCTCTGCACGATCGACGGCTCCGATTTAATTCCTCCTCCGCTTTCCTTTTGACCTCTCAGACTAAATCTCGACTGTTGGATGATGCCATCCAACGGCCACGCTCTCCCGACATGTCCTTCCAAACCAGTTAACCTATATATGCAGGATTTCATAATGTTTTTGGTATTTTGCAGGGTTTAAATGGTTTTTCTGGTATGCTGAAGAAAATTCAAAGGCTAAGGGTGACGATCCTCCTGCCTTTGATTCATCAAAGATAATCATTCACAAGGTTTAAACTCCATGTTTCATCAATTATTCATGAGGCATTGATGCCATTCGATCCCTGTGCAGCCCTGCACACCAACGAACACAACAAGTGAATCAAAAATCAAAGAGCATCAGCGTCAAAGACAGAAACACACCAGCATGAAAGATTGAAGACAAATTTATGAGGATTACGGCCAAAAATTGATTATCAAAAGCCTAATCCTCCCAATTAAGACACATTTAAACGGAAATAATTTTTTTTTATCAAACAGGAAAGCCTCCAACGCCACATCTGAGGCAAATTGATTCCTCCCAGCTACCACAGTGCCACCTGTGCCTCAAAGCATTCAAACAGAGACTGAAGTTATTGATCAAGATCAGATATTTTCCTCAAGCACAGCCGAATAGTTATTTCTGCCAAGGAAATTAATGTAAAAAATATCAACAAAGTAACTATTACACAACACAGAGCCTCAAAAGTCAAAAGAGCTCCCACCAAGCTTAAATCTTAATGTCAATTATTTAATACAGAGAACACCTATGTAAGCTTCTTCATTGAGCCCCCCAAAGGCCAAGAAGCCATTAAGACTGTATTAATTATCTTTGGAGATCTTTTATTAGATCTCACCTCCTCATTCTTCTATAAATACTACTGAAGAAGATGAGAAAGTGTTGGTTGGCTGATCACTAGTTGTAATACTGAAACTCTCTGAAATAATACATAGTCTGTTGAAGTTGAAGAACAAATTGAAGTCTTGGAAGCCTTGATGATGTTGTTGTATGCCTGTTCCTGAGAAGGCTCTATCATTGGATCCATGAGCTTGGCTGTTGGTGAAGTATTTTGAACTGTTTAATGTTTTCTCCTATTTTCATTCTGTTCGATAATTTCTTACTACAGTAGGTTGAAATTTTTAGGCTAAGAAATGACTCCTGGAAGCACCTTAGACCTATTCATCCTTCACTGTTTCATGTTTCTTCTGCTGAGGTATTTTAGAGTCTTTAATCTCTCTCTTTAGTCCTCATGCTTGTTTATTTCCTTAATAGTTCGAACAGTTGGTTTCAACATGAATTATGGTTCTCCCTGCTTGTTTGCTACCACTTAAAGACTGTTATACAAGTCTCCCTTTGAAGTTATTTTTTGGACAGTAAGTCAAGGAGGTATGTTCTAATCTTGCCCTTTGTCCTTGCTTAAACAATTGTCTTAAAGGTCTTTTATAGTTGTGATCATAGATGTGTTAGGTGCTCCCTCTTCTATGACTGCAATTATCAGTGAATCTTTTATGTTTTCTAAGTCATTTGAAATAAAGTCTTCGAGGAAATAGGGTGTTCCCCGAATCTTAGATTTCATTTTGAAAGTTGTCTTGAAGTCATTATTTGCTTAAAGAATTTTTGTAGAATTTATGGTTAGCCCTGTCTATCAAATATTTCTTTATTGTTCAAGTTATGTTTTCAAGTTCCCTTCGTTGAGAATCAAAATTCTCTTTCCAAATCATTGATGTCTATCTCATTCCAAAACCAAAGGTTCCTGCGGCCAAGTTAGATTTTCCCTCTGATATCCCATATCCATTGATGAGTATGTTATGACCTCTTCTTGACTCCATTTCCCAATGAACAAGATGTTTCTCCATTCTATATATCTTTCCTAGACCTTTCATGTTCTGCTGTATCAATTCAACCAAACAAATAAACAAACACCTACACTTAGTAACTAGTCTAAAAACAATACTCAAAGCACAAAAGATAAACCTTTGCAAACAAAAATTTGAGAGATCCCTCTCTGAGAACAGGAGGACTAGATCCTGTAACTCTAAAGATTGGTTCTAATGTTTCCTTGTATTTTGATTTACCAAACTATCAAAACACGGGACACCAACAAGAAGGTAGACAAATAGGGTCAAAATAATGACCAAGAAACCTCCTTCATCACAACAGATGGTTTCAAGGGTTTCTCAATTACCCTAGGGTTTGGCAGACAAGCACTAACTCCCAGTTCAAAGGTCTTTTTATCTAAAAATAGTTAAAGACATCTTCAAATGGCCAAAGACAGTAACTATGATAAGCAGGGGCCATTATGTGACAAAGAAAGTTGTCCAAGTTCAAAAGAGTTAGTGATCAAAGTGACCTAAAAAACAAAGAGATATACCCCTGGTTTATAGCAGAATAGTGAAACTCCCCACAAGGACCTCTTTGTCAAAGGATTATTCTGCAAAAATATGTCTAAGACACAAACAACACTTCAAAGAGCTGGAAAAGGTGCTTTTTCCAAAGCAGATGGTTTCAAGGTCAAAGGAAAAGAATGTTTTCAACACAGAATATCAGTCAAAAGGAGAAATGGCAAAAGCGGATGAGTTTGTTGTTTTTAAGTGTTAAAGTGAAAAAAAAAGGTTCTTTTTCCAAAAAGGGTTGAAAGGCATGGGCTTGGTGTCTTCAGGAAAATTTTCAAAATTAAGGAGAACCTTGAGAGGCCCCAGCAATGGAGAAAAGAAACTTTGTAAATCAATATGCCACTTGCAACACCAAAACAGTTCATCCTTCATAAAATCTAAATAGTTTCCACCTGGAGACTCCATTAGCCCCAGTAGGCCTATTCCTTATCTAGGTCCCCAAATCTCTTTGGGACTGTGTTAACCAGCCTTGAAGATGTTTAGAAGCCTAGTCCCATACTAGATAAAGCATCCTGAGAGGTGAAGCTCCCAAAAACAGTCCCTAAAAACCTCAACCTCTCTCATTTTTGAAAAAACAGTCTAGCTTCACAAAGGATCAACACTAGATCCCATCCAGACCCAAATCCTCCTTTAATCGTTGACAATCCAGAGAGAATTCTGTGGCAGACTTCTAACTATGGAAAATTAGCTGCTAATAGGAGCCTCTTAAGAACAAAATATTTCCCTGAAAACCTTGTTGTTTTGGAGGATTTACACTTTGTTTACATCATACAAAGAACATATTTAGAACTAGATCTCAAGGTGACTTAAACCAAACTGACCTTGATATTGCAGATTTGCAACAAAACTTCAGTAGAGAAGCCTCACCTTCCACTCCTCCTGATTCCCAGATTCTTCATCACATTAGTATTTTTCACAAGAAGTCTGCTCAAAATCAGTTTGCTGGCCCAAGTATTTCTTCCACTCCAATTCATACTACCACTGTGCAAAACACTCCTGTTCAACCCGCCTTCAGTCCAGTAAATCCACCGCTTGTAAATCCACCCTTATTTTCAGCTATGGCAACATGGTATGCCCCATTAGTGTTACCACAACCTCTACTTCCCCTACCAAATGATTACCAATCCAAAATTCCTCATTTCACTGGAAAAGAGTCTACAACAACTCAACATCATGTAGATAGGATGGAAGATGCTTTCGATTACATGGAGATAGAAGAAGAAACTGTGAAGATGAGAATCTTCGCCCAAAGTTTAGGAGGAGATGTAAATAAATGGTGTAAAAACTTACCTCCTAACAAGATAAATGATCTTCCTGCCTTGCATCAAACATTCATCAACAAATGGGAACTCAAAAAGAATCCTCTCCAAATACTAACAGAGTACAGTAGCCTCAAGAGAAATCAAGGGGAGAGTGTTCATGACTACTCCACTAGGTTCAATAGTGTTTACAATGCTCTTCCACCTCACATGAAACCTCCTTAAGGCATGACCTTAGTAAGGTATCCCGAAGGCCTTGATGCTGAAATGACTTATCAGTTAAGGGAGAGAGACTACTTAACTTTAGAAGACATGCAGAAAGGAGCTGTGAGCGTAGAAGAAAACATAATTGAGAAAAGAAATAGGTTGAGATTAGAGAAGAGGGTAACTTATAAAGATGACCTACTACCTTCAACCTCAACTTATGACACAAGAATTGACAACCTAGTGAAGGTAATGGAGAGGATGCTTGAGAAGATCAATTTAAATGAGAGAGTGCCACCAAGAGAACCTAAAAATAACCAAAACAGAAATAGAAATCAGAATTATAGAAGAGAAAGTAATCAAGATAAGAGAAAGGTAAGCGACCAACAGATTAGATCTCCCTTCCAACAGAACTATGTAGATCAATATGAAGAAGATAGGGAGTTGGAAAGGTTGGGAGAATCTCATGTAAATTTGATTGGATCAGACAGTGGGGATGATGTTTTCCTCACTAAAGAAGAACAAGGTTTCTTCTATGAGCATAGTACAAAAACCTATGAAGATTCTGATGACTCTATATTGGGGTATGAAAATGCAATAATGGAGGTGCACAAACAATATGATCTTAGGAGCAAGGGGAACATAGATAATTAAAAGGACAAAAACACTAATTCTGCTATCAAGAAAAACATAGAAACTTAGCCCAAAAAGACAGCAGAAAAAACCAACATTTTGACCAAGAAACCAGACATAAATAAAGACAAAAGTATCCAGCCAAATGTTGAACAGAGTACCCCTAGAACTTCAGCTAGTGGTCCTAATAAAACTGTCCCATTTATCAGTCCAAACAAGGTTCAGCAAATCAAAATTGCTGAAAAGAATTCAATTGAAAAGACAGATGTAAATACGAACAAGTCAATTGTTCCTTTCAGCCTTGAGGGAGAGATTGCTAAGATAAAAATTACCATCCCCCTAGCTGAACTAGTAACCCAAGAGGTGTACAAAAACCAAGTTTTGAAAGCTTTGAACCTGGGAAATGATACTGACACCCTAAACTTGACAGATGACAAACCTGAGTTGTTGTTTGGTCCATAAGTTGAAGGAAAATACCAAGAAGGGGTTGTCCCTCCCTTTTATGTTAGCTTGAACATACACGAGAAAATTTTACACAATGCTATGTTAGATTCAGGAGCTTCACACAATCTAATGCCCAAGGTGGTAATGGAAAGCTTAGGCTTAGAAATTACTAAACCATACAGAGACTTGTATTCATTTGACTCAAGCAGAGTCAAATGTTTGGGTTTAATCAAAGATTTGTGTGTTAACTTATCCCAAATCCCTACTAAGAGTTTAGTCATGGACATAGTTGTAGATAACATTCCCCCTAAGTATGGCATGCTCTTATCAAGATCTTGGGGAGCCAAACTTTAGGGAAGCCTTCAAATGGACATGTCTTATGCCACCATCCCTGTTTTTAACCAAAACAGAAGACTATACAGGGAATCTCACAAGTACATGGTGAGCAACATAGACAAACCAAACAACTCTCCAATCTATTATATTCAATCGAGTTTATATTCCTTTATCTTATGTAATGAAGATGAGATCACTCAACAAGATAAGGAAAACATAGACCCAATTAGTTCACCAGAAAAATCAAGTCTTCCCTCCAATCAAATTCAAAACATTGACAATCAACAGCAACAAGAAAATGAAAATGAGCCAAATATACTTTGGACAATAAACTTCGATGGATCTTGTAATAAAACAAGTGCAGGAGCAGGTGTTTGGATTCAAAATACGAATAAGAGTTTTTCATATAAATTAGATTTCCCATGCACTAATAATATTGCTGAGTATGAAACACTTCTCCTAGGCTTACAATTGCTTAAACAACTAGAAGCCCAGAGGATATCAATCTTAGGAGATTCTGAACTTATCATAAGACAAATCAAAGGAGAATACTCAGCTAGAAATCCAAGGCTTAGGGAATATCAGAACGTTGCTCTTGATTTATTGAAAACCTTTGAAAAATATGAACTTATTTGCATTCCTAGAGCACTGAATCATCTAGCAAATGAACTCTCCTTCAATGCCAGCAATTGCCAAATACTTGAGATAAATGAATAGCTTAGCGTAAAGGTAAAACACAGATCCGTTGTTCCTGATAACGAAGATCACTAGCAAGTGTTTGATTTAGACAAACACGTAGATGATTTCTTGAAATCAGAAAATGATTTCAGCATACCAATATCAGAAACCAGCCATAAAGAAAATTGTTTGTATATTGAACAAATCCCAGAAGTTGAAATGAAATATATTGTTGATATAAATCATTATGAAAAACCTTTTGAAACATAGACAATTGACAACACAGACCAAGAAGACTTGGAAGTTTTACCATGCAAAAATGATAAAATTCCAAGAGGTTTAGCACCTTTAGAACACCTTTTTGATTTTAACAATGTAGCCAAAGAACAGAGAATGGAGCCTTTGGAAACAAATGTAGAAGAGCATAACATAGGCAGTCTAGAAGAACCCAAGATGATCAAACTATCTAGCACTCTCCCAGCTCACATAAAATTGCAATATATAGAGTTGTTCAAAGAGTTTAAAGATGTTTTCTCTTGGGGATACAAAGACCTGAAATCCTATGATACCAGCATCATTCAACACAAAATCCCTCTCAAAGAAAATCAAAAGCATTTCAAAAAAAAGATAAGGAGAATAAACCCTCTTTTACTTCCTTTAGTTAAGGCAGAAATTGAAAAGATGCATGCTGCTAGGATCATTGTACCAATTATATATTCAAAGTGGGTATCAAACTTAGTCTCTGTTAGAAAGAAAACGGGGGAAATCAGGCTCTATATTGACTTCAGAAATTTAAACAGAGCATCTTTAAAAGACAACTACCCCTTACCCAAGATGGACCATATAATTCAAAGGGTAGTTGGGTCAAGAAGGATATC
The DNA here is from genome assembly GCA_034641835.2 of Pinus albicaulis. Taxonomy (NCBI): domain Eukaryota; kingdom Viridiplantae; phylum Streptophyta; class Pinopsida; order Pinales; family Pinaceae; genus Pinus; species Pinus albicaulis. The sequence goes on from CM076578.1 coordinate 1,337,345,961, forward strand.
CCTCTTAGATGGGTTCTCGAGTTACAACTAGGTGTTAGTGCTCCCAAGTGTTCAAATCAAAACTACTTTCACCACACCTTGGAGCACCTTTATGTATGTCAAAATTCCTTTCGGATTAATGAATGCAGGGGCCACATTCCAAAGGGCCATGGACATAGACTTTTCTGAAGATATTGGCTATTTCATAATCATTTACCTTGATGACATAACCTTTTTTCTCAAAAAATGATGAGGAACATTTGATTCACCTGAGAAACGTTTTTGAGAAGTGTAGGAAATTTGGCTTATCATTGAATCCCAAGAAAACACTCTTTGGTCTCCAAGAAGGTAAAATTCTTGGCCATGTAATTTCGGAAGAGGGAATCAAAATAGACCCTACAAGGATAGATGGCATATTACAAATCAGTCATCCAAGAAGCCTCAAAGAGTTGCAATCTTTTATCGGAAAGATCAATTTTTTGAGGAGGTTTATCCCTAATCTTAATGATCTATTAAAAAACATCACAAACATGCTTAAGAAAGATGTCGGTGTAAAATGGACTTTACCAGCTAAACAATCATTCGAACTGGTCAAACAAGATCTTACTCAAACACCAGTCCTGATTAGTCCAAATTTCACCAAAGACTTTTATATCTTTTCTTTTGCATTTGAACATACAATAGCTATAGTTTTACTTCAAAAGAATGACTTGGGGCAAGAACAACCAATGTATTTCTTTAGTAGGGCCTTAAGAGATGCTCCTCTCAAATATAACGTCATGGAGAAGCAAGCCTTAACATTAGTGAAAGCTTTAAAATATTTTAGGGTCTATATTTTACACTCTCACATAATTTCTTTTGTTCCGCATACTATTGTCAAGGACATTCTAAGTCAAGACCCTGATGGTAAAAGGGGAAAATGGATTGCAAATATTCTTGAGTATGATTTATAAATCAGGCCCACCAAACTAGTTAAAGGGCAAGGATTAGAAAAAATTATGGCTAAGTCTAATTTCCAAGCACTAGACATGAATATGGTAGATGTGTTGGAAGAAATAGAAGAATCTACTGTTCCTTTTGTTGAAGAAAAAATTCTGAATTCTCCTTGGTATGCTGACATTATTTATGTGCTTTTATCTTTGAATGCCCCTCCTTCTTTGTCTAAAACTAAAGCTAGATTTTTGAAACAAAAAGATTTGAGTTTTTCCATCTTAGATGGGGTTTTATACTGGAAAAATGCTGTTGGAATCTTGCTTAAATGTTTACTTAAAGATGATGCAGGAAAAATCATGCATGAGTTGCATGACAGAGAATGTGGAGGACACCTCTACTGGAAGGCCACAACGAACAAATTCTTAGATCTGGTTACTATTGGCCTACCCTTTTCCCAGACACTCAGAAGCTAGTCATGTCTTGCAATAAATGTCAAATTTTTGATGGCAAGAGAAAACTCCTTCCATTACCTCTACATCCTATCAGAGTTGAGGCACCTTTTCAACAATGGGGTCTAGACTTCATGGGATAAATTCACCCATCTTCCTCAGCCCAACATAAGTGGATCCTCACGGCCACTGACTTCTTCACCAAGTGGATAGAGGTTATACCTTCCAGAAATTCTAATGATTATGTCATTATCAAGTTCCTTGAAACAAATATCCTATCCAGATTTGGTTGTCCTAGAAAAATCATAACAGAAGATGTTGCTGATTTCAAATCTAAGAAGATGGTTGATTTCTGTTACAAATACCACATAACATTGGGCCATTCCACTGCTTACTATCCCCAAGGAAATGGATTAGTTGAATCTTCCAACAAGAGCCTCATCAATATCATTAAAAAAATGTTGGAACAAAATTAGAAATCATGGCATAGTAAACTGGTTCATGCCTTATGGGCTGATAGGTTAACCACAAAGAAATAAATAAATATGTCCCCCTATCAGCTAGTTTACGGCATGGATGCAGTCTTTCCCACCTCATTAGGAGTGCCAGTCATGAAGCTCCTTCAAGAAGTGCAGGTTGAAGAGAATGATATGCAGAGGAGAATAAATCAAACCATCCATTTACAACAAACCAGAGAAGAAGTTTATGAGAGGACACAGTTGGTCCAAGGAAATATGAACAAGCTATTTGTTAAGAGAACTAAGGCAGACAATTTCCAAGTTGGAAATGTTGTTCTTAAGTGGGATTCACGGAGAGAAGAGAAAGGAAAACATGGCAAGTTTGAGAACTTGTGGAAAGGTCCCTATATTGTTCATGCTGAAATGGGTCACAATGTATTTTTCTTGAAAGAATTGAATGGAGAAGACCTGTATGGAGGTCCTGTCAATGGCAGAATGCTAAAGCATTACTTTTGCCAGGAATCATAAGTTTCAAAGCATTTTGTTTTTTCATTGTAAATATCATAGTCTGAACATTGCATTCAAAGTTATAAAAATAAAAATGCAAAAGAAAGAAAGAAAGAAAAGAGGGTAGATTGTGAAAACAAGAAAGGTACAACCCCATACCAAAAAAGAAAAAAAAATCTGAAAGTGTGCAAGCTTAAATGCCACTCCTGAAAAACACACTTCTAGTTAGTAAAACAACCTAATCTTGACTAATTAGTTTTAAATTTTCTACTGATAGGTTAGCGAATTTGATTTGCCAAACTATTTAATCTTGGCTTATCAGTAGACCGATTAGGATAGAAATTAAAGGTTCAAACATGCTCAAAATATGAACCTAAGTTTTCGAAGAGAATGAATCAAATATATTTCAAATTCTGAGTCAAGACAGATGTAAATCTGGTTCCAATTAGTTCAAAATCCGAATCAGTTGACAAAGGAAAGACAGCTTAAAACAAAAGTCAAAACAGAGCTGTAAAAAAGGGGAAGTAAATGCTTTCAAATTTCAGATCTCAAGCCTTCCATTTTTGTTTTAAATTTTGTGCAAAATAATGTCTATGTGCAGTTTGTTCTTGTGCCATAGACCAGCATCAAGTTAGACTGTTCAATCCTGACTTGATTTCTTTTTAAATTTCTGTTGTAGAATTTAGAGAATAAATTCTGTTGGACAGTTTAATCCCAACAGACAGTAGATTAGGTAGAGAATCATATGGGCTCAACTGTTCAATCTGAGTCCATGGAGAAATAAGGAGTAGAACTAGATTAGTTTTATGCTTTCAAAAGAATAAAATGTTGTAAAAGAGTTTGCCAAACCAAGTGCACTCTGAAGAAGAAAAAAATGTTAGATCTGTATGATTGGGTAGGTAGACAACTTGTTGATGAAAGATCCATTGTTTTTATGGCTGCTAATATGTTTTCAGAGCAAAATAATATCATACAAGGAAAGAAAGGCAGCCCAATGGATGAGGCAACTTATCAGCCTCCTAGAGAATGCAAGTCTGAAGTTCTTGGTGCCTTCAAGAAGGCACCATCTCCAAGTGGAGCCACTATTAGCCACCTATAAAATTTGTTATATGAAAAGGTGGCTAAATCATTTTGGAGCCTTTAACACTGTTACTGATGAAATAGGTAACCGCACTGTTACCTACTTTTTTTTGGTAGCATAGAAGGCACCCGATTTTGAAAAGTGGTGATGTAGAATCACCTTTTTTTTTTTTTAGCACATTTTTGACACTCTAATATTTTTATTTATGAAGTATGAATATTTGTTTTAAAATGTTAGTGATTTTCATGCTAATTTTGAAATGTATTGATGCAGCATCAACTTTTTTTTTTTTTAGAGCGGTGATTTTCATGCTAATTTTGAAATGTATTGATGCACAATCAACCTTTTTTTTTTAGAGTGGTGATTTTCATGTTGGTAATAAAACACAAAACTTAGATAAAAAATATATATATATAAAAACAATAAAAAAACCAATAAAAATGTTTTAAAAAAAAAAATTAACACGTAAAAGTAAAAAATTGAAACAAAAATAAATTAAAAAAACAAAAATATTTGAAAATTTTATTAAAAGAAATGACAAAATTTGAAAAAAAAAACACATAATTTAAAGAAAAAAAACAAAAATTAACAAAAAAAATTAAAAAAAACATCAAAAACTTTTTTTTATAAGTTGTTAAAAAAATCCATATAATTAAATAAAATTTTAAAATATAAAATTTTAAAATAATTTAAATTACAAAATTAAAATTTAGATAAAAAAAATAAAATACAAAAAATAAAAATTAAATTTAAAAATTAAAATTAAAATAATAATAATAATAATAAGAAAACAAAAATACAAATTTTAAAATTAACAAAAAAACAAATTAAAAAAAAAAACAAAATTCAAAATTGAAAAAGAAAATTATAATAAAAAAACTATCATTAAAAAACAAAAAATGAAAAAAATCACGTGCAAATAATTAAAAAACAAATATCCATAAATTTACTATTTTTTTTTTAAATGAAACAATTTATAAATTTTAAAAATGAAAAACCAAATAAACTAAAAGATTAAAAAAAAACATATTTAATAAATTTAATAAATAAATTTTAAATTTTAAAAAATAATTAATCTAAAATATTAAATTTAAAAAAAAAATTAAAAAAAAAAAAAAATTAAATTTAAAATAAAAAATTTGAATTAAAAAAATTAATTTTAAATTTTTTGAATTTAAAAAATAAATTAAAAAAAAATATATATTAAAAATTAAAAAAACAAAAAACAAGAATTTTTTGATCGTGGTGGCGCCGCCAGTTGGCTTCCTGCCCAGGTGGCGACAGAGGTTGGCCGTTGGGTGGGCGGGGAGGCTGCATGCAGCCCCCTGCCCGCCCAGCGGCTGGCCTCTGCTGCCACCTAGGAGGGAGGTCGATTCCGGGAATCGCCCTCCCATGACGGGAGGCCGATTTCGGGAATCGCCCTCTCGTGGCGAGAGGTCGATTCCGGGAATCGCCCTCCTGCCGCAGGAGGCCGATTCCGGGAATCACCATCCCGTCGCGGGAGGCCGATTCCGGGAATCGCCCTCCCGCGGCGAGAGGCCGATTCCGGGAATCGCCCTCCCGTGGCGAGAGGCCGATTCTGGGAATCGCCCTCCCACCGCGGGAGGTTGATTCCAGGAATCTCCCTCACGCGTCGCATGAGGGCGATTCCCAGAATCGGCCTCAGGGCGATTCCCGAAATCGGCCTCTCGCCGTGGGAGGGTAATTCCCGGAATCGGCCTCCTGCCGCGGGAGGGCGATTTACGGAATCGACCTTCCACTGCGGGAGGGCGATTCTCGGAATTGGCCTCCTGCCTAACGGCCGGCATCCGCTGTCACCTGGGCGGGAGGCCGATTGGCGGCGCCACAATGATCAAAAAATTCTTTTTTATATTTTATTTTTTTAATTTTTAATATTTTATTTCTTTAATTTGATTTTTTTTAATTCAATTTTTTTTTTTTTTTTTTAAATTTCATTTTTATATTTGAACTTTAATTTGCTTTAATTTTTTTTGTTTTTTAAATTTTATTCATTTTTTTTGTTTTTAATTTTTTTTTCTAAATTTTGTTACTAATTTTTATTAAATTTTGTATTATTTATTTATTTATTTATTTGATTTTTTTTTTTTAATTTTTAAATTTTTAAATTTTATTATTATTAAATTTTACGTTTAGTTTTTTCATTTATTTTTTAAAATTTTGTATTTTTTTTTTAATTTATTTAAATTTAATATTTTTTTTTTAATTTTTTAATTTTTTTATTATTATTTCTTTAATTGCATAAAATTTTTCTTTTTTTTTTATTTCAATTAAAATTGTGTATTTAAAAATATATTTTTTTTAAGTTAAACTTAATATTTTCAAATTAATTTGTTTTTTATTTTATTTTTTATTTAATATATATTTATTTTAATTTATTTTTTTCAATTTTTCAATTTTAATTGATTTTTAAAGTTTTTTAACTTTTTATTTTAACAATGTTTTCTTTTCTTTATATTTAAAATTTAATTTTTAATTCAAAATTTATTTGTTTATTCATTTATTTATTAAAATTTAATATTTTTTTAATTTAATTTGTTATTTTAATATTAACAATTTTTTTTAATTTAATAAAATCTAATATATATTTTTAATATATATATATATATATATATATATATATATATATATATATATATATATATATTATTTTTTATAATTTAAATTTAATATATTTTTTAAAATCTATTTGTTTTTTTAATATATATTTTTTTTAAATTTAATATTTTTATTGTATTTTTTTTTTTTTTCATTTTTTCATTTTTAATTATTTTTTTTTAATTTTTTTTTTTATTTCAATAATGTTTTTTTTTTTTTTTTTTTAATTTTATTTTATAAGTTTTAAATTTATTAAAATTTAATATATTTCTTTAAATTTAATTTTTTATTTTTATTTTTTAATTTTTAATTTAATAAACATTTTTTTTTCTTTTTTAAATTTAATTTTTTATAATTTCTTTCTTTTTTTTACTTGTTTTTCGTTTTAATTTAATATTTTTATTTTTTTATTTCTATATATTTTGAAATTTTAATCTTTAATTTTTTTATTTTTTTATTTTTTAAATTTTAAGCTTTAAAATGTTTTTATTTTTTAAATTTATTGTTTTTCTTAAATTTTAGGTTTTTTTTAATGTTTGAATTTTAAAAATTAAAAAATGTTATTTCTATTTTTAAAAATGTCAAAAACGTGACAAATTTTTTTTTTTTGTTATTCCAGTGTCAACTGGTTTTGTTTTGCGGGTGTTTTTTCAATCCTTTTTTCAAAAAACATTTTTGTTTTTAGCATAATTTTAGAAAATGTTGAAATTTGACCTTAAAAAAAAACCAAGTGCGTTCTGGAATACACTTTTTTTGTTTTTGGGGTGTTTTTTCATGTTTTTTGAGTTTTTTTGGGCTAGAGTTCCCGTTTTGAGGTCAAGTTACCTATTTCATCGGTAACAGTGTTCTTCAAGGAACAAATTTTATTTCAAAAAGTGTTGGCTCTTGAAGACTCTTGAAGGCCTCATGCCTCTGTCCAAAATCTTCCCTACTGTTCCCTTTTTATACTTTAGAACTCTACTGATTTCATGAGAGACTGCTGCAAAATCCCTTTTTCCCTTTCCTCCATTAAACAACTAACCTCATTTTCTACTCCTTTCATTCTCATCAAGATCCTTCGTTTTCATATTTTTCCCTTTTTCCCCCATCAAATTCCCCTTTGATAAGGTTTAAGACTCCTTCTTTGACTTATCAAAACCCTCAAACCTTTGAAAAACATTGAAAATTGCATAAAAAATCACATTTTTTATATTATAGACTTAAGCTCCCTTGGGCTAAGTCTTTAACCCCTCCCCTCCATACGCCCTGGTGCTGGAACCAGGCACCAAGCCCTTTGGGCGCTTATCGCATCGGAGGAAAACAGTGCACAAGTCTTTTGCCTCACAAAGTTCACCGATGCCGATTAGCCCTCCATTCTATCTCCCCGGTCATATTATCTTTCACATAACGCATGGCCTCGCACAGGCACCAAGCCATTTCATCAATGTAAAGTCCTCTAGACCAAAACCTTTGTTATATTACATTTTTGGGTTTTAATGTGTTTTGTCGTCATGTTAAAAGAAAACCGGGTGGAATCCATCGCACCGCTTTCAAGAGGAAGGTGGTTTTCCCCGATCGACAACGATGCCATTCACCGGCCGACACGTAGCTTTGAGCACTATTGAAAAACCGCCCTCATCGTGCATTAAAGGTCGGATGTGGAGTGGGCGCGATATTGATGCGCCGTCCGATCTGAGGCCGCTCATCGGACGATGATCGCGCTCTGAAGAAGCCCATGCGATAAGCAAAGGTACGACGCGGTCATGAAAACGTCTTTGCCATCGATCTGATCTACAGATCGATGATCCACATTCAATCGCCCTGGTCCCCCTCATCCATAGCAATGCTGGTGGTCCCAGTGCCACATCAGCATCCACGCGGCAAAATTGAATTGGGGCGGGTCTTCACTGTTTCCCCGCACAGTCAGCAATCCTTTTCGTGACCCAAAATAGTTATACAGAGTGATTTAATTAAAGGTTTTGATGTCCAGGGCATCTTTCTAAGGTCTTGTCGATACCTGATCTCAGTCGTTGATCTTGTGGGCCAATCTCATCCGATGGCCCACGATCATCCCAAACCCCAAATGCCATTTTTAACCATTTTTTCGCCGAAACAAAGGTTTTTTAGCCCATTTTCTTTATTTTTCCAAATAAAGCGACTCTTTCGCTTTGACTATTCGCCCTTGCTCCCGAACGTCGATCTCTGCGCGATCGACGACTCCGATTTAATTCCTCCTCCGCTTTCCTTTTGACTCCGACTAAATCCCGACTGTTGGATGATACCATCCAACGACCACGCTCTCCCCACATGTCCTTCCAAAGCAGTTAACTTATATATGCAGGATTTCATAATGTTTTTCGTATTTTGTAGGGTTTAAATGGTTTTTCTGCCATGCTGAAGAAAAATCAAAGGCTGAGGGTGATGATCCTCCTGCCTTCGATTCATCAAATAGAATCATTCACAGGGTTTAAACTCCATGTTTCATCAATGATTCATGAGGCATTGATGCCATTCGATCCTTGTGCAGCTCTGCACACCAACGAACACAACAAGTGAATCAAAAATCAAAGAGCATTAGCGTCGAAGACAGAAACGCACCAGCATGAAATTGAAGACAGATTTATGAGGATTACAGCAAAAAATTGATTATCAAAAGCCTAATCCTCCCAATTAAGACACAGTTAAACGGAAATCAAAAAGTTTGATAAAACAAGAAAGCCTCCACCGCCACGTCTGAGGAAAATTGATTCCTCCCAGCTACCACAATGCCACCTGTGCCTCAAAGCATTCAAACAGAGGCTGAATTTATTGATCAAGATCACATATTTTCCTCAAGCATAGCCGAATAGTTATTTCTACCAAGGAACTTAATGTAAAAAATATCAACAGAGTAACTATTACACAACACAGCCTCAAAAGTCAAAAGAGCTCCCACAAAGCTTAAATCTTAATTTCAATTATTTAATACAGAGAACACCTATGTAAGCTTCTTCATTGAGCCCCCCAAAGGCCAAGAAGCCATTAAGACCGTATTAATGATCTTTGGAGATCTTTTATCAGATCTCAGCTCCTCATTCTTCTATAAATACTACTGAAGAAGATGAGAAAGTGTTGGTTGGATGATCATTAGTTGTAATACTGAAACTCTCTGAAATAATACATAGTCTATTGAAGTTGAAGAACAAATTGAAGTCTTGGAAGCCTTGATGATGTTGTTGCATGCTTGTTCCTGAGAAGGCTCTATCATTGGATCCATGAGCTTGGATGTTGGTGAAGTATTCTGAACTGTTTAATGTTTTCTCCTATTTTCATTTTGTTCCATAATTTCTTACTACAGTAGGTTGAAAGTTTTAGGCTAAGAAATGACTCCTGGAAGCACCTTAGACCTGTTCATCCTTCACTGTTTCATGTTTTCTTCTGCTGAGGTATTTTAGAGTCTTTAATCTCTCTCTTTAGTCCTCATGCTTGTTTATTTCCATAATAGTTCGAACAATTGGTTTCAGCATGACTTATGGTTTTCCCTGCTTGTCTGTTGCCACTTAAAAGGCTGTTATTGAAGTCTCCCTTTGAAGTATTTCTGTTTATAGTGAGCCAAGGAGGTCTATTCTGATCTTTCCCTTTGTCCTTGCTTAAACAATTGTCTTCAAGGTCTTTTATAGTTGTGATCATATATGTGTTAGGTGTTCCCTCTTCTATGATTGCAATTATCAGTGAATCTTTCATGTTTTCTAAGTCATTTGAAATAAAATCTTTGAGGAAATAGGGTGTTCCCCGAATCTTAGATTTCATTTTAAAAGTTGTTTTGAAATCATTATTTGCTTAAAGAATGTTTGTGGGGTATAGTTATACATCACATCGAATATTTCTTTATTGTTCAAGTTATGTTTTCAAGTTTCACTTCGTTGAGAATCAAAATTTCTCTTTCCAAATCATTGATGTCCATCTCATTTAAAAACCAAAGGATCACACGTAGGATTAAGAATTTCACCAGTATCCCTCCATTGATGAGTATGTTATGACCTCTTCTTGACTCCATTGCCCAATGAACTTGGAATGTTTCTCCATTCTATATATCTTTCCTAGACATTTCGTGTTATGCTGTATCAATTCAACCAAACAAATAAACAAACACCTGCAATTAATAGCTAGTCTAAAATCCATACTCAAAGCACACAAGATAAACCTTTGCAAACAAACATTTGAGAGATCCCTCTCTGAGAATAGGAGGACTAGATCCTGTAACTCTAAATATTGGTTATGATGTTGCCTTGTCTTTTGATTTTCCAAACTATCAAAACATGGGACACCAACAGGAAGGTAGACAAATAGGGTCAAAATAATGACCAAGAAACCTCCTTCATCACAGCAGATGGTTTCAAGGGTTTCTCAGTTACCCTAGGGTTTGGCAGACAAGCACTAACTCCCAGTTCAAAGGTCTTTTTATCTAAAAACAATTAAAGACATCTTCAAATGGCCAAAGTCTACAGTAACTATGATAAGCAAGGGCCATTATGTGACAAAGCAAGTTGTCCAATTTCAAAAGAGATAGTGATCAAAGTGACCTAAAAAACAAACAGATATACCCCTGGTTTATAACAGAACAATGAAACTCCCAACAAGGACCTCTTTGTCAAAGGAATATTCTGCAAAAATATGTCTAAGACACAAACAACACTTCACAGAGCTGGCAAAGGTGATTTTTCTAAAGCAGATGGTTTCAAGGTCAAAGGAAAAGAATGTTTTCAACACAGAATATCAGTCAAAAGGAGAAATGGAAAAAACAGATGAGTTTGTTGTTTTTAAGTGTTAAAGTAAAAAAAAAGGTTCTTTTTCCAAAAAGGGTTGAAAGGCATGGGCTTGGTGTCTTCAGGAAAATTTTCAAAATTAAGGAGAACCTTGAGAGGCCCCAACAATGGAGAAAAGCAACTTTGTAAATCAATATGCCACTTGCAACACCAAAATAGTCAAAAAACACAGTGAGAAAAAGTAAATAGACAAAGAACATTACAAAAGTGGGTTTTGGCTACAAATATATTTTTCAAAGGGGTTATAAAGACCTTTTTGGGTATTTCCCCTGCACCATTTGTCATCTCCAAAACAAAGGAAGCCGTTGAGAGAAGGTTTTGAAAGTTTCTGAGAAAATCGGTGAAGTTTACAGGTGCTACACTCCTGGGCCAGTGTTACGTACCTGGCTCTTAGTTTTACGCACAGGTGGGGTGGCCACAGTGTTATTTAACACTGCATTATGCACCTAGGGCCCAGCGCTACGCACATGGGCTAGTGTTACGAACAAACACAACAAGTGATTTAAATCGGCTTGATGTGCACTTGTGTTATGCTCCTGAGAGCCCGACTGGCCCAACTCCTGCCTGTTACACACCTATGCTATGCTCCTGAGAGCCCGAATGGCCCGACTCCTGCCTGTTGGTGATTTGTTTTCATTGCCTCCCAAGCTTTCATTTTCCTAAGCAAAGTCATATTTAAAGGCTTAATTGAACCAAACCCTAGGTTACATAAAAATCAATTTTAAATACCTTTGGTTAGGGTTTGAAGGGGAAAATTGTTATATGTGCCAGAGGAGGGTGAGTGACATCAAAAAAACCTCTAAAAAACTGAGTGCACTCTTGAAGAGTTTCATCTTTCCTTCATTTGCACAAATTTTCCCTCACTTCACTCATTGTAGCCCTTTGACCTAAAGGCCCTCAAACAACTTTCAAAAAGCTTTCTGTGTTAGAGAACCAGCCACCATGGATGAAGCAGAGATTCACACCAGCAGTGATGAAAGTCAAAGACCTACCAAGCCTCAGCAAGGATACAAGGGAAGAAGGGAAAATAGGTTTGAACCCTTGGACACAGTTCATATTACTTCCTCTCCCATGATACTTTCATGCTTTCAGGATGTTGGGTTTTATCAATTTTGTGAAAAGGTCAAACAAGTCAAAAGCCACTCCGACTTGACTAGATTTTTTGTCATTGGCTTGCAAAATCACCAAGTTAGCCTAACAAGAGTGGAGTTTGAACTCTCATCTGAATCCATTTCCAAAGAAATAGGTATACTAGACATTGGCGAGATATGGTTTAAACAAAATAAGTTGGATTTGTGCTATTATGAACCCTACCTAAAACCAAGTTGTCAACAAGGTTGCAAGGTTGTTTTTCCTTCTTCCCACTTGCTAGAGAGGTATGCCTTGCTGATGAGGAAAATTATTAGGTATTTCACCTGTGAGGGGAGGTACTCCAATATTTACTCATATCATATAAGGTTACTAATGCACTTCACCCAAAGTCAAATTCATGAATCTACCATACTACCTTTTCCGGAGCATTGACAAGATGGCCTCACTTGTCAAGAAAAGAAGTTATGACCGCCAAATGCCGAGCCTCTTCCACCACTCCTTGATCAAAATGATTTTCTTACATCAACTGCACCGGCAAGGAATCCCTTGGGATGTATTCATCTCACATGATGTGTTTACAAACCCCCAAACCTTCATTCAGTAGAATTTACCCTCCACCTCACAACCACCTACCTCCACTCCTCCATCATCTCTCCATATGCCTTCTCCACAAAGAAATTCACCCCTATAAATTCTCCTAATGTGCCAAGTGAAGAAGCTAACAGTGGCTCTAATGATGAGAAAAAATATGAAGAAAATGAAGAAGAGGACAGTGAGGTAGAAGCTGAGGAAGATGAAGAAAATGAAGAAGAAAATAGTGAGGTAGAAGCTGAGGAAGATGAAGGAAATGATGAAGGGGACAGTGAGGTAGAAGATGAGGAAGATGAAGAATTATTAATGAGTAGGAAATTAATAATAGCCACAACAACCAAGAAATTGATGACAACAAAAATCAAGAGACATATGCAAGTAAGACAAAGGTTGAAGACATTGAGGCAAATGTAGAGCTTGATAAATATGATGAAAGTGGTGAAAATAATGAAGATTATGGGATAGAAACAGAGTACGAAGGAGAGGGACATCAGAGTGATGATGACCAAGAAGAGGCATTCTCTCAAGAATGAAATAGTGAGCAAGAAAACAGAGTTAAAATCAGTGAGCCTCATGATGAGAAAAAGGGCCAAAACAGTGAGTCTTATGATGAAGAAGATGACAAGACTTGTGGTACCTCCAAAGGTAGAAACACCATCATAAAACCTCTCACATGCACCTATCATAGAGGCAAAATATATGTGTTTGCTGCCTCAAAAAAGCAAGGGGCCATCTCTCCTCCAGTGATCAAGCATCAAGACAAGGGAAAAGGAAAGGTGGACAAAGGTGAGTAGAAGGTACATGTAAGAAGGAGAAAAAGGATCTCAATTCATTGATCTAGACAGTGACAATGAGGACCAAGAGATGAACACTAGGTTGCTCCTCTTGGAAAAAGATGCACAGCTTCATGACCAAAATGGCCAAACATTATGCAAGGAAAAGCATGCTTGCTAGTGCCAAGCTAAAGAAGGCCCTCATTGAACTAGAAGACCTAAAAAGAGCCAAAGTACATGAAAGCCTTGGAGTGCTGGTTGAGGCTTCTCAAAAAGTATCGAAAACCTCTTGAGGGGTCTACCCACCAATTTTGAGGCAAATTGGGAAACTTTTTGTTTTTTCTAAATTTTGACCCCTAGGAGCACAACACCCTAGGTGTTATGCACAAAATTGGTGCATCCTCAACTCTCAAATTTTAAATTTTTGGATTTTTCACATCACCAATAGTCTACTCACCAATTTTCAAATCATTTTGAGTAGTTTTACCCCCTCAAAAGGTAAAAAAACATCGAACAATTGACCTTTCTGCCTCCTTTTTAGACCAGGTGTTACACACAGAGCAGTGTTGGGAGATTCGATTTTTGAGCAGGTAAATGGCATACATTCAGCACAAATCAAATATTTTTGGAAAGTAGACTCATCAGGCTTTCCAACGATCCAACCCGGAGCCAAATCCATTGTCAGGAAGACCTCCAAAAGACTACTGCAACAGGGCCTATTTCAGTGTTACGCACCTGGAAATTTTTCACTATTTGACACGTGTTATGCTCCTGTGGGTGAGTGGAAAAAAATTGCATATGGTAAGTTTTCTTAGGCATGTCATGCCTAAAAGTCAATTTTATTTCCTCTTATAGTCGGAAAAGATATTTTATTTAGATATTTTTGTGCCTTGGGCTTTGCAAAGCCTCAAGGACAAGTTAGGATATTTCTCTTTGGCCAATAGGCTTCTAGATGCTCTAGTAGGCTCTCTTCTCCTCATTTGTGATATAAGACATGAGGATTCATTGTGATCAGTTGGAACTTGATGTGTTTAAGAGAAATACATGGTTTTATGAGCTTGGACAAGATATTCGTTTTATGAAGTGAATGAATGGTTTGTGTGGCTTGATGTTGGAGAAGCTTGCTTGCAGGATTCCATAGCTTGGTGAATGGTGATGTTTTCCTAACTTGTTAATGTTTTCTTGTCCTCATTTTGTTTCAGTCTTCTTGGTTACTATAGATCATAAAAGTATAGGTTGAGATATGGTCATGGAAACACCTCAAACCTCCTGTTTGTTATAGTATTGATGTTTTCTTCTTTTAGTCATATTAAGGAATTATTGATTGCTCCTTAGGCCCACTAAAACTTGTTTCTATCTCATGAATGGTTAGTATGTTAGCTTATAAATATGATTCATGGTATTCCCTGCTTATTTAAAGTTTTCAAAACCCTATTGTGAAGCTTTTCTATGAAATACTAATTGGTTAGGTTAAGACAAAGAGGCCTTGTTTCGATCTTGCCCTTTTCCCATGCTTACCAACTTGTTTCAGAGTTCCCGATAGTTTGATATATGTTGTTTAGGATTTCCCTCTCCATATATTGAGTTGTTTGTTTATCTTATGCGTTTTCTCAAAAATCTGAAGGTGAATTTCTAAAGTTAGGAGTTCTAATGCTTCTATGTCTCACTGGAATGTTCATCTTATATGTTTATTAGTTTGAGTATTGTTCATAGAGATTAATGGTTTTCCCTACCTTGTGAGTTATTTATTTCAGACAATATGTGTTTAATATCTCTTAGTTTTTCCCAAACTTAAAGTTCATTACACCTCATCATCACCTAAGGATCCATTAACCTTGTTAAATCGGCCCTGCAATACAGTCTGATTCATCATTTCGACACTATCAACTTCATCTGACCCCATAGCCCTATTGATTTGACAACCTCTCATTCCACCTATCCTACTTAGTCATCTTACCCCAACCCAAAACAAAAAAACAAATTACACTTAATAACTAGCCTAAAATCAATCATCCGAACTGAACAAGTTCACATCCTTTGCGCAATAGAGAGAGCCCTCTCCGAGTCCAGGAAGGCTATGTCTTAGGACTCCAAAGATTGGTCTGATGTTACCCTATCATTTGGTTTAGCCAATCTTCCAAATCATGAGACCCTAACATAATGGCGATCGCGGTGGGACCCTATGAGTTCATAAAAATCTAAATACCCCTTTGGAATCCAAAATCCCTTCATCAAACAATATCCTATGATTTATAGCTACCTCATCACTATCACTAACACAATGGTGATTATGATGCAACCTCTCATGTCGGTGACAAACTAAGTATCCCTTAGGACTTCATAAACCTTCATCAAATCATAGAGAACTTAATTGATAGCCTAAGAGTAGAATCTAGCTATTTTACCATCTTAGCAAATTGATGACTCAGCTATAGGACACTATCACATACCTTAAGGGTTGCATAGAAAACTCAGAAAACCTTAAAAAATTTCTAGATTGGCTTTTTGTTAGTATTGGTGGTGGACCATAGACAAAATATCTTCAAAACAACTAAAAATATCCACTCGGCGACTTCACTAGCCTCCAGTAGGCCTTCTAAGTTTTTCTAAGTATCTATAGACTCCTGTAGGATTGCATCAAACCAACCCTGAGAAGTCTAGAAACCTAGTCACACACTGTGCGAGTTTGATAGCACCTAGAGAGGTAAGCCTTCAGAAAGCAGTCATAAACTTTCAGCCTCTATAAATTTTGAATTTGAAATTTGGCTCCACGAAGAATCAATACTAGATCTCATCCGGATCCAAAACCTCCTACTATAGTTGATGACCCAGAAAATATTTTGTGGAAAATTTCTGAAACTGGAAACTTAGCTACTAAGAGGACCATTCATAAAGCAAGCTTTGTACCTGAACATCTTACAACCTTGCAAGATCCCCAATTTGACTTGCACCATACCAAAAACCTTTTCAGAACCAAGTCACAAAGTAGAATCAACCATACCGATCTTGATCCCATAGACTTGCAGCAGAGTCTCAGCAGAGAAGCTTCTCCTTCCACACCACCTGATCTACAACTTCTCCATCAATTTGGCTCTTTTCACCCCAAGTTTGCTCAGAATCAGTTTACTTGTCCGAGTACTTCCGCCACACCCATTCACACTGCCACTGTGCAAACCACTCCATCTCATAGCACAAATCCTCCACTTATAAATCCACCATTAGCTCCCAGCACGATAGCATGGTATGCGCCCCTTGTGTTACCACAACCATTGGTACCTTTTCCAAATGATTACTAATCCAGAATCCCACACTTCACCGGGGCTGAATCCACTACTGCCCAATAGCATGTAGATAGAATGATTGATGCTTTTGACTACATGGAATTAGAAGAGAAAACCATGAAAATGAGAATGTTTACCCAAAGCCTAGGAGGAGAAGCTAATAAATGGTTCAAAATCCTAACTCCCAATAGCATACATGATCTCCCTTCCCTTTACCAAACTTTCATAAAAAATGGGAAATCAAGAAAAACCCTCTTCAAATCCTCTCAAAATATAACAACCTCAAAAGAAACACGGGGGAAAGTGTCCAAGAATATTTCACTAGGTTAAATATTTTTTACTACGCGCTACCGCCGAACATGAAACCCCCATTAGGCCTAGCCTTAGCTAAATTCCTGAAGGGTTTTGACCCTGACATGACATATCAACTAAGAGAAAGAGAGCCCCTAACTCTAGAAGACATGCAAAAAGGAGCTATAAGTGTAGAGGCCAACTTAATTGAAAAAAGAGCTAGGCTAAGATCGGAAAAGAGGGTAACATACAAAGATGACACCATGCCCTCCACCTCCTCATATGATTCCAAGATGGAAAACCTTCTTAGGATCATGGAAAGAATGAAGGAAAGAATAAGCATAAACAAAAGAACACCCCCAAGGGACAACCAAACAAATCCCCAAAATAGTAACCAGAATCAAAATTTTAGAAGAGACCCCCCCCAAAACAGACCAAGGGAAAATGAAC
The DNA here is from genome assembly GCA_034641835.2 of Pinus albicaulis. Lineage (NCBI taxonomy): Eukaryota > Viridiplantae > Streptophyta > Pinopsida > Pinales > Pinaceae > Pinus > Pinus albicaulis. The sequence goes on from CM076578.1 coordinate 1,337,363,246, forward strand.
AACAAATCAGGCCACCCTTCCAAGATAACTAAGTTGACGAAGGGGAAAGAGATATTGAACGACCAGCTAAGAATCATCTAAACTTAATAGGCTCTGATAGTGAGGGTGAGGTTTTTCTCACAAAAGAAGAACAAGGCTTTTTCTCCTCAAACCAAGATGAAACAAGCTATGAAGATTCCAAAGACCACAAATTGGGATTAGAAAATGCCATAATGGAAGTCCATAGGAAAATATGATCTTAGGAGTAAGAAAAACAAAGAAAACTCCAGGAAAAATAACTCAGACACTACTGTTAAGAAAACTCCTGAAAACATTCTTAAAAGAATAACAAACAATAAAAATACCATGGCTAAGAAAGCTGATCCTAACACAGATAAAACTAGCCAACCAGGAGTTGACACAAGTTGTCCTAGCACCTCTGCTAGTGACCATGTTAAAACTCAAATGACCAAAGCCCCGAACCAAAATAAAAAAATTAAGAATGTGGAGAAATTTATGGCTGATAAAACTGATGTAAATATTTCTAAAACTCAAGTACCTTTTAGTTTTGAAGGAGATATCGCTAAAATCAAAATAACAATCCCTCTCACTGAATTGGTAGCTCAAGATATGTACTGCTCCCAAGTCATGAAAGTATTGAAAATAGGAAATGATACCAACACTCTAAATCTGACGGATGATAAACCAGAGTTGTTGTTTGGACCTGAAGTAGATGGAAAATACCAAGAAGGAGCCATTCCCCCATTCTATGTTAGCCTAAACATACACGGCAAAATCCTACATAATGCCATGCTAGACTCTGGTGCCTCTCACAACCTCATGCCGAAGGTAGTGATGGAAATATTGGGCCTAGAAATAACCAGGCCCTGCAAAGATCTGTTCCTTCGATTCAAGAAGATTTAAATGCTTGGGCTTGATCAAGGAATTATGTGTCAATCTGACACAAATCCCTGCTAAGTCATGGATATAGTCGCGGCTGACATTTCCGCCAAATATGGCATGCTTTTGTTCCGATCTTGGGGAGCTAAAATTGTGGGAAACCTCCAACTTGACATGTCTTATGCTACCATATTGATTTTTAACCAAAATAGGAGACTCTACCAGGAATCTCATATGAAGTATATGGTAAGCAACCTAGATAGACCCAACAACACCCCTATCTATTCAATTCATTCAGACTTGGACTCCTTCATCTTGTATAATGATAATGACCTTGATGAGAAAGTAAATGAAGATTGTGAGGATCTAAGCACATTACAAAAATCATATCACTTCCTCTATGATGAGTTCAACAATCAAAACTATCACGATCCTAAAACACCACAAGATAATAAAACTGAAATTGATTTCCTGCAAATTGAAAATGAAATATCAGAAACAAGAATCAGTTTAGAAAAGGGAACAGGTTTCTCAAAAGAAATACAAATCACAAGAACACAACCTCTTCCTTTTGCTAATCCAGAAAAAATGAAACACCCTCACAAAACACAAATCTTTGGGAATCTGGAACAAGACAGTCTGATGTTTCTACCTTACCTAGATACTTCACCATCCAAGAAATTTTCTTTTTCAAAAAAATTATCAATTCTCATAAATATTGCTACAGATCCCAAAGAATTTTTTTCTAAATCTGATATAGGGGAAGATAGCATGGGTAAATCTAAGAAGTCTAAAATAATTAAGTTGTCTAAAATTTTATCACTACACACAAAACAAAGGAATGAAAGATCATGTAAAAAATTTCAGAATGCTTATGTGTGTAGGTAGGCTAGTCTAAAACCTTGCAACACAACCATTGTTCTAAAAATATTTCCTTTAAAAAAAAAAGAAAAATTTTGAATAGTTGAGTTCACTTAGAAAGAAGGCAAAGGGACATAGGTTTTGTATATATTTTAGGTACCAGGAGCAACCCTTCCAAAAGAACAAATACCTTTTTACCAAAAATGATCATACTTTACAAAGGGTAGGGTTTTCTAACCAAATCTCATTGCATGATAGTTTTTGAGGTTACCATCAGATGATACCACTTCAGATCAATCAGCTCAAAGATTTTTTTAAATTTCCATGGGAAAGTTGCATGCTTGGACAAATACCTCTCGGGCTAGAAAGTGCTGGAGATACTTTCCAAAAAACAATGCCTTCAATTTTAAATTTCTCTACTATGGTGTACATGGATGACTTCATCATTTGTTTTAAAAATGATAAAGAGTACCTTTCCTACTTGAAAAGGATCTTTGACTCAAACAGATTTGAAGAGCAAAAGTCAAAGAAGAAGCACCAAGGGAATCATAGATTTTCTTAAAACTCTTGGAATAATCCTGATACCATGTTGTCAAACAAAGGTAACTCTGTTTTCTATTTTAAAGAGTTGAATGGACAAAATATGTTAGGATATCCTTTTGAAGACATGATGCTCAAACTCTACAGTTGTCAAGATCCTTAGCTTTAAAATTTTCACTCATTGTACATACCATTGTGTGAAGATAAATTCAAAAAGAGGGAAAAAACAAAAACATAGAAAAAATAGAAAAGGGGGAAGATTCCAAAGAAAAGGTACAACCCCATACCCAAAAAATAGTGATACTGAAAGTGTGAAAGCCTAAATGCCACTACTGGTGCAAAAAGAATGTCTTGTTCAGCTATCTAGCCTAATCATGGTTGAACATGTTTTAAATTTATTGTTCATAAGTTAGTGCAAAGAATGTTGGACAAAACATTGAAGCTTGAATTGTCAAAGAAATTAGATTAGGAAAGAAAGATACTGGTTCCACATGCTCAAAACATAACCAAGGAGAAAAACAGGGATGAATAGCAAACTATGTATCTTAGCCCTAGTTTTTCTAGTCTTATTTTGTACAAAAATAACATTTGTGTGCAACTTGTTTTTATGCCACAAACCCATGATAAATTAGATTGTCTAATCTTGATTTAGTCATGTTTTCAATTTCATGTTTTTAGCCTAGTGAATAAATCCTGTCAAACAGTTTAACCTTGACAGTTGAGTAGAATAGGTAGGGAATCAAAGGAGTTCAATAACTTAATCTGAACTCCCGAAAGAGATAAGTGTAGAAGTAGATAGTTTGTTTTCATTTTCAAAATAAAAATGTCAATGGGTTTTCTAGTTCAAGTGCACCCAAGGAAGAAAAAATGTTAGGTGAGTAGGTTGCGTAGGTAAAAGTGAAGTTGAGTTAATCATGATTTCATATTTTCAAAATTACTACTTTAGGGAAAACAACAGAAAAAGAAAAGAGAGAATCCGCCCAATGGAAGAGGCTCTGGTCTTCACAAACCAAGAGATCTAAAATTCTGGACACCTCCTGAAAAGGAGTTGCCCTCCCCAAGTGGAGCCATTGTTAGTCATTAGTAATTTTCACCTGTTTAGATGACTAAATGGTTTGTCCAAGATTTCTAGAAACAAAATTCAAGAATCATGTGAGTTCTAGAAATCCCTTCAAAGAGAAATTTTTTCACTACCCCACCTCCTTGTCAAGGCATGGCCAATATATTGCCCAAACAAGACCAATGTCCCTCACTCTCACTATGTTTTCCATCTCTGCCTATAAAACTCTGTTTCTGTTTGCCTAAGCCCTCTACTTTCACACCTTGTTTCGCTAAATAAACCAAACTTTTCTCCTTGCTCACCAAGTGCCTCAAGAAATGGTGTTGTCAAAACTCCCTGTCTAAAAGCTATTTGAAGTAAAGAAAAGGTCTTCTAGTTGTCTAGGATGGTAGTGCACAATAGAGTGTCAAAAAACAAGTCTCCTCATCCAAACCCTGATTCAATTTTTCAGTCAAAAACCTATTCCAAAAGCATTACAATAAGTCAAATAGGGTCACCTAGGTTATGTGCTATCATGTTTCTAAATTCAATATTTCCACAGGTATTCAAAGGTGAAATCAAATGAACACAAGGATGAGGCCATATCATTGTTCAAAGAACATCAAAGACCTCTAAAGGTATCCTCTTCATCAAGAAGTAAGCTTGCAAAGAAACAATTTGCCATGCCCAAGCACTTCTGCAGAAATGTTTTGTAAATGGTCAAACAAAATAACAAAGGCAAAGAAGGAGACCTAAAAGGCTTATAAAGGCAACCACAGTAGGTGGTAATATAAAAACACACTTAAAGTTTACAAGGAAGAAACATGATCTCATTAGGGAGTGTTATGAAGTGCTGCCCATCACTTCGATTCCCACAGGTTGGCGAACCGTGCCCCCTCGCACATGCTGGCCTCAAGAGGGGGGAAGACCGCTTCTTCTGGAGTCTCCCATGCAACTAAAAGGATTAACATGATCAACCATGAGTAGTAGAAAGCTTTTCCCTGATCCCGAGCCTCGCGCACATTGTCGAGGAATTCCTCGACCAGGTACTGGGACCAGTTAAAATAGACCCCCTTTTCACATTGGCCACTGATTTGAATTACATGGGCAGGGGCAGCTGATGCTTAGAATGTCCGCATCAACTTGCAGGAAAGAGGTAGAGTACCCATACACATCCCTGGATCACTGATTGCATCAATTTAAAAGACCTGCTTGTTGCGGGTGACATGGTACTTCTCAGGGGCAGCTTCAGTAGCATGGTGCTCGAATTTCTTTCCCATTCCTTCCCTAGGATTGGGTCCATGCATAGGGAGGCCAGTAATTTGGTGAATGAGAGAAACTTCAATTGGTATGTGGCCTTGGATCCACAAGCATCCATCATGAACGAGTGCCATTAGTTGGTGAGCAACTAGGCTGGTTATGTTGTAGTGACTGAAGAGGGGGAGGCGCAACAAGTTTAAGATGCCTGCGCCAGCTAATCCCTTGACCCAAACCATTGGATCTACCTTAAGCACACCATCTTCGATGACCTATTCCAGGTACAGGTGTGGAGCTAACGAAGAGAAAGCATCCAGGTTCCCTAGGTCATGGTCATCAAAATTTATGTGGGGGAAGTGGCCAAACATATCTCCCAGCTGGGGCACTTCTTCTGGGACTAGAGGCATCTAAAGATAGGTGCGGATGATATCCAGATTGGGCATATGTGCTGTTGTTCTTTGTGACCAAACATAGGGTGGTAACCAGGTCAGCAGAGTCACCTATAGGCCTTATGCTGTGAGTGCCATTGGGTTCGTGGATGCGGCAGGTGATCGCTTCTTAGGCACTTTTCAAGGGGAGCACTGAATCTGAGGGGAAGTACGAGGCTTCCCACTAGCCCATTTTTCCTATTTTACCTTTTCTTTTCCTTTCTGCTTTACTGGAGTCGAGACAATTTCTTTTGTTGTAGGGGTTTCTTCCTCAGACATCATTGGAGGCGGAGGGGCATTTGGTTTGGTAGCAGTCATCCTTGCTTGGAAGATGAACTTGACATTGCTACTTTCGGATAGCATAGCTCACTCAGCCATGCAGACGTAAAGTAGAAAATTGAGATAATATATATCGGAGTGGCCGAAGTGCGACAATATTAAGTGGTAATTGAATCTCGTAAAACAAGCAGTCCTCATCTTATAGCCTTCGTGAGGGAAAAGTGGCTGGTGGATCCTTAATTTCCTTTCATCGTTATGGGAATGGTAAAAATTCCTTGTAAGTCACCACATTAATTTCTAGTTACTAGCTTCGCTGAACGGGAAGTGCGGTTTTCCATGCTCCCGCTCCATTCCAACGACTATTTTTTTCCACTATGCACAACACCTGCACCTGTATCACACCCACCCACACTTCCAGTTCTGCACACCATCCCTGTGCATCCATGCCCAGACGCGCGTAGTGTCCATTACACAGCAACTCTAGCTATATATTCATTTGATCGGCATCGAGGAGTCCCAATAGGGCTTCAGTCGACTCCCATTAACATATCCTGGTAGAGAATCGCCGCACAGTGTAGCCAATATATCCGCACCACCATTGGTAATTTCTTTTACCAGATACAGACCTAACCAGTGCTATCGAAACTTCCTCGGGTGTTTCACGAACTGGCTCTCATACAGTATGACCAATTCTCCCTCCAAAAAGACCTTCTGTCGAATATGGTGATCATGCCAAGCTTTCTTCCGCACCTTCTGAACCTATTGGTGGAATTGGGCCATGAATCGGTCTTCTTCCAAAGCTACCAGTTTTTCAAATCATTCCTCCATGATGTCTAGGTCTGCCATATTTATGAAGACTGAGATGTGCAAGCTAGGAACGATGTATTCTGTAGGCAGAATAGCTTCCTTCCCATAGACCATGTGGAAGGGTGTCCTTACCATGAGCTTCTTACACGTAGTTCTATAGGCCCAGAGTACAGAGGGGATGTGCACGTACCAATTGCTCCGTTGTGTGTTACAGACCTTGGTGAGTGCATGTTCCAAAAAAATTTTGAATTCTTCTACGGTTCCATTTTCTTGTGGATGATATGGGATACTCTTTGCATGATGGATCTAGAATTCCGTAGTCAGAGCCTTAATAGTTTCGTTAATGAAATGTGTACATCTATCACTCATCAGGATCCTTGGGCACCCATACCTGGTCAAGATATTTTCAAAAATGAAGTGTGCCACCATTTCCGTAGTGCAATCCATAACATCTTTAGCTTCTATCTACCTGGTCATTTAATCCATGGCCGTAATGATATACTGAGCACCGGTATTCTTACCTGGGGGGTTAATGGGGCCTAAAAATTCGATGGCTCATTTCTCAAATGGCTATAGGGCCATCTGTGGTTGTAGGGGCATCTCATCCCATCGTGAGGGTTTCCCAGTTCATTGGTATGTGTCACAGGTCCGACAATAAGTATGAGAATCCATGTCTAGTGTGCACCACTAGAGACCAGACCGTAATATCTTTTACATAGTAGCTTTACCTGCGTAATGTCCCCCCGCAACTCCTTCGTGGGTTTCAACTAGGATAGCTGGGTTTTCATGTTCAATGATGTACCTTCACAGTACCTCATTTCCCCCCATCTTGTAGAGTTGTCCTACAATGATAGTGAAGTCGGCTGCACGGACGACTAGCTCCTTTTTCTATGGTACTGAATAGTCATCAGGGGCTTTACCTATGGTCAAGAAGTGGATGATATTAGAAAAGTGCTTATCGCTTGCCTTGATAGAAAATAGTTGTGCGTTAGGTAATACATCATCCAAGTTAATCGGCTCTTCCCCATTCTTGATTTTGGACAAATTATTTGGCATGACGTTCAACCTTCCAGGCTTCACAATAATTTCAAAATCATATTCCTGAAACAGTAACAACCATCGACAAATTCCCTCCCACAACACAGGTTTATTAGCTAGGTATTTTAAGGCCGAATGATCTGTGAACATCCTGAAGTGTCCTATGAGTAAATAGTGCTTGTACTTTTGTAGGGAATATACCATTGCCAGCCCCTCCTGCTCCATGGTAGAATAGTTACGCTCTGCGCTTGACAGCTTCCTGCTAGCGAAGGCCACCGAGTGATCTATATCCCCTTCTCCAGGCTGTGCCAAGACAACTCCCAAGGTGATCCCTGATGCATCTACATGGACATGGAATATTTTAGCCTAATCGAGGAATATCAAGATAGGCGCAGTCACAATATTTTCTTTTAGCAGCTCGAAGCTCTTCTGGCATTCATCATTCCAGAAGAACGACACGTCATTTTTCAATAGTTTTTCTATCGGAGCGGTGATCAAAGCATATCCCTGTATGAATTTTCAGTAGTAACCTGTGTGGTTGAGGATGGAGCACAACTATTTTTTAGTTGTTGGAACCACCAAGTTGATGATAATCTTGACCTTGGCCCGGTCGACCATTAGCCCCTGCTAAAATACCATGTGTCCTAATATAATTACAAACGGGACACAGAAGATGCATTTCTTGATGTTTAGTGAGATTTGGTGTTTCCTGCAGGCATCCAGCATCATGCACAAATTTGATACATGGTTATTTACTAATCCGAACACCATCCAATCATCAAAATAGACTTCTAGGAATTCGTGCATAAATTATTTGAATACGGCTACAACAACACGTGAAAAGATAGTAGGGGCATTCTTTAGTCCAAATGGCATGACAGTGTAATGAAATGAACCCCACTTCGTGACGAAAATTGTCTTGCTGCGAACTTCAAGTGTAATACGTATCTGATGGTACCCTGCGAACCCATCAGTAAATGAATAAGCTTCCTAACCCCCCTGGTTATCTAAGATTTCATTGGAGAATGGTGTGGGGAATGGATCGTGGACACATGTGTCATTAACTTGCGTAGGTCGACGCAGATCCATATCTCTCCTTTAGTATTCTTTTCCTGAACCACCATGGGGCTTACCCAGTCCGACTGTTCTACTAGTTCAATGATACCTACAGCCACCATTTTCTCAATTTCCTCCTTAACCTTTTGTTTTTGTACTTATGTTTTAGGAAATAGGGTCGTTGTTTGACTAGCCGTGCATCTGGTTTCAACGTAATCCTCATAACTCCCATGTCTCCTACGATTCCCTTAAGTTCAAAGAACTTGGTCGAGAATAGATCCTGATATTCAGTTAGCAGCTCTTCCACCTTTCCCACCATGCCATCATCCCAGTAATCCCCAATATTGGCCATCTTGGGCTATTCTGCTAAGCCAATATTGATTTCTTTTAGTTTCATAGGTTTGGTGACGTCGGCTGTTCGCAGCAACAGACCTCCAACAACCCGTTCCCCTTCTGAATCTTTGATCATAATATTCTGTGGATCTTCATCGCAGGCTTCCATTAACAAATTTCTACATTTTATGATATCCTGTAGCTGTGCATCCCAAGCTGGCACGGTGTGTTCTTGCTTGGGGCGAGCCTCACCGAAGACTAGAGCGTCTATATCTTGTAGGGCTTTATCAAGTTTCTTGGTGCCTCCCGTTAGTCAAAATTTCATTACAAACTCTTCATCCATCGTACTCCAATGCCTGGTGCATTGGAGTAGTTCTACGTCCAAATACCAGTTGGTGGGGATTGGTCCTAATGTGTGAAAAAATCCACAAATCCATTCATTCCTTGTGCCCTCATTCCCTACTTCTAGCCAACAAGTGACGTGCCTGCATGGATCCCCTTGCCCTGAGAAAAGTTCTATTGGTGGGTTAACTGGTATGCAGAATCGTAAGGTCAGCATCCTTTGGCATTCCCCCCCAGTTCGGGAAATATGCTTTATGAGTTTCCCACCAGTGCGTAGGGGTTGCACGCATGGCCAAGTCCAAGGCCCAAAATCGTCGTTCCTCAGGAACATTAGCTTCTATTGCTTCACGGAAATTTTCAGCATTAACAAAGCCATCAAAATAGGGTAGTTCTCTTACCTATGAAGAAATACATCAGAAGCTCATCGTAATCTTAAGACACCTTAGTGCAGACACATCATGCAAAAAGATTTGCCAGTTTTCCATCTCTTCATCTCAATCAGATAAGCACTCACTATCCTTTTCCCAACATATCATGTTGTCAATCGTGTTGTTGATCTAGTCATCATCCCGGGAAGTCAGTTTGTATATGTGATCAGCATCTTATTCTTCCCGTATCGATTCAGTATACCACTCTCCTTCCGTTGGATCCAGTAGGACTATTACCCTTGTGCCTTTGTTTTCAAATATCATGCTTCTCTTCTTTAGATTAATGATGCCTCCCATGTCAATAGCCCAATCCAGACCTAAGAGCACAGGATAATATTTCGCATCGTCTACTATCTAGATTACCTCAAAATATGCATGGACCTTAACACCTGCAATATCTACCACTACCTTCGTTAGTCTGCCTAGTGGGATAATCTTTTGCTGATTAGCCATTCGTAGTTGAATAGTCAACCATTCCAATTTAGGTTCTTTCATTCATTGCTAGGTCTGCTTGGGTAGGACGTTAGCATCTGACCCCAAGTCAAGGATGACTTGGTCCATTTCATATTCCCCAATCTGCGCAGTCATGCGCATTTCTCATCCCATCCTTTTCTTGTTTTTGTATATTTTGTTCAAATTTTTAACCTCAGGTTGTGAAGCAATCCTTTCTATGCAGTTGTCTATTAAGGCTCGGAGATTTTCTACGGCCTTCTGGCTGCGCGACAACTTCATACACACCTGAAGGAATGGTTTAACTGCTTCATCTACTTGTAGATCTACCACATCGTTCGAGGTAGGTGTTTCACTTTTGGCCATCTCCCTTCGTGCTTCGATGAAGGTTTCTTTTTCCTTTTTCAGGTCTAAGCCTTCCTCTTTTTCCATCGCCTTCTAGATTAATGATTTAGTTTCCACTTCTAAGCCTTCTGCTTTTTCCATAGCCTTCCAGATTAATGATTTAGTTTCCAATTTTTCATCAGTGTCTCCGGTGGAAATGCCACTGCGTGTGATTACATTGATACATGGCCCATCATCCCATGGTTCTGCCTTGACTCTTTGCACATTCTGCATAGGTGTCTGCTGCTTCTCTTGCATTTTCGCTATTAACACTGGGCAGTCTTCAATGACATAGTCTAATTACCAGAAATATCTGCAAGAGTGGTGTGCCGAGTTCGGGAAATCTCATGTGAAATGTCCTATGTCTCCACAGTTGTAACAGATCAGTTTTCCATGCCCTCCACCAACACTCCCCCATCTCCCACCTCCCCTTCCTCTTGCGAGGGATCCCACCTATCCCGAAGGAGACAGTGGTGATGAGGGGTCTACCTTTACTCTGTATACATTGCCCCTATCTACCTTAAGGTCAAGGGTTCGACAATTTTTCTTGTCATGACTTGTAGATGAGCAGAATTTGGACCACTGTTGTTTCAATTTTGACACATAAGCACCCAATTATAGGCAATGATCTATATCGTGTCTTTCTGTCACTCGACAATCAACACACCATAGTCTAGGACTATTGGATCTAGCCATTTCCCTAGGTTGTAGAGGGCTTGGTCCCCCAACCTACATGTAATCTGATAATAGTGGGCATTGATACTTAGTGTGACCTGGTCCCTTATAGCATATGCACTAGACATCTAGGCTGGCTTCCTTACCATGATCATTTCACAAGCTCTGAATTTCCAACTACATTGCCTCTAGTTGGTTCTGGATTTGTAGAGATGCAAACTATGTATCATCCTTTGGCACAACTTCTAACTTCATGACTATTTCTAGAGCTTCCTCTTGGGAGTCGATATTTTATTGTCCTGTGGGCCCACGCAAGTATGGTAGTAGCATAGTTATGCAAAAATATTTATTCTTCTTATCTTCATAGAAAAATTCCCCATCACTAATAACCTTCTTTAATCGTTCGTCAGCCTCCCAGATGGACTCTGTAGGTCCTTGCTTAAAGTCCTTTAGTTCGACTACCCATTGAGCGTATGAATTAGGCTTCCAAAATTGTTGCTTTAGGGAATTATTAATATCTTGTATGGATGTGTTCAAGTGTTGACCAATGTATCCCATGAACCAATCTAGTGCCCTCCCTTCGAAAGATATGGATAGTTGCGATCGTTTGATAACATCGTTGTTCACATTTTGTGCAGTCCATACAGATTCAGCTACAAACCAGAATCAATCCATGTCCTCGTCCCCTATGCCCTTAAAGTTAGGAAGCTTCATGTGCATAGCCATGTCGTCCTCTGATGATGGCAGGGGAGGAGTAGGAGATTTTTTGCCCTTGTGGGGGTTTGATGCAGGTGTAGTTGGGGGGTTGGTTCCACCTTGTGCAAGCCTTTCTTGGTTATGATAAGATGACTCCCTCAAGGGACTGTATACAGGTATGTCTCCCTCTTGATTAACCTAGTAGTATTTGTCACTTCGTGTTGTCCTCCCACTCTGATCGGAGGTCATTCACTCGGTGTGGCCAGACAAGAAACCATTTTCGCTCAATAGCATCTTAATCAACAGCGGCAAGGTTTTTAGGAACTTACCTCTAAATCCTTTGAAGAACCTTTGTTCAAATTTTGAATATGAAACAAACTGATCAATAGAAAATTCTGTCACGAATCTGCCCAATATACTGTCAACCATTTGATCCACAGTTCGGGTGATCTTATTATCAACTTTTTCCAATTGCTAGACCAACTCAGGGGTCCACTACATGACCTGATCGTCCTTCCAGCAAGTACGAAATTCCACCAATCGAGCTAGTCACTTTTGCAACTCGTGTGCGAAGGACACAAAGAAGATTTCGTGCACTTCTGTAAAAATATACATGTTTTTCCACTCTTCTATGGACAACTTTTCGATCCTATTTTCCTTTAGGGAAAATTCTTGAATCTGTTTTTCAAACTAATATTCTAACTCAGGTTTTAATGGCTGCTAATGACCCCATGGCATTACCCAATCCCTATCTCAAAGTGCTCCCGGTCCCAAAAATGGAACCATTTGTTGGCTTGAGGGGTCCTGACACAGGTTCGGTTTTAAGGTTTTCCAACAAACCCCTATACTATTGGACCTTTCAACAATGAATTATTTTCACAGGTCAAGGTCTTACCCGAAGTAGTATGGGAGGGCGATGGAACTAGGTTTCCGCACCTAGAGAGAGAGAAAGATTTAATTTAAGGGGGGTCCCTTCAAATCTATTAGACCTGCGCCGGTGGAACCTGTATACAGAAACCCTTAACGGTGTACCAGTGGAGTATCTCTAGTGGGGCTCATAAATCATTCAATAGTACATTAATAGGACAAACATCCAAATCTAAGTAGATCTATGAATTTATCATCTTATACAGCATCACATCCACGTGCGCATCAACAATCACCAGTATGCAGTAGACAATTATAAATGACACAGAGCACTGCTAATAATAATAACACAGAACACTTTCATATCCAAGAAGTCTTCTCATTCATTAACATCCAGATCCAGTGTACAGAATTTATCTACTAGCCCATGCACACAGCCAGCAGGATCCACACACAGCAGGACTCAGGGTCTCCATGCACACAACTAGTAGGAGCCCTTACCCAGAAAAACGACACCAAAGATTTAAAAGTTCATTTCTTAGCTTAGTCACTTCTTACTTAGCCTTCTATAGACTCAACATATCCATCTATTTATATCATGATAGCCTGCACTATCCTATGGTCTGCAAACCGTGGTTTATGGACCCTTGGTCTACCCTTTTGACCCTGTTATCACAAAATCATACATGATAGGCTACCAATCAAATCAATCTCATGTAACTATTTCAAACCATTCTTTTGATTTAGGCTTAGGCTCCTCAACCTGAGAGGGCTCTCTCAAGGGTTAATGATTTTTGATAGAAATATAGATGGCTAACTCTATGTGGGGTAATAAGAAGATAAATGATAGATATTGGTTGTAAATCACATTAGCAAGTGCACATTGGGCTTATGGAGTCAAAATAGCTTCAGTAAAATCAAACAATTTACTTAGCATGGAATTCAAGGCATGTCAGAGTTCTACTCAAGAGATATACATGTGAAACTGTAAAACACACAGTCAGTTTGTCTATGAAGGAATTCAGAGCATCAGTGATAAATTATGAGTAACATAAGAAAACACCACTGCAATAGGGTAGTAAAAAGATCCAGTTAGAACAAGAACACACTATAACTCTTTATGAATCTCAAGTTGGCTAAGTAGAAAACTCTGCATTAAGCTGAAAACCAGTCACTTACAACAAACACAGTATTTTGCTAAAAATTTCCAACCATTGGCATTTCGACTTATTCATATTTTATAGATCATTTACAACATAATATAACCTTATCCTAAGCTAGATACATCGAATTCCTAACTTTTGACACCTTTCCTAACCATATGACATGGTATTTATTACAAAATGACAACTGCAAATCTAATGAACAGTCCTATTACAAATATGATTCAAACTCTTTAATTCTACTCATAACAACCTTATCTAAACTAGGTTACATCATTTGACAACTGTATTCCCATAATGTCAAATCCAGATGATAAGCTTCAACACTTTATGACCATAACACTGATCTCCATCAAAGTAGGAAATTGTCCCTTGTTTTTTAGGTATAGGATTCTTTGTATTCTTAAGACACTCTGACCATCATGAACCCATCACTTTGAGGTTATTTGCTGTTAGAAACTGAAGTAATACCTGCCCAAAATAATTCTTAAGTGCCATCTATCCACGACCACCATCAAACTGTTCAAAATAGCTGAAGTAAACCTGTGCTACGAAAACAACACAGTTTTGTAGCGCTTTTCATAGCGCAGCCATTTAACCCTTTTGTCTTCAAAATTTTGGTTTCTTTCCTCCAGGATTATATTAATTTTCACTTGACACAACTTCCCTAGCAATTTCAGGTCATAATACACACATTTTCTCTTCAAAAATATATGAGAGAGGGTGAAAAAAGCTGCTACAATAGTTTCATAGCGCTTTTCACTTTTTTTGCACTGTTTGCACTACAAAACTGCTGAGTGAGCAGTTTTTCCCAGATTTCTTCAAAATTTAAACCTAAAATGTGGAAAAAATTTAGAATACCACTAGTTTCATCAAAACAAAAAGTCATATGTACTAAAAAAAACACAATTTTCATGAGTTTCATTCTTAATTTTCCATTTGGTTTGGCTTTTAACTTTTTCGATGAATGTCATTATACACCTCTGTTTTTTAGCTCATCCTAGGTCAATTTTAGCTACTTCTCCAAGTCCTCCACTTGACCTCTTAGTATTATATTACTAGCTCTCAAGTGAGTATTTATCACAATGAACAATTTAGCTTCCTTGATGGCTAGAACTGTCCATGTAAAAAACTGTTCTGCACTGCTTGGAATTTCAGACCTAGAACCAGTTTGACCCTCCCAAAATGCCTTCATTCTTTTAAACTCTGTTTTTTCAATGCTGTGCTTTCTGGCCCTCTTTCTCATCATTGCAATCTCTTGGTTTTCTAACCTCAATTTCTCCTCAAGATGTTGAAACTATGTCATGTGTTCTTTTCCCTTTATTGTCCTGTTGGCTACATGCTCCACTGTTGGTGATGAGAGATGAACCACCTCTTAAGGGACTTTAGCTGTTTCAATAGTTTCTTGGACCTATTTTATGCCTTCCTTGAGCTTCTTTGCATGCCTGGATAAAGTTTTTCTTGCTTGAAAGAAAAAAGCTGCATTTTCACCCTCAAATTCAAGTTTCTTTGTTGATTTAGCCTTTTTCTGTTTGTGTTCATCTAATCCAATGAAATTATCTTGCACAATGGGTGATTTCTCTATATCAATTGCATGAAGGATGTCATCTAAATTTCCCTTTATCACTGGGTTGTCCTATGTACCTAAAACAACTGTTTTTACCTTTGATGCCACTGCTTGGCTTCTTATCACTCTCTTGATTTCCTGCTTACTGGAAACTTGTTTTTGTTTTACTTCTTTGACACTTTTTGACCTCTATTTTGTAGGTGATGGAGTTGCTGCAACAAGAAATTGTGTCTTCTCTGTCCTTTTCTCAACTTGTTTCCTTGGTTTCAACTTTACAAACCTCTTTGATTTTGCAACCACAAGCTGACTAGACTCTGCTACTGGTGGTGAAGGAGTTCCTTTAGTTTTATGGTTTCTAGCTGGGGTTAGGGTTTCCAGCTCAAAAACATTCATAAAAAAAAAGGAGGACCAATCCATACTTATTTTATGAAGCTCATTCAAAACCAATAACTTT
Source organism: Pinus albicaulis (assembly GCA_034641835.2). Lineage (NCBI taxonomy): Eukaryota > Viridiplantae > Streptophyta > Pinopsida > Pinales > Pinaceae > Pinus > Pinus albicaulis. The sequence goes on from CM076578.1 coordinate 1,337,378,789, forward strand.
ATCAAACCATGGTGAAACAAAGATGTTTCACAACCATCAGATTTGGCTTGTACTTTATCAACCATTTTAGCAAGGCTCCTATGGAAATAAAAGGGAAAATATAGTGATATCATACCTGTGAAATGGTGAAGCAACTTAAAATGATAAGTATAAACTTTATGGTATCTACCGTCACAGGTAAAGTATCTTTGAATGTTGAACAACAACTTTGCATAGGTGTCTTTAATACAACTTCTAGGTATTGCATTGTTGAGGTCCATATCTGCATACTCAGGTTTCATGAATTCCTTGCATGGTTCCATATCAAATTTAAAACCTTTAAACCAAGTTTCCTGCCCCCTTGGTATTTCTGTCACAGAAGAAATAATCTTAGGTGTAATTGGCACATTTAACATCCCAACTTTGGTAGTTTTTCCACTGAAGTTTAAGGAAAATTCCTTAGACACCTATGTGTGGCGACATTACAGCTTTTCCAACAACCAAATACAACCTATTTTTATAAAAGCCTCCATCACTGTTTGATATTCAATTATAGCCTTCATATTTTTAGGCTCATATCTTAAGCAATGTCCCCCTCTGTAGACTTTCTTTTCCTCTGCCATGCTTCTTAGAAAAACTTATCAGCTTCTCTTGAATCTATAAAACAACCTCACTTGATTAGGATATGAAAAACCTCACTTGAGCATATGGAACAACCTCGCTTGATTAGGATGAAGATAGCCTTTGTATAGAATACGCTTCAAAGCTCAGACACTCGTATGGAGGCAAATGAAAATGAGGAAGACCAAATTAGGCAAGATTTTGAATTTAAGATGTCATCTCATAACTGAATGATGCCTCACTGATGCCCTATCATCATGATGATGATTGTGAGATAGGTAAGTACATTGAATCTGATCCCTAACTAACTCACCATACAACTATCCTATCATTTCCTAACAGATTTTGACAAAAATCAATTCAATTGACAAGATGGTTAAGAAACTTTGCTTTCGTAGCACCCACAGTGTATTTTTCCTAGTTTGTGCTATGAAATTATTAGCGCTTTCTTAGTGCAAATCAACTTTTTTGAACTATCAGTGCTACGAAACGAAGGATTCTTGGCTAATTACATAAATTTAACCCGAAACCTTATGGAAAGACTAAAAAATGGAAAATGTGAGAATTTGATCATGGAATAGACCTTTAAAAGACTTTATTTGAATTCAATGTTGACCTTGAAACTTATAAAAACTCTAACCTCCCTTAACCAAATCCTAAAATGACTTTCAAACCTATTTTGAGACCATGATAAAAAACAGAGTTGACACAATGATGTTTTGAAAAATTTTGGGTGATAATAGACCCATTCCAATTCATTAGGGGTTTTGACCCATCCCAAACCCCCTGTGCTAGACTAAATATTAAAAAATATTACAAAAATGGACAACATTGAGGCTAGAGAACCCTGTTCCAACAATGTCAAGTTCTACTGAAATGATGACTGTCAGAAGATCCTCAATGTGTTGAAGGAAAAAATGGTAATTACGTCCATTCTAGTCTTTCCAGATTTGAAGAAGGAGTTCCATGTACATGTAAATGTGTCCTGCATAACTTTGGGAGTTGTCTTAGTGCAACCAAGAGAAGGCAATCTAGATCACCCTTTCGCTTTCGCGAGCTAAAATTTATCTAAAGCAGAAAGGAATTACTCTACAACAGATTGTGAAAGGTTAGCAATGATATATGCTCTGCATAAATTTAGAGATTATTTAGTAGGAGCACACTTCAAAATGTTCAATGATCACTCCGTGTTGAAATACTTTGTGAACAAGCCTGTGTTGGGGGGGAAGATTTGCAGATGGTTGTTACTATTCCAGGAATATGATTTTAAAGTAATTGTCAAACCAGGATATTTGAATTTCTGGATTGATAATTTGTCCAGGATCGAAACAGGCGAAGAGCCAATGAATATTGAGGAAGGATTTATCGATGCGTAGTTGTTCGTGATTCAGGTTGTAGATGAGAATTTTTTAGATATCATTCATTTTATGACTATGGGAATTACACCTACAGAGTATACTATGCAGCAGAATAAATATCTAGTAGTTAAAGAAATAATTTTTCTCTCATTGCAAGACATTTATACAAGATGGCGGTCAATGAGATACTTTGAACATATGTCTCTGGGCATGAGCGACACAAACATTTGATTCAGGGACATGACGAAGTTGCTCGAGAGAATTACGCAGGGAAAGCCACTGCACAAAATATTCTGAGGGCCGAACTATGGTGGCCCATGGTGCATAAGGATTCGAAGGAGTATTGTAGCGCTTGTGATGTGTGTCAAGGGACCGAGAAACTGTCACGAAGGGAGGAAATGATGTTCCATCCTCAATTCACTCTATAGGCATTTGATAAATGGGTGATTGAATTTGTGGGACCAATTGATCCTCAAAGGAAGAAACTAGGTGTGCTATATATTATTACTGCAAAATATTACCTTACAAGATGGGATGAAGCACAACTAGTGAGGAATTGTAGTGCAGACATGGCTGCAAAGTTTGTTTTTGAACATATTTTGTCATGGCTTGGTTGCCTAAAGATATTGATGAGCAAGATAGGTACGCACTTCTTGAATAACACTATTGAAGCATTGACCTCAAAGTTTTTAATGCATCACCATAATAGTACAACATATCATCCATAGGTAAATGGAATAGTTAAGGCCTTTAACAAAATTTTGAAGAACGCTCTGACTAAGGCGTGTAACATCATTAGGAATGAATGGGAGTTGTGAATTCTTGTAGTGTTATGGGCCTATGGGACTACTTGTAAGAAGTTGATGTTTGAGACTCCATTTCGATTGGTGCATGGACAAGATGTTGTGATTCCCGTGGAGTACATCGTACCTAGTCTCCGAATCGTAGCAGTTATAGATATGGAAGACAATGATAGTATGGAGCAGAGATTGGAGAAACTACTCGCGCTGGAGGAGGATGGGTTCGTTGTTGGATTTCACCAACAGGTGCAGAAGGAGAGGGAAAAATCTCGGCAGGACAAGCATAATAAGAAGAAGATTTTCAAGCAAGGCAACTTATTTCTTTTATATGACAGTAAGTTCACGAAGTTTCTGGGTAAGATGAAAATGCATTGTTTGGGGTTGTACATTGTCAAAAATATTATGGAGGGGGGCACAGTTCATCTTGAGAAGTTGAAAGGTGAGTTATTTATTGCATGTATAAATGGTAGTAGACTAAAGTTATATAGCGACGACTCTACCCCTCGGGCTTCACATTTACTATATGGCTGGAAAATATTCTTAATGCTCCACGCATTTGAAAGAGGGCATGGAACTATAAATTAATCTACCAAATGAAGGCTTCGTCATAGCCAAAGTACTATGTAGGATGCAAGATTATTATGTAGTGGGAGGGAACTGCACCGCAAGGGAGGGTCTAACGAAGTTCACCCATAATATGACCATTGGAGCTAGAGAAATTGATTTGACAAGGACTTGGCTATTAAAAGGAGCAGGAGGGATGTATTTAATGGGCATATATAGGTGGATCTGCTGCAAAATATATATTTATGAGGTGCATCTACAGGAGATCATGGAGTTTGAATTTCAAATCTGCTATAAATATGGCACCCTACTCCACATTCAGACACTTTTCACTCTAAGACTTAGACTTGTGATTTTTCTCCTGCGAGAGAGCCAAGCGTTCCATTGTATGATTGATTATAGTTTTAAAGCACTTAAAGAGGCATTGATCAAGGCAAGTCTGGGACACAAAATGATGGCTATGCCGCTAGCCAATGTAATAGGGCCAAGGTCACCGAGGAAGTAGACCACTGCAGGATAAGCACCATCTAAAAAGTCGAAAAAACTAGTGCTTTGAATGTCACCCAGGAAAAAAATTCCAAAAGAACAATAGTTTAAGGTGATGTGGGGTAGGAAGAAGCAGCTCGTTAAGGTAGAGGAATCAAAAGAGGAAGAAGTTCTTCCCAAAGGTCTCGAATATATTGATACAGAGGAGGTGGAATCTGTCTCCAGGTTCCCCCCATATCTTCCACCAAGGAAGTCGACATCTTCAAAGCCCATGAAGGAACCATACACGGTGAAGTATAAGATATTTACACCCTTTATTCCTCACCAAATTTTGGTTGAGGGATATTTTTTGGGAAAAGTTCCATACTGTGCATGGAATTTTGACATTTCAATGATCATAAAAAACATCCTCAATTCGAGCCAAGTAGGTATATGCGCTGTGTTTATTATGAAGCTACTAGAGTAACAAGGGTAGAACCAATGAAGTGGGTGACAATAATTCAGAATGTGAGGTTGTTAAACATGTTATATGTTCTGCACTTTGGGCGCAGTATTATCAATAAAATCTGTGTGCCAGATGTTGACCCTAGTGCACGATGATGTTATATGGTTGGGGGAAATAGTCCCCATTGATGCAATGTTGATCAAGAGGATCACTACGCTTCCTTGTAAGGATTGGACCCAGCTGAAGAATTTGTAGGAAAAGATCAAGATAAGCAACTAGCCGACAAGATGAAGTGGGATTATGGTATCAAGAAGGGAACCCAGGGATATTCCATTAGCTCCATTAAGGATAATATGATGTTCTTTGCCCCATATATTTTGGAAGGAAAGATCATGCCGAAGTGCCGTGTAGAAGAATTTTTGGCATAGGTAGTATCTTTGGCTGTGCAGTGCAGCAAAGGAGCAGTATAATGGGGCACAATATTTATGTGAGGAATTATTTGATGACTGCGGAGGATCTTAGGAGGAGGGAAAGAAATTCCCCTACGTGTGGCTCTTGTTCTTCATTGCGTTGAGGGCATGGAAGGAGACCGACAGGAGCGATGGAGAAAAAATTCTTTTGGGTAGGTTTTGACATGAGATTGCCCACGATGATAATCCAAAAGGCAAGGATATCGACAAGTATTTTTTCATAATATCGCCATGTTGCTTATTTTAAAGCAGATTTTCACCATGTTCACAGTTGCACGAAGAAGAATCTCATAGAGGTTTGATACAAGCTTCCGTACCTAGTGACTGAGTATGATGTTGCGCGCTTTGCGAGTGAGTAGAAAAGTGATTGGCTAACTCCATATGAAGGGAAGGAGACAATTTAGGCAGGCATGAGTGGCACGAAGACTAGTACCTCTTGTACGCAGACAGGAAAGAAGGACACTAAGAAGCAGCCCAAGACAGTTACCTTCGCAACCAATAAGGAGGCTTAAAAAGAAGTAGAACGAGAGGCAGAGAAGGATGGTTTGAAGACAGGAGTGGGTGATAATCAATGTGGTTATGATACATTTTTTGATCCAATAGACCCTCCCTCACCTTAAATTATAAAGAGGCAATAGACACTGGGTGGTAAAGGTGCGCGGAAAGGATGAAGTCAGATAAGTTCGTCGGCCTAGAATCGTTGGTCCTCAACGGGGGAGATTTCGATGAGATTGGTGACACATTTTGGCATGTCACTGAGCATCTATGGGGAAATATTGAGGACCAATACAAGAGAATATTAGTGGAGATCCGCAAGGGCCTCAAGGAATTACAGGTTCAGATGAGCGTGATGCGAGCAAGTGGGATTCAATCATTAGGGGAATTTTGAGGTCTAAAATGGGCCTCCTATGAAAAATGTACATCCAAAATCAACTTTATAAGAACCAATATGATTGAAGATGATGATGTCAACCATGGGGGATGATTCACCATTTTTGGAGTTAAAAAGTAAAAATATTAAAAAATAATAAAATAATAAAACTACTTTTTCCACTCGTATTTTCAACTTATCTCCCTAATATTTTACTCAAATTTCGAGTGGGATTTCTTGTTGGATGAAAAATTTAATTCTTCATCCAAGGAGTACCCATGTTGCATATTTTCAATGGACCCTGCTACATGAAAAATGAGAAATAGATGAAAAAATGTGATTGCAATTGTGTTTTTCATGTATTTCTCATTTTGCGTGTAGAAGGGTCCATAGAAAGTATGAAACATGGGTCCTCCTTAGATGAGGATTAAAATTATGCATCCAATGAGTGTTTATGCTCGAAATTTGAGTAAACCCATAGGGAGATAAGTTGGAAATATGAGTTGAAAAAATAGTTTTTTTCTTTTTACCCTCTAAAATTTGATTATGTCATCTAGTATTATTTTATTATTTCCACTATTATTTTATAAGTTCCTTAGGAGGCCAATTTTAGACCTCAAAACTCCCCTAATGCGAGCGTGGATCAAGCGAGTGAGCCACCAGCAGGTACGAGTACAACAGAACAAGAATTGGCCATCAAGACTGATATTCACGCGGTGCAGATCCCTACAGGTATCCTATGCTTTGACACTTCTGAGGCTTAGGTGGAAGCATCACATTGGAAAAATACTAGGCTTAACCTTGTTTCAATCCCATTGAAAGTGTTGCACGAGTTCCACCAAGGCGTCATAGATGAGTTGAAAATCCATGAGAAACATGCCCTGTTGATTATCTAGGATTTTTAGAGAGAACGAAAGAAAATAGCCAAGGAAAAGTAGCAGACCATACAAGAGTGAGATGAGGAAGTTGCACACAAAAAAAATTTGGAGGCAACCATAACCATTTGTTTACAGCGAACTGCCTGATCTGCAGATTCAGGCCGTGACAACCCCAAAGGATAAAGTCGACAATATCATGATGGTAGTAAAAGACTCCAAGGCTGAAGTCAATAACGTATGACTTGAGCTATAGATGAATATCGTTGAGCTGTAGTTGCAATTATAGCCCGCTACTCCACTAGAGGTCTAGGAGAAACGCGGATCAAAGATTAAGATTTCCACTAACAATATTGAATCCATAGTCTAGGAGTTAATTCAAGTCTTTGAATACATTATGGATGTCTAGGCCTCACTGCAGAAGGACCCTCATGTGCATAAGATTGATGTGGAAATCCACTAGAAATTGGAACAAATTAACCATATTAAGGTTACAACAAAGGCACTAGCACCAGTACTGTGATATACCTGTCTCCAAGAGGTTAAGTTTTTGCAGGGACAGATTGATGAGCTGCGTAGAAAGGAAAAACTTATCACAACCAAATTAAAGTCACAGGAAGCTAAAGCCAATAATCTATCCCAGACTGTGGAGAAACAACTAAAAGCATTTTGCCAGATGCAGAAGGAAATTTCTTAGAAGATAGCTAGGCCAGCCATAGAGAAGTTGCTGAACGAAGTACGAGAAGTTGAGAAGTAGTGCACCGAGACACTTCCACCACTGAAGGATGAAATTCTCAGCATTAAAGAAAATATTGAGGGTGCACTAGTAGAGTGACTCGGAACGAGTCACATCTTTGTGTTGGGGGCCTGTTGGACAGGGTACCCCTAGATCGAATTTTTTGTAAAATAATCCACATTTTGAGGAGTGAAGCGAGATGCACACAATTACAATAGATTCTTAGGGGCTTTGGGGTGGGTCAAAGTCCCTTATTTTGTAAAAGTATGGGAATTTTTTGATTACTTAGAGCTCTGCCCATGGTTTTCAGATCATGTTATTGTAAAAGAGAAGACTATATAAAGAGTCTAGGGATATCTATTGAAGCTAGTCCAAAATCGATGAATTAATCCTAGAATGCATTTGGATGTAAGGTTGTATTAAGTCTATATTTTGTTTTTTGTGCGAAAGGGAAGGCTCTTGTCACTGAGTGCGTAGAGACCTTAGAAAGTTTGCTGCCAAGTGCGTAGGGCAGAAAGTGTTGTATTAAGAAGATTTGAAGTAATAAAGAAGACCTTGAAGAAAATTTCATCTTATTTACTTATATGTTTTCTTTATCTATATCTTGATGTTATATGTGCCAAGTTAGGGTTTTTATATATATTTTCATCGTGAAGTCTGCATTATGGTTCCTTATTTTGATTAATGCATGTTAAAGTAGAATTGCACATTCTGAAAGCTAGTTAGCTAGAAGTATTGAACAATGTTTGTGTAGTTACCATAATTTTTCTGTGAAGCTCTGATAAGTGTTAAAGAGAATATAAGCTCTAAATCCACACTCCATACACTACAAGAAAAAAGGACGTTGGTGAGGGTCATGCTTGCTAATGTCACATATGGTGACGGTCCTTAAAAAAGCATCATTGTAAGTGTATAGAATGATGGCCCTTTAAGGTCCGTCACCAAAGCCTTTTTCAATGACACTTTTGGTGAGGGTCGTTAAAGGCCCATCACTAATTATCTCTTTGGTGACACTTCTAGTGACGAAATTTTAATGATCCTCATCGATGCTCTTTTTGTTACTTTTGGTGACAGTCAAAAAACGTTCGTCATCATTGATCATTACAATGAGTTTTTAATGACGTTATGTGTTTGTTAATATATTTTTTTTGTCAAAAGATAACAAATTAATACCATTATTGTGGAGTCTTTTTATAATATGTCCAAGTCCATAGTGGTTAGAGTCTGTCAATTTTTTAAGAAGTAATTAGTGTGTATCATTTCCCTCAGGTAATGATTAGTCGAATAGAGTTTCCCTATGAGTCAACACATGATTCATATATATTAAGTTTATTATATAGAAAATTCCCTTTAGATAAAGTACCACTAGTGTGTGTAGGAAATATATCATTTAATACATAATCAAGCTTTTTCAATTTTATTAATGAGAAAGACCTAACATTCCTCAACAATTCGGGCACACCTTAAATTAATGCTTTGGAACACACTAACATTTCTTAGCACCTCGCATGTCTTGGAACATATTTGTACCTAGAACATCTTGTCATGACACTAATGCCCAAGTACACAGTGGCATGTGCTAGCATAACATAGAACTCTGCTACCATGTGTTGTCATGCATGTAGTCCCTATCATGCCCTTGAACACCTTGGTTGAATGCATTGATATAATTAACAATTAGCACACAATGCCAGTTGGCATGTATTGGGACCTATTCTTAGTGTGGCTAGCATGCCCCTTGAAACCCTTGAAACTTCTTGACACATATTGACATACCCTGGCACCCTTCACATCGTTAGCACTTGGCATGTATTGGCATATCTTGGCACATATAATTAACACACCCTGCAACTCCCAATCATACTTTGAGACTTCTTGGCATGCCTTGACATTCGATAGCATGCCTTATCAATCCTTAACATACCTTGTCACTCCCTCCTTGGCATGACAACTAGCACTCATTAACACTAGTCCCGGGCACACATTCCTTATATTCCTTAACTTCCATGAATTTTGACCTAGTTCTCCCTTAATTTTTTGTCCTAGCACTCTCTAGCACACCTTAACACTCTTCAACATGCCCTTCCACTTCATAGCCTGAATAACACTCTGTGACACATATTGGCACTTGGCACGTGTTGGTGCTTGGAAATTCTTAGCTTGTATGGAATACGTTGACATGCCTTGGTATGATTTGTCATGGTTTATTATTAAATTTCTTTGAGATCAACTATTGGAAAGTAGATGAGAAGTAGCAAAGGAAGACTTGGCACTGATAATGCACTAAGAATTTTCACTTGGCACCTATGGTGCCCAGTGTTGGTGTGCCTAGCATGCCCCTCTTGGAAAAGGTAAATTGATGACTTATTAACCCTATTATGTGTTCATGTCCTTATAGTTTAACTTGTTTCTCCCTTTTGTTGCCTTGACAGTCCCTGGCACACATTGACACACCCTTGCACATCTTGGCATGCCTTATCACTCAGCACATCTTAGCATGTTTGACATGCCTTCGCACCATATGACATGTTACCACTATAAGAAAATTTCAAACTTGGATAGTTTGTATTTGTTCCTAAGTCATGGTCTTAGAATAGGGGTTAAGTCATTTTTATGCTCTTAGAGTCTAAGTCATAAGGTTAGAGTTTCATCTCCATCATCAAATGAGATCCAACAACTTTGTTTCATATTTCAAAGGTCCCATTTCATGTTTTGGAAATCATGTGTTTAGTCAATTTGTAAAAATTTTCAAATAAGCCATGAAACCACGTTTTCGTAGCACATACAGTGTAAAAAATTCTTTTGCACTACGAAAACGCTGGTCTTTTTGTAGCACAAAACCCTGAAAATACACTATGCGTGCTACGAAATCAGGGATTCGTAACCAATCTTGTGCAACTATCAAATCCATCAATTTCGTTAAATTTTCATGAGCAGGTGTCAGTCCACGAATCCTTTCTCCCACATGAAACCATTCACAATCATCATGAGATTCGTTAGGGGTCATTTATCATCACGTCATTTTAAATTTTGAAAGGGGATGGTTGTCCTTGGTTATATTTTCTCATGCAAAACACTTGCTGCATGTTTTTCTTTGAATAAGAGGCTTATGGTAAGCATAAACCAGAGCTTGAATCGATTATCAAGCGAGGTTGAACCAATTATCAAGCATGCCATTTTTCCTGAAATTAAGTGAGCCAGTCTATTACAAGTTTTCTGAAGCCACAGGGATTCCAGGTGAAGGATGACAGAAACAGATTTTTCCATACTCAAAGAGAAAAGAGTAGTTATGAAGGAATGAAAGAAAAACTAAGACTAACTAATCTTCAAACTGCTAGGCTTGAGAAGAAAGAAATAAAACATGTGGTGGAGAAGATAAAATTTGACAGAATTAAAAGCTCTGTGGGAACTTGAAAGAGTCTCAAGACCTGAAACAGTCAATAGTGAAGCACAATTTTTCATTTGGACTCTGCCTGCAGTCAATGAAGCTAAATTTGTGAGGAGAATTAATGTAAATTTAAGGGCTAGTAACAGGAGGTTGAAGAGGCACATTGAAGATCTCAAAATCCAATTGGAAAGATCTGAAGAATGTCTACTATAGCAAGAAGTAAGACAATAAGTGACAAAACCTTAATGTAATTTTGTTTTGGGAAAGACATGACTTTCAGAAGATATGAAAAAAATTGACTTATATAGATTTCAAGGTTCATTAGCATCAAGCTCATCATTGAAGGACTATAAATATTTTTAAGGTTTAAAATATGATGAAGAAACTGTGTATTATGGAGATACACAGTAGTTTCGTAGCGCGCTACAAAACTACTGTAAGTGACATACACAGCAGTTTCGTGGCGCGCTACGAAACTGCTGTAGGTGTAGTTTTAAAATTTTTAATAAGGTTCCAAGAGGTAAACACCAGGTTTTTGAAGTTTTGATACTGTTAGAAGATGGAAATCAGTCACCAATGAAGTTTCAGGTGTTAAGACAAAGAAAATTTGTTGTTAAGTGATGTGTTACAAAGTTACTGCACTACAAAAACAATGATATTTTCGTAGCACACACACAGATTAGATCTCTGCACACTCTTTCATGGACTCAATTTTGCACAGGTGGATGGACATGGTTATGTGAAAGTGATAACATATTTCACTTGTCTTAAAAGGTTCATTTTTGTCATCCAAAGATTCAAGGAGCATAAATGAGGGTTAAAGCTATATTGCAGGAAACATGTTCCTACTTTTCAGGACAGACAAGGGATAAGTTAAACAGATTGTAACAACAAGATTATGGACATCATCGAGGTCAAATATTAGGAGCAGCAGCTGTCAAAAATAATATTTAATTTCCAGATAAGGTTGTTTTAGTCATAAGAAGGATTTTTACTCTTAATTGCATTAGGACTCTAGAATAGACAGTTAACTATCACATGTAATTAATAGGCAGTTCTAGAGTAAATAGGTGTCAATCTAAGATAGAATTCGAATTTATTTGAAGATGGATCATATAATCCAATGTTGTAATGACTCTATAAGAGAGTTGAGGTCGAATTCCTCAGGGTTGGAAAATGTTATCAAAACAGTCTACTTTTGTAAATACCTTGGAGGAGTTGATATATACAAAAGCAGTTTAAATTTTCTGAAGCTGAGATTCTTAGTGTACTTCAGTGAGCTTTATCTTCTATCATGTGTTTTACTTCCATAGTTTTGATGCTTATTACTCAGAATTCATGGGAACATGCTCTGACTTCCTTTAAGTGTTAAGCTTGGATAAATCTCTGTTAAATACTCTCCTTTCAATACCTTGATGTATCATGACTCAGAATTCATGCACACATGCTATAATTTTCTTTGAAACTCAAGATATTGAGATTTTCCTGAATGTGTCATCCTTTCATTGAAGTATATACAAGCCTCAGTTTTATAAGAAGATCTATTTTTTTATCTTATCCCTATCACTGACTCCATAGCCCAATGATAGCTTGTCTTCATATTTCAACCTGCAAACATACAAAACCACAAACCATAGAGTTAGCAATCTATCTTTATACAAAATCATTAACCCTTGAGAGAGCCCTCTCAGGCTGAGGAGGCTAAGCCTCAGCTAAAATATTGGTTTGAAATAGTTACACTGAAGTGGTTTGATGAGCAACCTATCAGGGTCCCATTTTGGTGCGTCTGCCGGGAGTTTGAAGATATATATCTCCCGAAAATTATGAATATGAACTCTTGAAGGTAGCAGGAGCTCAGAACCTGTTCAAGGCTGCAAAAAACTACCTTGGTGATTCCACACATCAAATACAAAATTGGAAGGTCACTCCACTGCTAGAAGATCAATTGCTAGATGAAGTTTCAAGATGAGTTCCATTGCAATAAAAAATGCCAGGTATGCTCCTATGAATTGGTCTCATATCCTTGGTTTTCCAAACCCTATGCCAGAGGTTTATTGGTTAGATGATCTTCCAATATTCAAACATGAAAAGAAAGACAATGCTGCACTTCATTTGGTTGGGTTTCATCTGCATGTACATAGTTTTAAGGTTCAGATTCCTGAAGCCTGTCTTATGAAGATGTTTATTAACACTCTAGAAGGAAAAGCATGGTCTTGGTATAAAGGTTTAGCAAATGGTTCATTATATTCTCTTGCTAATTTTCATGATGAATTCTATGAGATGTATAAAGAGTGTCATCCCTCTTTATTGATGGTCAAAGACTGCTGTAAACACTTTGAGAGTTTTATTGAATATTTGGAGAATTGTTATGAAGATGATGAGTTTATGGATGAGGAAATTTTAGAAGCCCTTCATGACAATACCTTTCATCAACAAGAAGAACACCAAGAAGAAAGGATAATATCTCCCTTAGATGAAAATGAAACCCAGTAGGACTTTACTTATGAAAATTATGACACATCCTTTGAGTTTGAAGAAAATTTGCAGCAGGTTGGTCAATCCTTTGATCATCATGAAGATGAAAATCATTGCAAATACCAAGAAGAAATACTGGAAGACAATTTTAATAACCCTCAAGTAGAGGAAAAGATTGATTATTTCTGTAATTCCTTACAAAAGATTAATTCAAAGAATGATCATAATAGTGATGAAATTTACATTGTCTGTGGGAATCATTCAGAAAGGCGGTTGGATAACTTATCAAATAAATGTTTTGTGGCTAAAGATCATTTCTTTGAAATAACAGAATGTTATGAGGATCATCAAGCTGATTATGTATTCTGGGACCCTATAGCTAGATACATGAAAGAATTTTACTCTCCAGAGTTTTATTCTCCACTGTTTTAGTTTTATTTTTATCATAAAGATCAGTTACAATTTCAGTGGTAGTGGTTATCACAATTTCATGGTTGCTTTGAAGTCCGATGCAATCAAAAAACTGAAATGATAGATAAAACAGATGATTGGCTACATTCGAAATTTCACATTGATTGAGCTGAAAGAAGTTGCATTTGATAGGGTAGGTAGATAGGAATGTGAAAATAAGCTCAAGGTTGACTGAGCATTTTTAGTAGGTACAGTTTGAAGCAGATTCGGCAGAATTTCAAAGTTTTATTTTAAGGGGATGGATAGCAGCACTGGAGCTACCGGTTCTTAGTGTACCACAGGGGCACACTATCCCAAGTGGAGCCACTGTTATCACTATAATTTTTTTTCAAACGTGGATAGTTTGTATTTGTTCCTAAGTCATGGCCTTATAATAGGGGTTAAGTAATTTTTATGTTTTTAGAGTCTAAGTCATAAGGTTAGAGTTTCATCTCCATCATAAAATAAGGTCCAACAACTTTGTTTCACATTTCAAAGGTCCCATTTCATGTTTCAGAAATCATATGTTTAGTCAATTTGCAAAATTTTTCAAATAAGCCATGAAACCACATTTTTGTAGCACAGACAGTGTAAAAAAATTCTTTTGCACTACAAAAACGTTGGTATTTTCGTAGCACAAAACCCTAAAAATACACTACGCACACTACGAAATCGGGGTTTCGTAACCAATCTTGTCCAACTGTCAAATTCATCAAATTTCATTAAATTTTCATGAGTAGGTGTCAGTCCATGAATCCTTTCTCCCACATGAAACCATTCACAATCATCATGAGATTCGTTAGGGGTCATTTATCATCATGTCATTTTAAATTTTGAAAGGGGATGGTTGTCCTTGGTTATATTGTCTCATGAAAAACACTTGATGCATGTTTTTCTTCGAATAAGAGGCTTAAGGTAAGCATAAACCAGAGCTTGAATCGATTATCAAGCGAGGCTGAACCAATTATCAAGCGAGCCAGTTTTCATGAAATCAAGCGATCTAGTTTGTTACAAGTTTTCTGAAGCCACAGAGATTCCGAGTGAAGGATGACAGAAACAGAGTTTTCCATACTCAAAGAGAAAAGAGCAGTTATTAAGGAATGAAAGAAAAAATAAGACTAACTAATCTCCAAATTGCTAGGCTTGAGAAGAAAGCAAGAAAAAATGTGGTGGAGAAGATAAACTTTGACAGAATTAAAAGCTCTGTGGGAATTTCAATGAGTCACAAGACCTGAAACAGTCAGCAGTGAAGCTCAAATTTTCATTTGGACTCTGCCTGCAATCAAGGAAGCTAAATTTGTGAGGAGGATTAATGTAAATTTAAGGGCCAGTAATAGGAGGTTGAAGAGGCACATTGAAGATCTCAAAATCCAATTGGCAAAATCTAAAGAAGGTCTGCTACAACAAGAAGTAAGACAGTAAGTGTAAACCCTTAACATAATTTTGTTTTGGGAAAGACATGACTTTTTGAAGATATGAAAAAACTTGACTTATATTGATTTCAAGGTTCATTAGCATCAAGCTCATAATTGAAGGACTGTAAATATTTTTAAGGTTTAAAATATGATGAAGAAACTGTGTATTATGGAGATACACAGCAGTTTTGTAGCGCGCTACAAAACTACTGTAGGTGCAGTTTTAAACTTTTTAATAAGGTTCCAAAAGGTAAAAACCACGTTTTTGAAGTTTTGATAATGTTAGAAGATGGAAATCAGTCACCAATGAAGTTTCAAGTGTTAAGACAAATAAAATTTGATGTTAAGTGATGTGTTACAAATGCATAGTTACTGCGCTATGAAAACAGTGATATTTTCGTAGCACACACAAAGATCAGATCTCTACACACTCTTTCATGGACTCGATTTGGCACAGGAGGATGGACATGGTTATGTGAAAGTGATAACATATTTCACTTGTCTTAAAAGGTTCATTTTTGTCATCTAAAGATTCAATGAGCATAAATGAGGGTTAAAGCTATATTGCAGGAAACATTTCCTACTTTTCAGGACAAATAAGGGATAAGTTAAACAGATTGTAACAACAAGATTATGGACATCATCAAGGTCGAAGATTAGGACGAGCAGCTATCAAACATAATATTTGACTTCCAGATAAGGCTATTTTAGTCATAAGAAGGAGTTTTACTCAATTGCATTAGGACTCTAGAATAGACAGTTAACTGTCACATGTAATTAATAGGCAGTTTTAGAGTAAATAGGTGTCAATCTAAGATAGAATTCGAATTTCTTTGAAGATGGATCATATAATCCAATGTTGTAATGAATCTATAAGAGATATGAGGTCGAATTCCTCAGGGTTGGAAAATGTTATCAGAACAGTCTACTTTGGTAACTACTTTGGAGGAGCTGATATATAAAGAAGAAGTTTAACTTTTCTGAAGCTGATATTCTTAGTGTACTTCAATGAGCTTTATCTTCTATCATGTGTTTTACTTCCATGTTTTTTATGCTTATTACTCAGAATTCATGGGAACATGCTCTGACTTCCTTTAAGTGTTAATTTATGGTGAATTTAGTTCTTAGGTCCTATTTGTGGATGGTTTTATTCAATATTTGATGCTTATTACTCAGAATTCATGGTCATTCATGCTTTGACTTCCTTTAAGTGTTAAGATTAGATAAATCTCTGTTAAATACTCTCCTTTCAATACGTTGATGTATCATGACTCAAAATTCATGCACACATGCTCTGATTTCCTTCGAACCTCAAGATATTGAGACTTTCTTGAATGTGTCATCCTTTCATTGAAGTATATACAAGCCTCAGTTTTATAAAAAGAGCTATTTTTTTTTCTTATCCCTATCACTGTCTCCATAGCCCAATGGCAGCTTGTCTTCATCTTTCAACCTGCAAACATACAAAACCACAAACCATAGAGTTAGCCATCTATCTTTATACAAAATCATTAACCCTTGAGAGAGCCCTCTCAAGCTGAGGAGGCTAAGCCTCAGCTAAAATATTGGTTTGAAATATTTACACTAAAGTGGTCTGATGAGCAGCCTATCAGGGTCCCATTTTGGTGATAACATGACATATCTTAGCATTCCCTAGCATGCCTTCACACTTGTGTCCTCACAGCTAGCCTTTACATTTTTTCACGACTTGGGAACCCAATCAATTCCTTGGCTATTGCAGTTCATGTGACAATATTGGCTTGCTTCAACTGCGACAAATTGACCAATTGCACCTACTACAAGTAGATTGTGCTTTGTTCACCTAAGAACTTCCTATAACTCAACTTATACCACTCATGCCCAAGGTCAACTTGACCCACTTAACTAGTTACTAAGACAAGGATCACATGATCTAGCCATGGCCATAAAACAACTAAGCAACATAGCTTACATAGGAAATATTTCACATGTATGTTCAGTTCATATAAACAGTAAAACATTAACTGAGAGTTTGCAATAACCACAAGATGCACAAGGCACACAAGATATAAGCTGACACAAGTGTACAATATGCAATTATCTAGAATAGTTTAAAACATGAGCATGTAGCCAAAGTGTGCCACATCTCATATAAAAAAAAAACTACAGGCAAAAAAATGTTGTGCCTAGCACAAAGTGATCTCCCTTTGTCTAAAATTGCTATGTCGAGCCCCATATAACATTCATAGGCTTGCCTCCTGTAAATCCTATTCTGAACTTCTCCTAACACACTTCATCCTCAGCACACTTGAATTTGCTAACACTCCCTAGCACACACTCTTATTCATTCCTTTCCATGCATTTTGACCTAGTTATCCCTTGATATGGCCCGACACTCCCTAACAGTACTCTTCAACATGCATTGAAATTTTCTAACATGTTTTAGCATGCCTTTTTCATTCCTAATGTGCATACCCTAACCCTCCCTAGCTATCATGCCCTCACAACTACCCTTACTTAATTTGCAACTTGGGAGCCCAATCAAGCCCTCGCTTGACTACAAGATCTTGACCAAGTTACAGTTACTACGACTAGACTATGTTGCTAAATTGTGTAGTTTGTGAGGTACTCCACATGCCTAGTGAGGGGTTTTTGTGAATTTGGTCACAAAAGGATTTGTGGGCAAAGAAGCCAAGCAAAGGGATTTTGGACCAGGATGGGGCTTAAAATCTAAGTGAAAATAAAAAAGAAAAATTAATATTTCTTAAGGTATAAGTGGATAAAACCTGCAAGTTCTAGAGGGTTCCTAAGAGGTCTAGGGAAAAATATTTCAGGAGCTCTTAGGATGAAGGAAAGAACATCAAGTGAGAAGGAGCTCATTTTATCAAGAGGGAAAAGAGAGATGTAGTCCTAAAGTAGGTCGAGTAAGAGGGCCGAGTAAGGGTTGCTAATGGGAGGCCATGATCATCCTCCAAGAGCAAGATCATCATGTGAGGGTTCACAAGAATGTTGCATACCTTAATGGTCAGTTCGAGCTAGGAAGTAGGATGGAATATTGTTGTTTCTCTTATGGCAGAGAGGTTTCTTATGAGAATCTGGGCATGTGATTTCAATGGTGTTTTTGTGTGAAGGTTGCATCAAATTTTGAAATGTTGAAATTTTCAACAAGAAACATTGAAATTGAAAGCCATAAAAGACAAAAAAAAAGAATGCACCCACATTGGTGAGGAATTTTGATGCAATAGGAGTGAGGAATGTGGGGCATCTAATTTATTTTTCCCCTAAATAAATTGGACAATAAATTGTAAATTCATCTCATAACAATTAGTGTCAGTTAACTAATTCATGATGACTGAGTTAGCTCAAGAAATTCGAGTTGAGGGTCTAAGATGAGGCATGTAGAGGGATTAATCTAATATTTTTGGGGTCCAGTTGCAGTTGATGCTTTAGTGGGGTGCAGGTGTGAATTAGTTCAATCAATTAAATGAGTTTAAATCAGTTTAAATAGTTCTAACTAAGTGATGAGCTAGTGAGAGGTTGGCCAATGAATTAAATTAGATTTAATTCACAATGAGTGATCATTCAGATATCGGATAATTGACTATTAGTAACTGGATGCATGTCAGTTTCGAGGAAGACCCAATTGAGACAGAGGTTAAAGGGCACATAAATATCAATTGTATTTATACAAAATTTCCCATGTGCAATTATAAATTCATTGGGATGCCATGATGGATTGCGCAATCAAGGAAGACTGATTTTCTTGATTAATAGGGAGCTAATTCCCTAGGAATTTCATGATAAAGGTAGGCTGAAGGAAGGCTGAGAATTTTCTAATTACTAGACCGAGTTTTCCTAGGTCAGCGAGAGACAATTGACAGAGTACTGGATAATGTCATGAGAGATTAAGCATTTTATTGTTTCATGATTCCTTGACTTAATACACA
The DNA here is from genome assembly GCA_034641835.2 of Pinus albicaulis. Taxonomy (NCBI): domain Eukaryota; kingdom Viridiplantae; phylum Streptophyta; class Pinopsida; order Pinales; family Pinaceae; genus Pinus; species Pinus albicaulis. The sequence goes on from CM076578.1 coordinate 1,337,397,648, forward strand.
ATAGAGATAGAGTGGTTTTGAGCAGTTTATTTCCCCAGATACATCTTGTGTTGTGTGATTAATGATAATTTATTTCTCTTACTTATATGTGCTTGTGAGATTGTGTTTTGTTTCTGAAAATTGTAGAAAGGATTCAGTGCCTTGTTTTAGCACATTACAAGATCAGATTGAATCTCATTGGTTAGATTTTATACATGGTATTAGAGCATGAATTTTTTAGGCAGAGAGTTCACATAGAATATTTGAAGATTTTGGTGTAAAATTTTCAAAAAAAAATAACATATTTGAATTCCTTGTGAAAAACTACAAAAATGGAAAATCAATTCGGAGCTCGGATGAGGGAGATATCGTCGATTTAAAATCAACTATTTTTTAGAAAATTTTGTAACGGCGAGACAATTACAATGTTTGTGAGTCAAGAACCCTTTAGGAACTTGAGGTTCTAGATGCATGCAAATATTTGAGGAGCAAAGAAGAGGTTAGAGACTTGGTTGTTGAGAGGGAGTACAAATTACCTCTCAACATGCAGCCTTAGAAGTAGTCTCATAAGGTTGTGGAGTAGCCACAGTTGGAGAAACATAGAGGAGACTGAGTGGAAGCGTCCACTCACGCAAAGACCTCCATGAGGGGGAAATTTTGAGCCAGATGGGCAGAGGGAGCATATGCAACCATACCTCCAAGTGAAAGGTGGGGTGATGTGTAGACATAATCCCAATATATGAAATTTGGGCAGGGTCCATTGAGATGGTGTGTCTCATGGATCAAACCTAGCTATGAGGAGTCCATTGTACAACAGTAGCAGGAAGGATCAATTAGATTGATGCAGTCAGATGTCAGGAAGATATAAATCAGAGTGACAAATGTGAGATACCGGAGCATAGATCATAGTTGGAAACAATGCAAAGGGCACAGATGCAGATGTCAGCAGCAACGCAGAGAGTCCAGTAGACAAGTGCAGTAGCTAGTAGCAGTCAGAAGACTCTAATGAAAAATGCATTATAATAACTCAGTTTCTCGGAGGGTATTCAGTTTTAGGATTTGCAAGTGCAAACAATACTATAGAATTGTTGCCTGCAAAATTCCAGAGGTACCGGATTAGGATAGATTGAATTCCTTTCTTGTTGAGAGGGAGTGTTGAAATTGGCAACAAGAAATAGTGAAATTGGCAACCAGAAAGGACAAAAAAAATGCACCTACACTAGTGACGAATTTTGATGTACCAAGAGTGAGGAATGTGAGGCGTCTAATTTTTCCCTTAAATAAATTGGACAATTAATTGTAATTTCATCTCATAAAAACTTGGGTCATTTAACTAAGTCATGATGACTCAGTTAGCTCAAGAAATTCGAGTTGAGGTGATCAAGGTGGATATTGGTGGCCACCAGCCTATTCCACTTGGGCCCTCGCCATTGTCTCTTTCAATTTTTCAATTTCCTTAATTATAGCACAATTTACTATTTATGTCAATTTTTCAGGTCTTGAACTTCCAGAGTTGTTTTGAGGCCCCAAACGACGTTTTTTGAGCATGAAAGGTTTGGAAATTTCTTTGAAACAAATCACATTATTAGTTATATTCCTTAGAGAGATCTTTCTAATAGGGTATCATGTGCGTCAAACGGAGATCACATGACCAAGTCACGACCCTGGGAAGTTGGCTGCCCAACTACCCCCAACGGGGCCCATAAAATCTTGGTGTTACATCTCCTCAGGTTAGGGTTTTCTCTTATTTTTCAATAATAAAAAGGCCCTTGAGCCTTATTGTAACACAGTTTAGAGGCATGTAGCTGCCACATCTCTTCTCAGAGATAAGCTACCATCGCCCGAGGTAGTTTTTTTTCCATTATGTCTGTAAGCATTTTTCAGTATTTGATATTAATGAAATGAAGTGTTATTCCTACTACATCTATGTATTTATGTTTAATCTGTATTTTATGGTGTTCCTGCATATGACCAGATCATGAGGGTCTAATATGAGGCATGTAGAGGGATTCTAATATTTTGGGGGTCCAGTTGCAATTGATGCATTAGTGGGGTGTAGGTGTGAATTAGTTAACTCAATTAATTGAGCTAAAATCAGTTTAACTAGTTCTAACTGAGTGATGAGCTAGTGAGAGGTCCATTGAATTAAATTATATTTAATTCACGGTGAGTGATCAATCAAATAACTAATAATTCACTATTAATAGTTGCATACATGTTAGTTCCGAGGAAGACATAGTTGAGACAGAGGTTAAAGGGAACATAACTATTAGTTGTATTTATACAAAATTTCCCATGTGAAATTATAAAGTTATTGGGATGCCATGATGGATTGCGCAATCAAGGAAGGCTGATTTTTCTAATTAATAGGGAGCTAATTCCCTAGGAATTGTGTGAGAAAGGAACACTGAAGGAAGGTTGAGAATTAGCTGAGTACTAGACCAATTTTGCCTAGATTAGTAGGAGACAATTGGCAGAGTGCTGAAGAATCTTGTGAGAGATTAAGCATTGTATTGTTTCATGATTCCTTGACTTAATACACAATAGAGATAGAGGGGTTTTGAGAAATTTATTTCCCCAGATACATATTGTGTTGTGCGATTGATAATTTATTTCTCTTACTTATATGTGATTGTCCGATCGTGTTTTGTTTCTGCAAATTGTAGGAAAGATTCAATATCTTGTTTTAGTACATTACAAGATCAGATTGAATCCTGTTGGTTATATTTTTTACATGAAATAGAAGAGAAGGTTGATACAATATTGTCTTGTGGTGGTTAGTAGGCTGCAAGGTCTGTGATAAAGACCAACATAAATGGAGGAGGACTTGCACTTTAATTTAGATCCAAAATAGAAGTAGACACGGGCATAATATTGACTGAGGTAACCCTAGTTTGAGGGTTGACATTGAGATCTAAAGTTCATGTAAATATTCCGTCAAAGAAATTCCCAGAATCTATGGATCCATAGGAGCTAGTTCGAGTCTCTTATGGATGAAAGAGTTGTGATTTTTTCTATGGGTGGATATGGTTCATTCTATAACAATTATAAGTACATAAGTATAGTGCCCTAGTTAGTACAATTTCCTAGCATGTTTAGTTCATAAGATATGCCCTTAATACTGTGACAAATTTGCATAGAAGAAGAGCGGTTATGACCCTTAGAGTGAGGTTTATTTCTATGACCGTAGATCTGGAAGATGGTTTGCAGATTTAGTACATGTGGAGATAACAGATCCAAAGGAGGGTGGAACCTGAGTAGAAGATTGAGCATGCAGAAGAAATGTACCATATGAATAATGGATTGACATGCAGAGGAGTTGATTTTGGTAGACTTTCCATAGAGTTTTAGACAGGGATCTGACGCAACCTATAAAAAATTAGTCAATGGATTGTTAGTGGCTGATTTGTGACCCTGGTTCAGTCATCTACAAATTGTTAGAAGGATGATAAGAGGAGTATTTTAGATTTATTCATATATTGGACAACAAATATCAAATTTCTGATACACAAGAACAATGATTTTGAGAGGACTCAAACCATTGTTAGGTGGAAGATTTGAAGAGCCCTAGATGAAGACAATATTGTGGGCCCTAGGTCAGTAAAAATAATTGACTGTGGTTGGGAAAATTGATGGTAGTCTAAGTAGAGTTGGAGGGTTATTAGGTGGCTGTCAAAGAAGAGCCCTAACTCTTGTACTTTTGAATGACAAAAAGATTGGTAGAAGGGTAGGTGTATAGGGTGTTAGCCACCTATAAATTTTGTTATACCCAATGGTGGCTAATTTTGTTTTTCAAACCTTCAAAGAGATAGTTCCTTTTGAAAAATTATCATCATTTGAAGTTTTTATGATGATTATTACTCTTTGAGTTAATCTTCATTGTTGTTTCCCTTTTATCCTAAAAAACCTGCTATTCACCAAGAGAGAAACTGCTTATGAAACCCCATTTTCCATCATTTTCACTCCTCCTTTCACTCATAAAACAATTCCATTGTTCATCCTTTTTTCTCCATAAAATCCTCTAAAAACCCTTCATCTAACCTCTATATCATTCCAAATACCCTTTTAAACTATTTGATCCCCTTTCATTTGGTCTAAAAACTCCTATCTCCTCTACCAGAACCTTGTTTTGGCCTTAAAATCCTTGTTTTTGGCTTGAAAACACCCTTTCTACACTATAAGTTTTTTTTAAGTCCCTAAGGGCTTATTTCCTTTAGCTCCTAACCTCCATATGCCCAAAAGCCCCGCAATCGGGCACTAAAGGCCTTAAAACCACTTTCAAAACCTTATTTTCCTTTGTTTTTTCATAAACCCGACGTTATGATTTGAAATAAATCTAGGCCGTCGATCTCTAAAGATCAATGAAAATCGGCTCATCGCATCCCAAGTCCGCATGGGTACTTCCTTTCTGTCTCTTTCAAAATTTCCAATGTGATTCCTCCGAGCAAACCTCAGCCGTTGATCCACCTTCATTCGACGTTCCGGATCTCATAGCATCGCGCCCATCCATCATGTTGCCCTCCGCCAATGCGATCCCTGATTTAATCTGGACTGTCAATCATCCCTCTGATCTAACGATCAGTACACCATCGCATCACAACTTTTCACTTTTCCTTTTCCTCCGCACCTCGATCCTTCTTTCAATCTCGACCGCCCGATCCGCAGATCCGAGGGCTCAGAAAAAACTCGATAAACCAACAGACCCTCCCACTACATGAAAAAATAAACATGGTCCCCACTTACCTCTTTAACCGCGCAACTCCCCCGACGCATGCGATCTGCACCATCGGATCTGCACCCAATCATCCAACGACGGACGTTGCGTTTCGCAAAGTTTTTCCGCCCAGAGTTTAATGACCAAAAAAAGAGTGAAACTGGCAGTTTTTTAAAAGGACGCATGTCAAGCAATGTATCGTATCAATTTTTTTTGGGGCAAACCATTTACCACCCAACCTTTTTGCGAAAACTGCTGTCAGTTTTCTGCCAAACCACCTACCCTCCATAGTGTTATTTCACTTTCGATCTCGGTCGTCGATTGTTTTAATCCAACAACTCACGTTATATCCCGATCCCAATTCATTTTCCCTCCATCTACTCTCCAAAATGCGTCATCAGAAGATCTTAACCGTTGATCAATCTACATCAATGGCTCTAGCTTGACCTCGCGCCCAAACCGACCAAAGCAGTCTTAACCTATTTTTCACAGGATTCTCTTAACTTTTGTGTGTTTTTTGCAGGTTATAAAGGTTTCTTCCACAATTCTAAAATGAAACGAATGGCCAGGGATGACGAGCCACAGGAAATTATCCACGAAGAAAAGGGATCTACAAGGTTTAAAACTATGATTTTTCCATGCCTCATGAGCATCGGTGATATCATGTAAACCATCTGCGCACCAGAAAAACAACAAAAACATAGTGGACATCAATTAAACAAAGTGTATCAGTGAAGAAATCAACAATAAAGGGATTAATGCCTAAGCCTAGAAATCAAGGTTTTTAATCCCCAGTTTTAAAGAAATAAAGCCAACATCAGAGAATAAAGACTGAAGACTAAGATCAAGGCTTAATCAAGCCTAAACATAGAGTAAAGCATATTAAAGGTGTTTTAAGATAAAAAAAGAGAAAAATATCAGTAAAGGAAGCCTCCATTTCCACATCAGAGGCTAATTGAACCCTCCCCCAACTACCAGAGAGCCACCTGCAGCCTCTCTACCTCAAAGGAATACCTAGATCAGATGTCAATCGGAAACATTAAGGCCAAAGATAGCTGAATAATTATTACAAGCAAAACAAATATCCCAATTGTCAGTAGAAGTTATTGTAAAGATAAGAGGTGCCTTAAAGTCAATCTTTATACCCACTAAGCCTAAAAATTAGAAACATAGTAAATGAAACAGAGTTGTAATTCAACGCATTCCTGCCTTATGCCTTGCATGGTTTTCAAGGCTAGGGAGTGCATTTAAGCATAGAATTAATTACACTTCAACCCTAGGAACTCTTCCACCTCCTCATTTTCTTATAAAATCTCCTTGAGGAGCACATTGTAAAGAGTTGGTTAGTCTATAGTTGTAATACTAAAACTCTCTGAAATGATACATAGTATGTTCAAAGTTGAAGAAGAAATTCAAGTCTTGGAAGCTTGATGATGTTGTGACATGCTTGTTCTTGAGAAGCCTCTATAATTGGATCCATGAGCTTGGATGTTGGTGATGTATTCTGAACTGTCTGTTGTTTTTCCTGTTTTAATTTTGTTCCATAAATTCTTACTATAGTAGGATGAAAAGTTTAGGCTAAGAAATGACTCCTGGAAGCACCTTTGGCCTATTTATCCTTCATTGTTTTATGTTTTCTTCTGCTGAGGTATTTTAGAGTCTTTAATCTTTCTCTTTATTCCTCATACTTGTTTATTTCTCTAATAGTTCAAATAGTTGGTTTCAGAATGATTTATGGTTTTCCCTACTTGTCTGCTGCCACTTGAAAACTGTTTTTGAAGTCTCCCTTTGAAGTACCATTGTTTACAGTTAGCCAAGGAGGTCTATTCCGATCATACCCTTTGTCCCTGCTTAAATAATTATTTTAAAAGTCTTTGTAGTTGTAATCATGGATGTTTTTAGGTGTTCCCTCTTCTATTACTGCAATTATCAGTGAATCTTTTATGTTTTCTAAGTCCTTTGAAATAAAATATTTGGGGAAATAGGGCATTCCCTGAATCTTAGATTTCATTTTAAAAGTTGTCTTGAAGTCATTATTTGCTTAAAGTGTGGTTTGTAGAATTCATGGTTAGCCCTGTCTATCAAATACCTCTTTATGTTCAAGTTATTTTTTTAAGTTCCCTTTGTTGAGAATTCAAACTCTCTTTCAAAACCATTAATGTCTATCTCATTCAAAAAAATAAAGGATCCTATGGACAAGTTAGATTTGCCCTCTGATATCCCATATCCATTGATGAGCTTGTTATTTACTTCTTCTTGACTCCATTTCCCAATGAATCTGACACTCCTTCCTTCTGTTTATACTGCTTAGACCTTTCATGTTCTGTTGTACTAATTCAACCAAAAAAACAAAAAAAACAAACACTTTCACTTAATAACTAGTCTAAAATCATACTTAAAAGAAAACAAGACATACTTTTGCAAACAATTTGAGAGATCCCTCTCTGAGAACAGGAGGACTAGATCTTGGAACTCTAAAGATTGGTTCTGATGTTGCCTTGTATTTTGGTTATCCAATCGATCAAAACACACGAGACCAACATAATGGAGATCACAGTGGGACCTATTGAATCTATGATAGCTTAGAAAACTATTATAAACTCTTTAGTCCTACAAATCTCTAAGAAAATTAGTTAGTAAGCCATAAAATAGACTTTGTTTTTTTGAGCACCTTAGCTAAGTGTTAAGATCAAACATAGGACACTCTCATAACCATATTAATACACAAAATCCAAAAATATTTTAGATTGGTTTCATAATAAACATGTCGGTGGAACCATAAACATTTTACCTTCACAAAAAGCTAAAAATTTTCCACCTGGCAACTCCATTGGCCCTAGTAGGCTTATTACCCATCTAGATCTCCAGTTTTCCTTAAGATTGTGTTTAGAAGCCTAGTCCCATACTAGATAAGACATTGTGAGAGGCAATACTTTCAAAATAATCCTAAAAAACTTCAGCCTCTCTCATTTTTGAAAAAAAATCTGGCTTCACATAGGATCAACACTAGATCTCATCTAGACCCTAATCCTTCTACAATAGCTGACAATCTAGAGATAATTCTGTGGCAGACTTCTAACTATGGAAAATCAACTGCTGATAGGAACATCCCAAGAACAAAATTTGTCCTGAAAACTTTGTTGTCTTGGAGGATTTACACTTTGACTTACATCATACAAAGAAAATCTTTAGAACTAGGTCTCAAGGTGATTTAAACCAAGTTGATATTGAAACTACATATTTGCAACAGAGCTTTAGTAGAGAAGCCTCACCTTATACTCCTCCTGATTCCCAAATTCTTCACAACTTTAGCCTCTTTCATAACAAATCTGCTCAAAACCAGTTTGCTGGCCCAAGTGTTTCTTCCACTCCAATCCATACTACCATTGTTCAAAACACTCCATTTCAGCCCACTTTCCATCTTATAAATCCACCCCTTGTAAATCCACCTTTCCTTCCAGCCATGGCAACATGGTATGCTCCATTAGTGTTACCACAACCTCTGGTTCCCTTACCAAATGACTATTAATCTAAAATTCCTCATTTCACTACAAATGAACCTACTACTGCCCAACAACATGTAGAAAAAATGAATGATGCATTTTATTACATGGAGATAGATGATGATACCATTAAAATGAGAATCATTGCCCAAATTTTAGGAGGAGAAGTAAAAAAATGGTTTAAAATCTTAACTCCTAACAGCATCAATGATCTCCCTTATTTGCATCAAACATTCATAAACAGATGGGAAATAAAAAAGAACCCTCTCCAAATATTAGCAGAGTATAGAAATCTTAAAAGAAATCAGGGAGAAAGTGTTCAAGATTACTCCACCAATTTTAACAGTATCTACAATGCTCTTCCACCTCACATGAAACCTCTACAAGGCATGGCCTTAGTAAGATATCCTGAAGGTTTTGATGTTGAAATGGCCTATCAACTGAGAGAGAGAGATTACTTAACTCTGGAGGACATGCAGAAGGGAGCTGTGAGTGTAGAAGCAAACATAATTGAGAAAAGAGCTAGGTTAAGATAAAAGAAGAGGGTAACTCATAAAGATGATATTGCACCCTCAACCTCAGCTTCTGACACCAAAATCGACAACCTAGTGAAGGTAATGGAGAGGATGCTTGAAAAGATAAATATGAATGAGAGAGTTCCTCTAAGAGAAAACCAAAATAGAAATAGAAACCAAAATCTTAGAAGAGACCCTAATCAATATAGGCAAAGAGATAATGACTAACAGGTTAGGCCTCCCTTTCAACAAAACTATGTTGATCAAGAAGAATAAAGGGAAGTTGAAAGGTTGGAAGAAGATCATGTAAACTTGATAGGATCTGACAGTGAGACAGATGTTTTTCTCACTGAATAAGAACAAGGATTATTCTCTTCAGAACAAAATGAATACAATTATGAAGATTCTAAAAATTATAGATTGGGGTTTCAGAACGCAATCATAGAGGTACACAAACAATATGATCTTAGGAGCAAAGGGAACATAGATAATTCAAATGACAAGAACACTAACACTGCTGTTAGGAAAAATGTAGAAAAACAACCTAAGAAAATAGCAGAGAAACCCAACATTTTGGCTAAGAAACCAAATTTAAACAAAGAGAATAACAGTTAGCCAAATGTTGAGCAAAGCATCCCTAGCACTTCAGCTAGTGAACCTAACAAAATTGTCCCAAATAGCAGTCTAAACAAAGTTCAGCAAATCAGAATTGATGAAAGGAATTCAATTGAAAAAACATATGTAAATATGACAAAATCCATAGTTCCTTTCAGCCTTGAGGGAGAGATTGCAAAGATAAAAATTACCATACCTCTATCTGAACTAGTAACCCAAGAAGTGTACAAAAACCAAATTTTGAAAGCTTTGAACTTAGGAAGTGACACTGATACATTGAACTTGACAGATGGCAAACCTGAGTTGTTGTTTGGTCCAGAAGTTGAAGGAAAATACTAAGAAGGAGATGTCCCTCCCTTCTATGTCAGTTTGAATATACATGATAGGATATTACACAATGCCATGTTAGACTCTAAATCTTCACATAATATTATGCCCAAAGTATTAATGGAAAGCTTAGGCTTAGAAATTACTAAACCATACAAGGATCTGTATTCCTTTGATTCAAGAAAAGTCAAATGTTTGGGTTTAATCAAAGATTTATGTGTTAAATTATCTCAGATCCCTGCTAAGAGTCTAGTGATGGACATTGTAGTGGCTGACATTCCCCCAAGATATGGCACGCTTTTATCGAGATCATGGGGAGCCAAACTTCAGGGAAGCCTTCAAATGGACATGTCCTATGCCACCATCCCAGTGTTTAACCAAACTAGAATATTATACAGGGAATCCCACATGAAATACATGGTGAGAAACATAGATAAACAAAACAACTCTCCAATCTATTCCATTCAGTCAAGCTTAGATTCCTTTATCTTGTATAATGAAGATGAAATCACCCAACAGGAAAAGGAAAACAAAGAGGAAATCAGTTTACCAGAACAATCAGAACTTCCATCAAATCAAATACAAAACATTAGCAATTAGCAGCAAAAAGAAAATGATAATGAGGCAGATATAATTTGGACAACAAACTTTGATGGATCTTGTAATAAGACAAGTGCAGGGGTAGGTGCATGGATTCAAAATACAAATAAGAGTTATTCATATAAACTAGATTTTCCATGCACAAATAACATTGCTGAATATGAAGCCCTTCTCCTTGGCTTATAGTTGCTTAAAAAATTAGAAGCCCAAAAAATATCAATCCTAGGAGATTCTGAACTTATCATAAGACAAATCAAAGGAGAATATTTAGCTAAAAACCCAAGACTTAGAGAATATCGAAATGCTACTCTTTATTTATTAAACACCTTTGAAAAATATGAACTCATTTTCATTCCAGGAGCACAAAATCATTTAGCAAATGAACTTGCCTTCAATGCCATAAATTGCCAAATACCTCAGATAAATGAATAGCTTAGTGTAAAGGTAAAACACAAACCTGAAGTTCCTGACAATGAGGATCACTGAAAAGTGTTTGACACTGACAAACACATAGATGATTTCCTAAAATCAGAAAATGATTTTTCCATACCAGAATTAGAAACCATCCATGAAGAAAACTATTTAGATGATGAACAAATCCCAAAAACTAAAATGACATATTCTGTTGATATAAATCACTGTGAGAATCTTTTTAAAGCAGAATTAATTGACAACGTAGAACAAAAAGACTTGGAAGTGTTACAATGTAAGAATGATACAATTCCAAGGGGTCTCACACCTTTAAAACACCTTTTTGACTTCAATGATGTAGCCAAAGAACCAAGAATGGAGCCTGTGGAAACAGATGTAGAAGAACATAATAGAGGCAGCCCAAAAGAACCCAAGATGATCAAACTATCTAGCACTCTCCCAGCTCACATAAAATTGCAATATATAGATCTATTCAAAGAATTTAGAGATGTGTTTTCTTGGGGGTACAAAGATCTGAAATCTTATGACACTAGCATCATCCAACACAAGATTCCTCTAAAGGAAAATCATAAGCCTCTCAAATGGAAACTAAGGAGGATAAACCCTGTTTTATTGCCTTTAGTTAAGACTGAAATTGAAAATATGTATGATGTTGGGATTATAGTACCCCTTAGATATTCAGAATGGTTGTCAAACTTAGTTTCTGTTAGGAAGAAGACAGGTGAAATCAGGTTCTGTATTGACTTCAGAAATCTAAATAGAGCCTCCCTAAAAGACAACTACCCCTTACCCAAGATGGACCATATACTTCAAAGGGTATTTGGGTAAAAAATAATATCACTGTTGGATGGGTTCTCAGGTTACAATCAAGTGTTAGTGCTCCCAAGTGATCAACACAAGACTACTTTTAATACACCTTGGGGCACCTTTATGTATGTAAAAATTCCATTTGGTTTGATGAATGCAAGGGCCACCTTCCAAAGGGCCATGGACATAGCCTTCTCTGAAGATATTGGCTATTTTATAATTATTTACCTTGATGACATAACTATTCTCTCAAAAACTGATGAAGAACATTTGATTCATTTGATAAAAGTTTTTGAGAAATGTAGGAAATTTGTCTTATCTTTGAACCCCAAAAAGACACTCTTTGGTCTCCAAGAAGGTAAAATTATTGGTCACATAAGTTTAGAAGAGGGAGTCAAAGTAGACCCTAAAAGGATTGATGGCATATTGAAAATCAGCCATCCAAGAAGTCTCAAAGAATTACAATCTTTCATTGGAAAGATTAATTTTTTGAGGAGGTTTATCCCCAATCTTGCTGAGCTATTAAGAAACATTAGAAACATGCTTAAGAAAGAGGTAGGCGTGAAATTGACAACACAAGATAAACAATCATTTGAACTTGTTAAACAAGCCCTCACTCAAACACTAGTCTTGATTAGTCCAGATTTCACCAAGGAATTTTATATCTTTTCTTTTGCATATGAACATACAATAGCTGCAGTATTACTTCAAAAGAATGATTTGGGGCAAGAACAACCAATATCCTTTTTTACTAGGGCCTTAAAAGATGCTCCTCTCAAATATAACATCATGGAGAAGCAAGCCTTAGCATTAGTGAAAGCATTAAAAGACTTTAGAGTCTACATTTTACACTCTCACATAATTGCTTTTGTTCCACATACTATTTTCAAGGATATTCTAAGTCAAGACCCTGATGGTAAAAGGGGAAAATGGATTGCTACTATTCTTGAATACTTAGAAATCAGGCCCACCAAACTGATTAAAGGGCGGGGATTAGCAAAACTCATGGCTAAGTCAAACTTCCAAGCACTAGATATCAACATGGTGGATGTGCTGGAAGAAATAGAAGAGTTCACTTCTCCTTTTATTGAAGAAACATTTCTCAATTCTCCTTGGTATGCTGACATCATTTATGTACTTTTATATTTGAATGCCCCCCCTTATTTTTCCAAAACTAAAGCTATATTTTTGAAACATAAAGCTTTAAATTATTGCATATTAGATGGGGTATTATATTGGAAAAATGATGTTGGAATTTTGCTTAAAGGTTTACTTGAGGATGATGCAGGAAAAATCATGCATGAGCTGGATGAAGGAGAATGTGGAGGACACCTCTACTGGAAGACCACAGTAAATAAAATCCTCAGGTCTGGTCACTATTGGCCCACCCTTTTCCCAGACACTCAAAAGTTAGTCATGTCTTGCCATAAGTGTCAAATTTTTGATGAAAAAAGAAAACTCCTTCCCTTACCATTACATCCCATCAGTGTTGAGGAACCCTTTCAACAATGGGGCTTGGAATTGATTGGGGAAATTCACCCATCTTCATCAGCCCAGCATAAATGGATCCTCACTGCCACTGACTACTTTACCAAATGGATAGAAGCCATACCATCTAGGAATGATACTGACTCTGTCATTATCCAGTTCCTTGAAACAAACATCCTATCCAGATTTGGTTGTCCTAGAAAAATCATAACATATAATGTTGTTGCCTTCAAATCTAAAAGAATGGTTGATTTATGTTACAAATACCACATCACCTTGGGCCATTCTACTGCCTACTATCCCCAAGGAAATGGATTAGCTAAATCCTCCAATAAGAGACTTATTAACATCATCAAAAATCTGTTGGAGTAGAATCAAAAATCATGGCACAGTAAGTTGGTTCATGCCTTATGGGCTGATAGATTAACGACAAAGAAATCAATAAATATGTCCCCCTATTAGTTGGTTTATGGCATGGATGTAGTATTCCCAACATCATTAGGAGTTCAAGTCATGAAACTCCTTCAAGAAGTGAAAATTGAAGAGAATGATATGCAGAGAAGAATCAACCAAATAATTAATTTCCAGCAGTCTAGAGAAGAATTCTATGAAAGAACGCAGCTATTCCAAGAAAATGTCAAGAAAATATTTGATAAAAGGACTAAGGCAAACAATTTCCAAGTTGGAAATGTGGTTCTTAAATGAGATTCAAGAAGGGAAGATAAGGGAAAACATGGAAAGTTTGAGAATTTGTGGAAAGGACCCTATATTATTCATGCTGAGAGGGGTCACAATGCATTTTTATTGAAAGAATTGAATGGAGAAGATCTATATGAAGGTCCTGTCAATGGCAGGATGCTCAAGCATTACTTCTGTCAAGAGTCATGAGTTTCAAATTTTTTTACTTCCATTGTAAATATCATAGTCTGAACATTGCATTCAAAGTTAGAAAAATAAAAATACAAAAACAATAGAAAAGAGAAAAGAGGGCAGATTGAAAAACAAGAAAGGTACAACCTCATACCAAAACGAGAGACAAAGTCTGAAAATGTGCAAGCTCAAAATCCACTACTAAAAACACACTTCTAGTTACTCATACAGCCTAATCATGACTAATTATCTTTTCAATTTACTGCTGATAGGTTAGTGAATTAGATCAACCAAACAACATAATCTTGGCTTATTAGTAAGGTAGATTAGGATAGAAAAACAAAGGTTCAAACAAGCTCAAATCCTGAACCTATGAGACTGATGAAGAAGTGGTTCAAATATGCTCAAAGCTTGGACCAGAAAGAGAGAAAAGACATCTCAAACAAATTCAAAATCAGAGTTGAAGAGATAGTGAAGGATGTTTTAGTTTTCATATCTTAAGCCTTCAAAAATTTTGCTTTATTTTTCTGCAAATTTTAGTCTATGTGCAGCTTGTTTTTATGCCATATATCAGCAACAAGTTAGACTGTTAAATCCTAGCTTGGCTACTTTTAAATTTATGTTTTAGAATTGAGAGAATAAAAATCTGTCAGACAGTCTAATCTTGACAGATAGTAGTTAGGTAGAGAAACTTATGAGTTCAACTGCTTAATCTGAACTCATGGAGGAATAAGATTAGAATTAGATTAGTTTCTTGTTTTTCAAAAGACTAAAATGTTGATGAAGAGAGTTTGCTAGTCCAAATGCACTCTGAAAGAAGAAAAAATGTTAGGATCATTAGGAATGGGTAGGTAGAGATGTTGTTTTGATAGAATTCCATTGTTTCATATTACTGCAAAAATCACTAGATGTAAAGAAGGTCAGCCAAAAGAAAAGAAAGGTTGCTGCCCAATGGATTAAGGCACTAGTTTAAATGAAAGCCAAAGATTTACAGCTGAGGTTCTAGACACCTAAAGAACCAGATGTCTTCCCCAAGTGGAGCCACTGTTAGCCACCTATAAATTTTGTTATACCCAATGGTGGCTAATTTTGTTTTTCAAACCTTCAAAGAGATATTTCCTTTTGAAAACTTATCATCATTTGAAGTTTTTATGATGATTATTACTCTTTGAGTTAATCTTAACTGATGTTTCCCTTTTATCCTAAAAAACCTGTTGTTCACCAAGAGAGAAACTACTTATGAAACCCCATTTTCCATCATTTTCACTCCTCCTTTCACTCATAAAACAATTCTATTGTTCATCCTTTTTCCTCCATAAAATCCTCTAAAAACCCTTCATCTAACCTCTATATCATTCCAAATACCCTTTTAAACCGTTTGATCCCCTTTCATTTTGTCTAAAAATTCCTATCTCCTTTACCAGAACCTTGTTTTGGCCTTAAAATCCTTGTTTTTCGCTTGAAAGCACCCTTTCTGCACTATAAGGTTTTTTTAAGCCCCCGAGGGCTTATTTCCTTGAGCTCTTGACCTCCATATGCCCCAAATCCCCGCACTCGGGCACTAAAGGCCTTAAAACCGCTTCCGAAACCTTATTTTCCTTTATTTTATTATAAACCCGACATTATGATTTGAAATAAATCTAGGCCGTCAATCTCTGTAGATCAACGACCATCAGCTCATCATATCGCAAGTCCACATGGGTCCTTCCTTTTCCGTCTCTTTCAAATGTTCCGATGCGATTCCTCCGAGAAAACCTCAGCCATTGATACACCTTAATCCGATGTTTCAGATCTCATCTCATCACGCCCATCCATCATGTTTCCCTCCGCCGAAGCGATCCCCGATTTAATTTGGACCATAGATCATCCCTCTGATCCAACAGTCGGTACACCATCACATCACAACTTTTCACTTTTCCTTTTCCTCCGCACCCCGATCCTTCTGTCAATCTCGACTGTCTGATCCGAAGATCCGAGGGCTCAGAAAAAAACCGATAAACCAATAGACCCTCCCGCTACACGACAAAATAAATGTGGGCCCTGCTTACCTCTTTGGCCGCGCACCTCCCCCGACGTGTGCGATCCACAACATCAGATCTACACCCGATCATCCAACGGGGACGTCATGTTTCGCAAAGTTTTTCCCCCCAGATTTTAATGCCCAAAAAAAGTGCAAAACTGGTGGTTTTTGAAAAGGACGCGTGTCAAGCAATGTATCGTACCACATTTTTTTGGGGAAAACCATTTACCACCCAAACTTTTTGCGAAAACCGCTGCTAGTTTTCTGCCAAACCATCTACCCTCCAAAGTGTTATTTTACTTTCGATCTCGGCCGTCGATTTTTTTAATCCAATGGCTCACGTTATATCCTAATCCCAATTCCTTTCCCTCCATATATTCTCCAAAAGACTTCATCAGAAGATCTTAAATGTTGATCAATCTAAATCGACGGCTCCGACTTGACCTCGCGCCCAAACCGACCAAAGCAGTCTTAACCTATTTTTCACAGGATTCTCTTAACTTTTGTGTGTTTTTTGCAGGTTATAAAGGTTTGTTCCACAGTTTTAAAATGAAACGAAAGGCTAGGGACGACGATCCACAGGAAATTATCCACGAAGAAAAGGGATCTACAATGTTCAAAACTATGAATTTTCCGTGCCTCATGAGCATTGGTGATATCATGTAAACGTTCTGCGCACTAGCAAAACAATAAAAACACAGTGAACATCAATTAAACAAAGTGTATCAACGAAGAAATCAACAATAAAGGGACTAATGCCTAAACCTGGAAATCAAGGTTTTTAATCCCCAGGTTTAAAGAAATAAAGCCAACATCAGAGAATAAAGACCGAAGACTAAGATCAAGGCTTAATCAAGCCTAAACACAGAGTAAAGCAGATTAAAGGTGTTTTAAGATAAAAACAGAGAAAAGTATCAGTAAAGGATGCCTCCACTGCCACATCAGAGGCTAATTGAACCCTCCCCAGCTACTAGAGAGCCACCTGCAGCCTCTCTGCCTCAAAGGAATACCCAAATTAGATGTCAATCCGAAACATTAAGGCCAAAGATAGCTGAATAGTTATTACAATCAAAACAAATATCCCAACTGTCAGTAGAAGTTATTGTAAAGATAAGAGGTGCCTTAAAGTCAATCTTTTTACCCACTAAGCCTAAAAATCAGAAACATAGTAAATGAAACAGAGTTGTAATTTCAACGCATTCCTGCCTTATGCCTTGCATGGTTTTCAAGGCTAGGAAGTGCATTTAAGAATAGAATTAATTACACTTCAACCCTACGAACTCTTCCACCTCCACATTTTCTTATAAAATCTCCTTGAGGAGCACATTGTAAAGGGTTGGTTGGTCACTAGTTGTAATACTAAAACTCTCTGAAATAATACATAGTCTATTCGAAGTTGAAGAATAAATTGAAGTCTTGGAAGCTTGATGATGTTGTGACATCCTTGTTCTTGAGAAGGCTCTATAATTGGATCCATGAGCTTGGCTGTTGGTGATGTATTCTGAACTGTCTGTTGTTTTTCTTGTTTTCATTTTGTTCCATAAATTCTTACTACAGTAGCTAGATGAAAATTTTAGGCTAATAAATGACTCCTGGAAGCACCTTAGACCTTTTTATCCTTCATTGTTTTATGTTTTCTTCTGCTAAGGTATTTTAGAGTCTTTAATATTTCTCTTTAGTCCTTATGCTTGTTTATTTCTCTAAAAGTTCAAATAGTTGGTTTCAACATGATTTATGGTTTTCCCTACTTGTCTACTACAACTTGAAAACTATTTTTGAAGTCTCCCTTTGAATTACCATTGTTTACAGTTAGCCAAGGAGGTCTGTTTCGATCATTCCCTTTGTCCCTTCTTGAACAATTGTTTTAAAGGTCTTTATAGTTGTAATCATGGATGTTTTTAGGTGTTCCCTCTTCTATGACTGCAATTATCAGTGAATCTTTTATGTTTTCTAAGTCCTTTGAAATAAAATCTTTAAGGAAATAGGGCATTCCCCGAATCTTAGATTTCATTTTAAAAGTTGTCTTGAAGTCATCATTTGCTTAAAGTGTGGTTTATAGAATTCATGGTTAGCCCTATCTATCAAATACCTCTTTATGTTCAAGTTATGTTTTTAAATTCCCTTTGTTGAGAATTCAAACTCTCTTTCAAAACCATTGATGTCCATCTCATTCACAAAACTAAAGGATCCTATGGCCAAGTTAGATTTGCCCTCTGATATACCATATCCATTGATGAGATTGTTAGTTACTTCTTCTTGACTCCATTTCCCAATGAATCTGACACTCCTTCCTTTTGTTTATACTGCCTAGAAATTTCATGTTCTACTGTACTAATTCAACCAAACAAAAAAACAAAACAAACACTTGCACTTAATAACTAGTCTAAAATCATACTTAAAAGCAAACAAGACATACTTTTGCAAACAATTTGAGAGATCCCTCTCTGAGAACAGGAGGACTAGATCCTAGAACTCTAAAGATTGGTTCTGATGCTTCCTTGTCTTTTGGTTAGCCAATCTATCAAAACATAGGACACCAACATAGGGCCTAAGGATGTTCAGACTTTGAAGGACTAAATTAATAGAAAAATGGGTCAACCAAGCCCTGGTTCACTATATTGTAGAGGATTAATTTAGTGAGAAGAAGGGAAACCTCCATAGCCCTAGAATTCTCATCTTGGAGTCGTAGTATGGAAAAATTGGGCATACCAAAGATTTGTTCACAAATGGATTTGTGAACAACTTTTTACCACTCAAACTAGTAGTGGACCTAAAAGGGGTTCCTTAGAGGGCAACTGCTAGGACAAGGACAAATGGGGAGGCTTATCCCATTGTCACCACAACTAAGGCTCCTTGCTCTTCACAAAATTTCACTGATGGGTGGAGTCCCGATAGTTTAGGAAGTCACTTGTAGATTAAATGTCAATGAATAGGTGGGAAGTGACCCTAGAAACCCTTTCCCTAAGATAGAATAAAGAGAGAGATTTGCTTGCCTTTTAAGAAAGGGACTTGATCTTATAGGGAGAGAGGAGGGGGATTGAACGGTTGAGGGAGAAGAATAAGACTTATGAAGGAATTTATCAATCCCTAAAATCCTTTGGGAACTTGGATTCCCAAATGGAACTTGATGAAAGGCCTTTGACACCAAATGGGGCCACACGGGGCCAAGTGGACCCAACCAAGGTTCATGGATGGACTTTAGCAACCAATGATGTTCCTATCCTGGAAAATGTGAGGGGAAAGGATCAGGCAAGATTTTTTACTTCGATGGGTAAAATTTATCCTACTAGGTTCTAGCCTTGGGAACACCTAGGCAAAACTTGATCCTAGAGTTAGCACTTGAGGTATCTGGAGATTCCACTATCAGAATTGGCCCAAATTTTGAGGAGAGTGAGGGGACCCACCAACGCAGTTTCCTCTAGCAGATCAAATTATTCTTGTGGTTAGATTCCTGGGAAATTGATGTCATATGTGACGTAATGGGGCTAGACCTAGGGAAAAATGGAAAATTGTGAAAAGGAGGGGGGGGGGGTGGGGTGGGGACGATCACCCCTTTTTAGGGACTAGTGCCTAATTCAATTGGAGATATGGAGTTAGGAATGATAATAAACAATAATTCGGTTTCTTGATCAAGGAGGCCGAGAAAGTCAACTTCGTCCAATGTTAGAGGAAAACGAAAAGTGACCTTCACGCATTCATACTTCATAAAAATGGTGCAATATTATTTATATAAAATGATATCTAAGACATTTCATTCATCTAACAATGGCCCATACATTAAATAAGCTAAATAGACAAAATATTCAACATATCCATCATGCGGCAATTAGCCCTAGTTATAGTGAAATTCAATAGTATGCAACAACAAGAAGAATAAAGTTAAATTTTCACTCACAATGTTAGAGAGTATATCCAAGCAACTTCACATTTTCAAAAATAAAGCTCCAAGATAAAAATGGCCCAAATCCATACATCAAAATGCATCCATCATCCAAAATAGTCCTCCAAGTAAAAATGTAAAGGTCTATAAAGATAGAGAGTTCCCAAGTCAAGTGATGATGCAAATGAATCCAACTAAATCCTATTTATAAATTGAATAGGAGTTGATCAAATTAGCTTATGGGCCTACATTAACCCCTAAACATAAAATAATATGCAAGTAGCCCTAAATTTTGGTGACAATCCCACCAAAATATCTCATACATGGAATAATAAGCCTCATAAGAGGTCAAGCAATGTCCTAGGACCTTCTAGGAGGCATACTGGGGTCCATGAGTGCCATAATGATGCATGGGACCCATCGAAAGTTTTGGATGAGGGGGTGGCCCCTTGTTCTCCAAACATTAAACTTGTGGTGCTCTCATTAAACCCGTGGACTAGAAGGGTTGTGTGTGGCCACCATCAGCAAGTATTTGTATTTATTGTATCAGTGTGATTGTAAAGGGTCATGATCCATGGTACAATAGCTCTAGACTGTTGTATTGTAGTTTGTAATATAATGAAGAAGGGTTTGAAAAAGTTAAAACTATCATGTGCACTAGTTGATTCCTTATGTAGATTTCGTTGTGCATTAAAGTAGATGTGTTGTGTCACTTGAGTGTGTTTTCATAAAAAATTCTAAGACAAAACCCAGATTCTCATGTATCATGGAAACTAAACATATGCCTTGTTCACCTAAGAAATACATATAACTCATCTTATGCTACTCATGTCCAATCTCATCTAGCATGCCTTAACACTGGCTAGCATACCTTGACGTCACTCCCTCCTTAACACATCCGAAACTCACAGTCACTTCCTATCACAAACTCTTATTCCTTCATTTTTAAATATAGTTTTATCTTGTCTGTTATGATGAACTGTCTAGTGGAATATCCATGATAGTTTATGAATCACCCCAACATCTATCCTTTATGCAAGTCATATGATGATATTTCTTCACACTTATTTATCTCTAGTTGTCCAAACACATTGCAGGTATTCACAACCACCCTTGCAAAATTGAACATGATAGGCTCATGGTCCTATCTAATCTTGGAAGAAAATTTCAAAACTTAGTTACACAACATGATGGAATATTATTATAAAGGTTTCCCATGCATTCTAATCAACAATATCTAGTGGGATTGGAACAAAAACACATTTTTTTCACGGGAAATATCCATGATATTTTACGGATCACCCCAACATCTATCCTTTATGCAAGTCATATGATGATATTTCTTCACGCTTACTTATCTCTTTTCCCAACATGGTCCAGGTCATCACCACCACCCTTGAAAATTTGAACATGATAGGCTCGTGGTCCTATCTAAGCTTGGAAGAAAATTTCAAAACTTAGTTACACAACATCATGGAAGATTTGTTAAAAAGGTTTCCCATGCATTCTAATCAGAAATATTTGGTGGGATTAGAACAACAACACATTTTGTTCACGAAAAATATACATGATAGTTTATGAATAACCCCAACATCTATCCTTTATGCAAGTCATATGATGATATTTCTTCACACTTATTTATCTCTTGTCCCAACACAGTGCAGGTCATCACCAGCACCACCCTTGAAAAATTGAACATGATAGGCTCATGGTCCTATCTAAGCTTGGAAGAAAATTTTAAAACTTAGTTACACAACATCATGTAAGATTTATTAAAAACGTTTCCCATGCATTCTAATCAACAATATCTGGTGGGATTGGAACAACAACACATTTTGTTCACGAGAAATATCCATGATAGTTTATGAATCACCCCAACATCTATCCTTTATGCAAGTCATATGTTGATATTTCTTCACACTTATTTATATCTTGTCCCAACACAATGCATGTCATCACCACCACCCTTGAAAAATTGAACATGACAGGCTCGTTTTCCTATCTAAGCTTGGAAGAAAATTTCAAAACTTAGCTAATCAACATCATGGAAGGTTATTCTAAATGTGTCCCATGCATTCTAATCAGCAATATCTTGTGGGATTGGAACGCAAACACATTTTTTTCACAAGAAATTCTAGCAAAGATCACAATTGAATTGATAAAAACCAGTGTTTGGAAGACAAGGTTCATCCTAAACCACACAAATAATGGATTTTGGTAATTCCTCCACTCCCTCTTAGATGCCCTTGTGACTTCTTTGATGGTGTCGCACAAGTTATCCCACCTAGCTGCAAAGTGGCTATGGTACTCTTCCTGTCCCAGTCTTATAGCAAGAAAGTAAGATATACCCAAATTTAAGGCTCCAACAACTGAGTTGATTCCATTTCTCTTTGTACCCTTTTGGAAATTGCATCCATCAAAAGAGTAAAATCCCTATAGATCATGGGGGATTCAAAAATCATGATCAATTGGGTCAATAATTCATGATAGAAAACATGTACCTACACCCCATCCTATAGGATATCATAGATTCCCCCAACTCTTTGGATTGCTATCTTTCAGACACATTCTGAAGGAGATAAATACCACAACATACAAGCTTTCAAAATAATCTCTCAAACTGGCCATCGATACCTTTGTGGTATCAGAGTCCATCGATAGGATGGAGTATGACCAAATGATTATTCATGTCTAAGCTCAAAAAAAAAACCAATCTAGACTTATGCATGCACATTCCAATCATGACAATTAATTTCTACATCTTCTCAATAGAAAAAACAAGTAATATTTTTTCTCTATTCACTTTACAACATAAACACCAATTTCACCCATAATGTTAGATAAGTTGAATGATATGACCGAAAAGGTGGGAGGAGTATTTTGTGGTGTATTGAACAGGAATGGGGGACACACATGTAGCATGGATGGGTAGAAGTGGGATGTCCAAGCATGGTTTAATAAGATCTATATTCCACGCGTTAGAGAATGAGAAGGGGGATTAAGACCTAATGTGATAGGGGCTAGGGGGGCTAGAGGGAAGGTAAGAAGAGAAATTGAAAGGGGAACCCTTGATAGTGGTGATAATGGAATTAGGGGCCCCATTATCACAACCAAGAAGTCATGAACCCATAACCACTAAATTCCCTATCCCTTAACCCTGAAGCCATAATCCCTTAACCCCTACACTCATACCTCATAAGCCACTGACCCCTTGATGCATTAAACCTTAATCCATAACCCCCAAACACCTTAAAACCTAACCCCTTAGCCCCTAACACCTAAATCCCTTAATTATTAAGCCCTTAACCCCTAAATCCCTTTCCCCCCAAGCCCTTGGCCCTTAAATCTTAACTCTTGAAGCCCTTAACCACTTAGTATCTAAGGAAAAACACAACACCCCAAACCAAAAAAATAACCTCTTAGGAGAATCCTTCACCTCTAACTAAGAATATTGGTACCATTTGATTTTTAGAGAACTGGGTATTGGTCTCGAGGGTGTGTGTTTGTGGGTAATGCACTTATTAACATGTATACCAAATGTAGAACAAATGGATAATTTGAAAAACCTCAATAAGAATTGCTCTCAATATCTATTCTTCATGTTGACATGGAGCTTGTAGTGTTCTCCCACATAAGGAGTTAACAATGAATAAATCACTCATAATGACACAACCTGTTCAATCCTAATGAACAAGGAGCTAACCCTTGACAGAAATATTTTGTTTGCTAAAAAACCACAATTGTGTCAATGTATAATACTATACATAAGAGAAAATAAAATGATATTATCCACATCAATTCTTGAAATAGCCTCACATTTTCCATGAGTGGTGAGCCAAGGGGTGAATGTAGGGCACTATTAAAGTTACATCATGTTTAAATTCGTTTATATCACAAGATTGTTCTCCATTAGGATTGATGCACCATCACAAGGGAGCATGACACCTTTTTGTGGGGGAGCAATTAAAGTTGTAACATGATTCTGGTGACATACACCTCCAATTTAAATGACATCATTATACGTTTGTGTCAAGTTGTTAAAGAGGTTATTTATAAACAATAAATTTACTACTTGGACTTCATATTTTCATGGCCTTGACTCTAAGATGGATTTGTACTAGGAACACTTCATGAAAATAAGGGGGGGCCTTATTTTTTAACCCTCATACACACAAGAGCACTAGATGTTGCCCTTCAGATCCCCCTTGGTGGTTTCAAAGTGGGTTTACATTAGTGTCTAGTTGAAACTAATGACATCATGATATTCCTCTTCTCAATAACATCTTCTAGCTTTTCCATATACACAACATGGAGTTAGAGGATCACCTCATTTGATGATATTACAATTACAAATTGTAAAATTTCACCTGCTAAATTAATACTAAATTTGAGAAATTTTAAGTGACCGAACTAAAAATGACTAACTCAAATGGCTAAGTTAGTTTAGAGATAAAATATATGACTAGATAATAAGTGACCAAACTAAAAGCGACTAACTAAAATGACTAATTATTCCATGACTAAAATATATGACTAGGTAATAAGTGACAAGATTAATAATGATTAACATAAATGACTATTATAGCCCAAGAATAAAAATATGACCAAATAGTAAGTACAACAAGTATATGAATTAGTCATTTATGTTAGTAATTTTTAATTGTGTCACTCCATAAATAGAAAATTGCAATTTTGATACTGAAGTGTTTTATATCACTACAGGGGTCTCTGAATCCATATGTAGTGTTAAAATTTAGAGACAAAGGGGTCTTTGAATTCATCTACAATGTTAAAATTATAAATGCTCGTTTGTCTCTAAATTTTAACACTGTATATGGATTCAAATATGCTCAACATTAGTTTTTCCTTCCTTCATCGTTGCGGCCAGACTCTCCTTCACCAGTTCATCCAAGGAGGGAAAGGCCAATGGCACTTGAGATGAAGGATAAGAAAAAACAATCTGGAGATATTCATAACTTCTGAATCTTTTGAAAACCCTAAGAAAGTCATAATACATTGTAATGTTCCCACTTAGCCTTAGCTAAGAGGAACATTCAATTTTGTTTTAATTTCTGTTTCATGAATAAAGAAATAAAGGAGGACATGTAAAACTCCTAAAAAGTCTAAATAAATCAATGCCCATGTGAACAAAGACAAATCAGGGATATGTAAATAATCACTTGTAGGTGTGAAAGAGGTTTGAGCTAAAGACTGGGTCAACCTTGACCAAATCAACAACGCTGTCTAGGTTAATTGCATCTCCAAAAGGGACATCGCAGTTCTAGAAGGGAGCCTCTAATGTGAAAAGGGCTAACTCATCAAGATGGTTTAGATTTTGCAAGAGGTTTCTCATCTTATAAAAGGAAAAGGAGGGCAGCAAGAGAAGGTTGTTGATAGATCATATTTCTGTGTATTTTTCTGCTTAGAAAAATACCATTCTTTGCTGTTGAGTGGAGGATTGTATCTAGAATTCCTATGTAGAAGTTTCACCTCTTCCTTTGATGATTCAAGGAGGAAAGTTTGTTGAATTGAACCACTATTAGGCCTAAGGCCAAGCTCCTACTTACATTGGCAGCACTGATCCATTGAGGGTTTTCCTGTCTCTACAAGCTGCAACAAGTGGTGATCTAGATCTACAGAGATCTAGTGTATTTTGAGAGCCTCTCTCCATGTAGTGGGTCCTTTGACCTCCTAGAAGAGTGTATCATTTATTGTACTTCAGATCTACAATTATTCAGTAGTTTTCTGTGGCATTTGAGCTACAACATTGTCCCACTAAGTAAACTCTGTTATTTATGTATGAGGGTTTGCAGGGTGTCTTGCTTATAGTTTAGATCAGAGATCTCTTGTGCTGGGCTTTGCCTTCCACTTGGTGATCCATGGATTGGCTTGATGATCTATGTTTTGTTTAGATATGATCCATTGTAATGAAATGTTATATTCAGAAATTTACTGCAGCAGTTTCCAGATCTGCAGCTTGTTTCTCAGATCTACTCTTATTCATGCATGCTTTTGTCAAAATTCCAAGTGGATCTTGTAGAGAAAACTATATAGTTTCCATATCTGGTATAGATCTTATATTTTGTCCATAGATCTTTCCTAGATTTGAGTTGTAACTTCCAGCTGCTGAACCTCCTAAAAAATAACGTTGTTGAAGAATTTCTGCAAATATAGTTGTGTTTTTGCTCTCTTTTTTGAAGATTTATTGCTGTAGTGGCTCATGCATTATACTATATAATGAAAGGGATTTATCATAATTTTTATTTGCTACTGTAAGAATGAAACATAAGTCTCTTTTATGATCTCCTCAAAACATCTTCTAAAACTGCGCAATTCCTTAAACAGTGCTTGCATTTTGCTGCAGCCTTCCTCTTTGGGTGCTTTTTATCTAGTCTACTTTTTGGGAGATCTCTTCAAATAGTCTAAACTGATTTTCTTCTGATGAAATTCCATATATAATTAAAATACAACATAAATGAGGGGAAAAAAGCCTTTATCTACGTTATTTTTGCACAGTTTTACTTATACAACGTTTTCCTTGAGCACCTTGTTGAAATTCCTAAAAAGGGGATTATTCCAAGTTCTATAGAGAAATTATGCAGATGGAAAGGTAGCCTCTAGATCTCATCCTTTTTCAAAGGTGACATATCTAGTAAATTCCCCCGCACTCAATCTCTGGAATAGAATCTTGACATTCCCGGAAAAGGGATATTACAGTGGTATCAGAGCTCCACTCTTGGCACAGCCTGTGCTAGCATTGGAGCACTAGTCATGTTGCATTCCAAAGATGAAGATACTCTTACTGAGAGGGATAGGAGATACTAGAATAGAAGTCATAATAATTATGACTATACTACTGAAGAACTTGACAGAGGTCAAGACAAGGGGAAAGCCCATGTGAATGAGAAGGATGAGAAGGATAAGGAAGCAGAGGAGTTTGCAAAAACTCTCTTAGAGACCATGCAAAATATTTCCAAGGAGATCAAGGATATGGGGGTGGATATAATGAGATATTCCCTCGGGAGATTCCATCAAGGAGAAAGTTATGAAATATCTCATTATGGGACTGGTCAACCTGTGAGCTTGCCACAAGTCCCACAGGCCTCCCAATGCTCTACTATGCCTACCTTCTTGGCTGTAGAGAATGGGGGACCATAAGAACCAACCTCCCTGGAAGGTTACTTTGTGGAATATGACTCACAAAGTCAGAGGTTCAAGGGTAACTTGAGATTTCAAGACCTTTTCCATCTCAAGGACCGGAGGAGGCCATGGCAGCAGTACAAATATGGAGGTTTCCTTCATGGGAGACATAACACTATGGGCAGGTTCTTCTTGCCTAAGTTCGATGGATCACCCTCTTGTTCTGCCAAAGCATGGGTGGAAAAGTTGGACATCTATTTCCAGTTGAATAAAGTTCCTGAAGTAGAAGCCATCAAGATTGTTGTGCTGCATTTTGAGGGAGAAGCCCACAACTGGTGGTTTCATGGACTATCTACATTGGGACACAAAAATGTGTCTACATATGCTGAGTTCACTAGGAGACTAGTGGAGAGATTTGATTGAAAATATCCAGAGGCCCCTTTTATAAGCTTAGCAAAGCTGAAGTAGACAGGAGATGTAGAGGCCTATATCTCTAAATTCTTGAGATTGTCAGTAATGGTCCCCAATCTATCCATATCAAGGAGAGTCTACATGTTCATTGATGTCCTGGAGGAAACTTTGCATGGGTTGGTTAAGTCTACCAAGCCCATCACTTTGCATGATGCCATTGAAAGATCTAGAGATCTCCAATATGCCTTGCCAAGAGCAAAGGAAACCTTCCAAAGCAAAGCCAATCCCTATTCAAGGGGGAAAGAAGGGAAAGCCACTCCACCTAAGGAGAGCTCACTGAAGAAACCTCTTGACATTGATCTCCGGAGGGAGTTGAGGAAAAAGAGATTGTGTTTTACTTGTCAAGAGCCATGGGTATCGGGACATAGATGTGCTGCTATAAGGGCACACTATATATAAGTCTTCTTATATTTTGAGGAGGATGATGGGAATGAAGGACCTAGGAGGGGTCACAGTGCTGGTGATGGTGAGAAGGAAGATAAATCACCCTCTAGAGGTGAAGAGGGAGCCTTTTCTCTAACAAGTGGGTTCTTGCTTCTTTGATAGGAGTGCCCAAATATTTTACCCTAAGAGTACAAGGTTCAGTCATGAACCAGAGAGTGTATATTTTGATTGAAAGTGGGGCAACCCACAACTTTATTGATGCTCACCTTGTGCAGAGGAGAGGGATCCCCACTGATGCTTTTGATGGGTTCTCTATTTTGGTCTCAGGAGATAGAACTATGCAGTGCATGCAATATGTTCCATCACTTTCTGTGACTATGGGGTCCTACACCATGGTGGATCACTTCTTTTTAGTTGACATACCAGACACCAATATCATCTTGGGTGTCATGTGGTTGATTACCTTGGGGAAGGCCACCACTGATTGGAAGGCCTTGCAAATGGAGTGGGTGGACTTGAAGAGTCGGAAACCACAAATAATTTGAGGCATGCACACTTATCCTGCACCTGATGCTTCCACACATACAACATAGAAGGATTTGCACAGTGGAAGCAAGGATCTCATAGTTCCTTCTCTCATTTTTATGAGAATGTTGGAAGGAGCATTCCTACCTCATGGCAAGCCACTTGGAATGCCATTAGATTCTGATCATGTCAGGGAAGCCTCACAAAGTGTTGGAGCAATGGAAGAGAAAGCCACAGTGTTGTGGGAGGAAGAAAAGGGGAGGATCAACCTTCCCACAAATAATTTTGGCATGTGTAATGTCAAAGATACAATTAGCAACAAGGCAAGCACCACCATGGATGCATCAACATCGCTGTCCTTGTTGAGCTATGTTGATCCTTATTAGAGATCTCAACTCCTTTTGGAGTACTCCAAAGATATACACACTGGGATGATATTAGATGGCATGAAGCAAGGAGGAGGCTATTTTGTCCATGAAGGGGTCATCTATCATCTTGGTAAAGTATTCTTGTCTCAAGCCTCCAAGCTTAAGAAAGAGATATTACAAAGAGCACACAAAGAGTTCCTTTCTAGCTATATGCAGTCAGCAAAGATCTACTCCCTAATAATGAGGAGTTTTGATTGGGAGGGTATGAAGGAAGAACTACATCAACACTATGATTGGGAGGAACTACATTAACAGTTACAAGAGTGCAATAGTTATGAGGAGATGGGGTAGCCAAAGGACTCTATGCAGGAGATATTTCAGCCATCTCTTCCTTCTCTTAAAAGAGGAGGAATGCCCATGCCTAACTCCATGTGTGTGGGAGACTTGAATGGTAAAGAATCTGATCTTATGGAGCATTTTTATTTTTCTGGTTTGACACATTCTCTTACCATATGTATGCAGGCCATGGCTCCTACAAGGAGTGACATTACATGCACATCTCATGGCATTGATGAGGCCAATAAAAATTCTAAATATCGCCACTCCCTTGAGGTGTAAAGGGAGATTCTCTATCATGATGGGTGCTTCCCAAAGGCAACTAACTTGGGCATCACTTTTAGCGATGTCAAAGTGACCCATGCAGCAAATATGTGGTGGCAGTACCACCTACCACACTCAAATCTACTCAAAACAAGGAGTGCACTGCATTGGTACCTTATGTGGGATTGTGACCCACCTCCTCAAGTGAAAATTTCAGTTTGCATATATGTGATTTTGCTTCCATACATAGATGATATATTGGTATTATTTATGGGTTTGTATTGTCAAAGAGTGGGCAATGTATATGTACCACATGGGATGGAACTTTGTCTTGCACTTATTGTTGAGCCCCAAGATTGTGCTTTATTTCATCTTACTTTACCTCATTTTCCTTTGTCCATTGTTATCCCAGACCCAAATGATCAATGAAATTAGTTAAAACTACTTTTAGAATGATTAACATGGCTAACTTGCTAAGTTTTGTGATTTTTTCATTGTAATGCATTTTGACCGGAACTTGCTGCAGAATGCAGACATTCCGTAGCTAACCGGAAATTCTGCAGCTGTCTTCACGTTCAAGCATGTTCCAAGTGTCCTCTCAGGAAAAGCCACACATGGGTATATTCCACATTATGTCCTCATTCTTCGTTGCTCACCATGAAGACTGAACCGAATTCTAGACGTGGTTTTGGTACGTGGGAACTCATTCAAGGAGGCAGACTTCTAATAGCATTGTCCTAGTCCAAATGTTCTTTGTTCCTTTACGCTGCCATATTTAGAGTCCTAGTACGATTTTGATAAGGAAAGACAATGATCCCCGTATTTTTCCAAGTTCTGTTATGTATATTTTTTATAAAAGCGCTCGGGAAACCGAGAGACAAGCTCTAGATTTTGCTTAGATTTTAGATATTGACTACTATATTTCTGAAGACCGGGACTACTCTGTTTCAAGTTATTTTCCTTTAATGAAGAAGACAACATTGCTTTGAACGTGTTGAGTCGATTTTGAGTTAGATTCCGTCTAGTGGTAGAGGGCCCCTGCCTCCTGCATGGCTTTACTTTCGTAATCTAGATAAGTATCTTAGTCGTTTTCACATTTTTGAAGTGTGAGTTCATAGTTAATTTCATTAGCCACTATAGCTATACTTGTTCTAAGAAACTCTTCCAAAAGAAGAAACTCTTCCAAAAGATCGTGATAATGAATGGGAAATGGCTGTAGTGTTGTAGGATTTATTTGTAATTTCTTTTGTTCATTATCACAATTAAACTTATACTAAGAAAACTCTTCCAAAAAATCCTTATGATGTCTAAGGCATGACTGTGATACTGAATGTTTCAGTTGTTTGTTTTCACTAAGTAGCATAGCTGATCTTACTCTTAAAACGCTCTTCCAAAATATCATAATGATGGGTAGGAGATAGCTGTGATGTCTTAGTTTTTAAATTTCTTTTAGTCTTTATGTTTGCATTTGCACTGAATTGTACAGCCAAGATTGTTCTAGTAAGCTCTTCCAAAATACCATTCATGATGGACAAAACAGGCTATAGAATCCCATATATTAATGCATGATAGCTTATTTTGTTGAAAATGCCGCAAGATGATGGAGTTTAGTGAAATGAAGTCGCCTTCACTAAGTGGGCCCGCAGGCAAATTCTAGCGCAAAGTCTATTTTTAGACTATGTCTATTTTTAGACATATGGAGCATGGTCCGGGGATTCCAGTATGAGATTCTTGGAGCATTGGTCATGTTGGTAAAAATAGATGGGACTCTATTTTTGTGACCTATAGGTCGAAGAGGTCGAAGTCTATTTTTAAACTGCCTCTCCTAAAAATAGGGAAGTCAAATATTATTTACCCTTAATAATATTTGGACTCTAAACAACAGTTTACTCTCTTGGAGCACTTCAGTTCGAGCTACAGAAGTGGCTCATGCATCTGACAGAGGAATCACGTGATTCCCAAGGGTTTGATGGCACATGCATGGTTGAATTCAGTTAGGACTTCAGTGGCAGAAGTTTGGTGGAGTTAATGAGACAGCTAGTGGAGTTGTGTTCTGTTTATTTTAGTTGAACTGGTTGAGATTAGTCTAACTAGATAATCAATTAGTTATGAGTGGAGTGAATTAAATATTATTTAATTCATTAATTAGTAACTCATTATTCAACTCAAGAACACATCAGTTCACTACAGTGCATGATCAGTTCAGTGGAGACCAGTGAAAGAGGTAGATGAAAGGGTGGAGATAGCTATCAGTGGCGACATCAGTTGTGCATGAGATTTGCACCACACTTGGAGGAATTTCCCATGATGATTGCGTTTTCAAGCCAAGGAGAGTTGAACCTTGGATCTCTATATAGACAGGCCTGGATTGCGCAATAAAGGCAAGGCAATTGGCGGTGAGTTTTGAACCAGTAACCTGTTCAAAACTGAGCTAGTTTGTGTGTAACTTCATGAGATAGTACTGAGTACTTGTGAGGAGTATTGTACTGAGTTTGTTACATTATTTCTCCATTATAATATAAACAATAGCTACGGGGTTTTCAGCTATAAGCTTTCCCCATACATACTGTGTTAATGTGTATGATGATTTGATGTGTTATCGCTTGATTTTATTTCCGCATGTTTGATGATCTAAGTGGAAGAGATTATGTGTTGCATATAAATTCGAATTGTATGTGATCAGGATAGTATCGGTGGATAATTAATCATTATTCAGCAAATTTCTACATGGTATCGAAGCTATTGAAGCAGAGATTGATCATCACAGTGATTACAAACTTATTTCGGTAGACAGAGTCTGCATGCGGGCCAGGTAGCCTCCGGATTCATCTTTCTTCGGAAAGTGAAAGGTCTGGTAAACGCCCCTTGCAGTCAATCTCTATGCTAGAAATAATTTGTTCTCACGATCTAGAGCGGTTGAGCTTTGAGGTGGAATTCGAAGTTTTGCAGCAGTTTTGTTTTCTTGGTGCCAGTGTTGAAAATGTCTTTCAACGGTTTGCGACTCGAATATGCTCTTGAAGGCAGTTCGAATTATGTTTCATGGAAGGATCACATGGAGGCAGTATTAGAAGATAATGGTCTGAAGGAGTTCGTAGATACAGATGTCCAAAAGCCCACTGATCCTGCTGAAGTCGAAGCATGGCAAAAGAAGATGGCGAAGTGTCGAAGGATCTTGTTGGAGGGCGTCAAGGATCATATTGTATCCAGCCTGCATGGAAAGGCTACTCCATATTTAATGTGGAAAGCTTTGACGGATCTATTCCAGAGTAAGAGTGACCAAAGGAAGCTGGCGCTCAAAGACAAGCTCAGGAACATCAAGATGGAGAAGGGCGACAGTATCGCCAAATGCCTCACGAAGTTCACTCAATGCAGAGATGAACTGGGAAGTGTGGGAGTTACTGTCGATGAAGAGGATATGGTCGACCTGGCTCTCCTTGGTCTTCCGAAGGCTTGGCACTCATATCAAGATAGTGTCAATGGTCGGGAGAAGCTGCCGGGATGGGAGCGCCTTTGGGCGGATCTCATGCAGGAGGAGATAAGGAGGAATACTCGAGATGGATCTTCATCAAAGGGAGCTGATGAAGAAAATTGCGCTTTGGTTGCCAAAGCAAAGAAGGGGAAGGGTAAGAAAACCTCTCATTCTGGTGCAAAGGGAAAGAAGCAGGATATGGGGAAAGTGAAGTGTTTTCACTGCCATGATCACGGACATTATGCTACCAATTGTCCCAAGAAGAAGAAGAACAAGCAAGCGGGAAGATCTGCAGATGGAGAAGCTTTGGCTTCACAGTTCGAGCTTGACTTTTCACTGATTGCATGCTTGGTTTCAAGTGTGATGGGATCGGTGTGGTTCTTGGACAGCGGTGCGTCATTTCATATGACGGGATATCGGGAGTTGTTCTCAGATCTGGAGGACAAAGATTTGGGTGTGCACATCGAGATGGGCGATGACGGTAGATACAGTGCGACTGGTATCGGTACCGTATCCTTTCAGAGGGAGTCTGGTAAACCCTTTGTACTGAAGGATGTCATGCATGTACCTGGATTGAAGAAGAACCTGATTTCAGTAGCGATGTTGGAGGATAAGGGGTATGATGTGGTCTTCAGCGAAGGAAAAGCCTTCCTGCGTAGTAAGACTACTGGAGAGACCCGGAAGATAGGGGTTTGGACCAAGAACCTTTATCAGTTGCAGGTAGATGGCTGCGCAGCTATGGCATGCAAGGCGGGAGAAGTGGTGAGCCGGGATGATGAGGGCGAACTGTGGCACAGGAGATTGGGCCACCTTCACCATGGAGCTTTGAAGATTCTGCAGCAGATTTATACTGGGCTTCCTAAGGGAACTCTTGCGCAGTCAGATCAGTGCAAGGGGTGTACTTTAGGGAAGTATGTGAAAGCCACCTTTCACGAGAAGGATAGTCGCGCCATGACGATCCTTGAGAGAGTTCACACAAACGTGTGTGGTCCTTTCTCAGTTGCTTCGACAGCAAAGCACAAGTATTATGTGATCTTTGTTGATGATTTCTCTCGAAAGTGCTGGATCTTCTTCATGCCGAAGAAGAGCGATACATTCGCGAAGTTCTGTGAGTTTAAAGCATTGGTCGAGAAGGAGTCGGGGAAGAAGGTGATTGCTCTAAGGAGTGATAACGGTGGTGAATTCATCTCGGCTAAATTCAAGGAGTTCTGCAGTGCAGAAGGGATTCGGAGAGAGCTCATCGCACCCCATAACCCACAGCAGAACGGGGTGGCTGAGCGGAAGAACAGAACGATCGTGGGTGCTGCACGGGCGATGTTGCATGATCAGAGCCTACCCCTTCACTTGTGGGCTGAGGCATGCAATACAGCAGTGTATGTGCAGAACCGTTGTCCTCACAAGGTTCTTGGCATGAGTACACCGGAGGAGGATTATTCTGGCAAGAGGCCTGATATTTCCCATTTGCGGATTTTTGGTTCTCTTGTCTACATGCATGTGACGAAGGATGCGAGAAGGAAGCTGGATCCAACTGCTGAGGTTGGAATATTTGTGGGGTACACTGATACACCTCACAACTATCGGGTGTATTTTTTAGACAGTCGAAAGACTGTTGTGCGACGGGATATAAAATTTCAGGAGGAGAAAGCCATGCAGTGTTCGCTTGAGAGGGAGCTACACTTGCATGCAGATGAGGAGCTGTTAGTTCCTAAGGAGGAGCTTCCGGATGTGGATCAGCCACAAGAGGAAGTTCAGGAGGTGGAAGAAACCACCCAGGCAACGCCAACCATCAGAGGGCGCATGCGCACTATAGAAGCTGAGCGACTGGCTCGGGATGCAGAGAAGGTTGTAGGACCACCTACAGCACAACGCAGACAGAGACAGTCACCGGATCGGTACACTGGATACATGGATCTTGTGAGTCAATGTGTTGTGACGGAGCCATCCTATTTTGAGGAAGCTATGGAGGAACCCGCATGGGTTGATGCCATGATCGAATAATATGATTCGATCGTCAGGAACAGTGCATGGGAGATTGTCCCAAGACCGGTGGGGAAATCAGTGGTGGGTTCGCGATGGATCTACAAAGTGAAGCAGGCAGCTGACGGGAGTGTGGAGAAGTACAAGGCGAGATTTGTCGCCCGTGGCTTTTCACGGATCGAGGGGATTGACTATGAGGAGACCTTTGCACCTGTCGCAAGGTACTCTTCCATATGGACGATCCTTGCTCTCTCAGCGCAGATGGGGTGGCACATTCATCATATGGATGTGAAGACTGCGTTCCTCAACGGAGTCATTGAGGAGGAGGTGTACATAGAGCAGCCTGAAGGTTTCGAGATCTTCAGCAGTGAGTCGCATGTGTGCCGACTCAAGAGAGCACTGTACGGGCTGAAGTAAGCACCTCGTGCTTGGTACACTCGGATAGACAACTACTTCACCGGGCTTGGATTCTCCAAGAGTGAGGCGGATCCTAACCTGTACCAGATTGTGGTGGAGGGGAAGCTGTTGATCATCGTACTGTATGTAGATGATCTGATTTTGACTGGCGATGAGCAGTTGATACTTTCATGCAAGGAGGATCTTTCACGAGAGTTTGAGATGAAGGACTTGGGCATCCTTCATTATTTCCTAGGATTGGAGATTTGGCAGTGCAGCGGAGGACTGTTTGTTTCTCAGGGCAAGTATGCCCGGGAGATTCTGGAGAGGTTCAACATGCAAGGCTGCAAGCCTGTTGACACTCCTCTTCTTGGTGGTTGGAGGAAGGAGGATGCTACTTCAGCGGAGGTAGTGGATGCCATTGTCTATCGACAGTTGGTGGGGTCGCTTATGTATCTGGTCAATACACGACCCGATATATGCTATGCAGTTAACCAGCTTTCGCAAGCTATGGTTAAACCTACCAAGCTCTTTTGGAAGGCAGGCAAGCATGTATTGCGCTATATTAGAGGCACATCGGGATATGGTCTATGGTACAGACAGGAGGATGGAGCGAAGATTTCTGGCTTCACTGATGCAGATTGGGCAGGGAGTCCAACGGACCGGAAGAGCACATCTAGAGGAGTTTTCAGCATTGGGTCGACAGCAGTTTCCTGGTACAGCAGGAAGCAGAGATCCGTGGCACTCAGTTCAGCAGAGGCCGAGTACATGGCAGCTAGCTTGGCTGCATGCGAGGCTATTTGGATGAGGAAGATCCTCGCAGGATTGTTCAGGTTGCATTTGGAGCCTACGGTGATCTACTGTGATAACCAGAGTTGCATTAAACTCTCGGCTAATCCAGTATTTCATGATAGGTCCAAACACATCAACATCAGGTACCATCATATCAGAGATTGTGTTCAGCGGAGAATCATGATGCTTTCATATGTTCCCACGGAGGATCAAGATGCCGACATCCTGACGAAGGCGCTCACCGGGAGCAAGTTCGAATTCCACAGAGGCAGGATAGGGGTTGTAGATAATCCATATCTTGCTGAGAGGGAGTGTTGAAAATGCAGCAAGATGATGGAGCTTAGTGAAATGAAGTCGCCTTCACTAAGTGGGCCCGCAGGCAAATTCTGGCGCAAAATCTATTTTTTAGACTATGTCTATTTTTAGACATATGGAGCATGGTTCGGGGATTCCAGTTTGAGATTATTGGAGCATTGGTCATGTTGGTAAAAATAGATGGGACTCTATTTTTGTGACCTATAGGTCGAAGAGGTCAAAGTCTATTTTTAGACTGCCTCTCCTAAAAATAGGGAAGTCAAATATTATTTACCCTTAATAATATTTGGACTCTAAACAGCAGTTTACTCTCTTAGAGCACTTCAGTTCAAGCTACAGAAGTGGCTCATGCATCTGACAGAGGAATCATGTGATTCCCAAGGGTTTGATGGCACATGCATGGTTGACTTCAGTTAGGACTTGAGTGGCAGAAGTTTGGTGGAGTTAATGAGACAGCTAGTGGAGTTGTGTTCTGTTTATTTTAGTTGAACTAGTTGAGATTAGTTTAACTAGCTAATCAATTAGTTATGAGTGGATTGAATCAAATATTATTTAATTCATTAATTAGTAACTCATTATTCAACTCAAGAACACATCAGTTCACTACAGTGCATGATTAGTTCAGTGGAGACCAGTGAAAGAGGTAGATGAAAGGGTGGAGTTAGCTATCAGTGGCGACATCAGTTGTGCATGAGATTTGCACCAAACTTGGAGGAATTTCCCATGATGATTGCGCTGTCAAGCCAAGGAGATTCTAACCTTGGATCTCTATATAGACAGGCCTGGATTGCGCAATAGAGGCAAGGAAATTGGCGGTGAGTTTTGAACCAGTAATTTGTTCAAAACTGAGCTAGTTTGTGTGTAACTTCATGAGATAGTACTGAGTACTTGTGAGGAGTATTGTACTGATTTTGTTACATGATTTCTCCATTATAATATACACAATAGCTGCGGTGTTTTCAGCTATAAGCTTTCCACATACATATGGTGTTAATGTGTATGATGATTTGATGTGTTATCGCTTGATTTTATTTCCGCATGTTTGATGATCTGAGTGGAAGAGATTATGTGTTGCATATAAATTCGAATTATATGTGATCAGGATAGTCTCGGTGGATAATTAATCATTATTCAGCAAATTTCTACATAGTTAGGGTACTCCGGAGTCAAATTGCATTCAATTCATGCTCTGTTATTTTGTTTTAAATTTGATAATGGCTTGTTAGTTCAGCACTGTTTTAGACTAGTGACATCTTAGTTCAGTTTTAGCTTAGCTCATTGTATTTTCATTCCACATTTAGTTGTCATCCATTGCATATTAGATTACATTAGTTGTTAAACTTAAACAATACGGCCTTCATTATTTACAAAATCTCTTTTGTTCCAAATCCATAATTGACTCATAACTATCTGAACAGAAGACAGTATCATCTCAAGGCCTGAAGTACTTTTGAAACTTATTCATAAACAAAACCTTTCCTCAAAAGAATACTTTAAAAAGAAATCCATAACTTTTGAATAAGGTTTAGTGATGTTAAAATAAGTTGCAGAATAGAATTAGGAGTTAGTCTTAGAGTAGAGATCTTATGATGCTAACAATATTTTTCTCCAAATGTGTTTCAACAAATCTTTAACCATGGATAAAATGATGTATCATTATGAGCTGATTGTTTTATTGTTTAGTTAGAATAATTTGTATACTTAGCTGACCATTTCTCAAGTTCTCCCAAAATACCTTTGATGAAAGAATTGGACAAGTTAATTTTATGTTGTGATTCATTTTCTTGAAGTCATTATCAAGCTTTGTATTCTTCTTAGTCATATTTTAGGTTTGATTATGTTTCAGTATTTGCATTTGTATTTTTCATTTGTCATCAACCAATTAGGCTTCACTCAGTTTTAACCAGTAGCTTCTTTCCACTAGCTTTTTCGTCATTTTCCTTGTGAACATAAAAACCATCAAAAGACCAAAAACATCATAAACCACTAAAAGCAACACATTAGGAGACAAACACCTAGGCACATACAATGCACTTCACTTCAGCAGTTTACCAACCCTGGTTGACAATTAAATGAACTCAATTTAGGAGACTAGGTTGAGCACAAACATTTTGGTGCCGTTGCCGGGGAAGTAAAAACTAGGTAACCTTTGTTTCTTAATTCCCAAAAACAATTATATGCGTAGAGAGAGAGATTCAAGGGGTAGATTCATAAGCAGCAGAAATAGAAATTTGATTCCTAGAACACCACTTGTTTCACCTAGACCAAGGGCTAGTACACCTTCAAATCAGACCTATATTCCATCCTTTACTGATCCTGGACTTCTAGAAGACCTAAGATCAGATATCCCATTAGAGAAACCTTCCACTTCATCCACTGAACCTGCCTTAGAAGAAGATCTAAAGACTCCTGTTAGGGACACAAACCTTTCCACTTCCACAGGAGAGTCAATCACGGCAGAAGAAGGGGGAGGAGGAGTATTTAATGGAGAACATACATTATTTGGAGGTAGAGGTAGAGGTAGAGGAGAAGGAGGTAGAGGTGCAGATGGAGGAAGAGGTAGAAGAGAAATAGGAAACTCTTTTGGGTTCCCTATAATTGATGAAGAAACCAATACAACCATGAAAAACATTTCACCCTCTGTCCTTCCAAACTTCTATGGACTTAAAACTGAAGATCCTGAAACCTTCCTATTCGAATTTGAGATCCTGTGTAGAACTTATGACTACTTACAAGATGCTCAAAAACTTAAACTATTTCCTTCAACATTGAAAGGAGCAGCACTGAAGTGGTTTATGAGTTTGATCAATAGTTATATTAGGACATGGGAAGACATGAAACAAGCATTTCTAGAGAGGTATTTGGATTATTTTATGCCGGTCAATCATAAGGAAGAAGTGTTTAAGATGGTACAAAAAGAAGATGAAAAATTGGAAGATTTGTTGGAGAGATTTCATTACAACATCAAAAGAGCAAAAATGGAAAACCTAGATCAAGACACCTTAAAAGCTCTTTTGTTGAAAAAAATTAGGGATGAATGGTTGGATATCCTTAACATGATGGGAAAAAGGGATATATCACAGCTCACATTACCTGAAATATCTGAGTTATGTATCAACCTTTCAAGAGGGAAATCTAAAACTGTAAAAGGTCCAAGAGATCCTGCTCTTGCAAGGGCAAGTAAGTATGCTTCTGGGACAATAAGTAGATCAGAAATAGGACATATTCTTGATGATTTTAAATTCGACATCTTAGGGAGTCATAGTGAACAAATAGACACCCTTAAGATACAAAACAAACAAAAAGCTGAATCTGATGCCTTGGCAATATTTTTTCCCAAATGTAGAAAGAAACATGCCTTGAGAGAGTGTCCTTTGGATATAAAATTTGTAGAGACCTGTATCATTTGTTCTGAAAAACATGAGACCAAGAATTTTCCTTCTCTTCCTGGTCTCAAAGCTGTCTTTCACGAGGAAACTCCTATAGATTCCACAGAATCTATTAATTTTGTCTCTAGAAGACCTTGGCAGGGACCTCAAACACAAGGATTCCATGATCAAATGTATAATCAACCTCCACCTTGGAATTATTGGCAGCAACCTTGGCCCCAATTTCAAAATCAATCTCAAGCTTGGGCACAAGGAGCACAAAATCCCTTTGGAGGATACTCTCAGTACTATCAGTATCCACCATCCTATCCACCATACCCACATTTTTATCCTCAAAATCCTCAACAAAATTTTCAACAAAATCCTCAACAACATCATCAGAACTTACCACATCAAAATCAACCACTTCCATTACCATTCCCTCAAAAATAAAATCAATTTCCTACTCAACCCATACCAAACCCCAATAATAAAAATCCTCAGAACACATACATGATAGAAGGCCAATAGTTTCCAACTTATTTAATTACTCCATTAGACCTTAGTGATGTTCAACTTAGGTCTGGAAGAATACTTGAAAAGAGGAAACCTTCTGTGATCATACAAGAACAAGATAACTCTGAGGAAGACTCTCTACGGGTGAATAAAAGTATTAAGGAAGACTCATCTTTTCAAGACCCAAATACTGAAAAATTAAAACAAAAAGATCCAATAATTTCAACTCCTGTATTAGAGTAACCATCCACATCTACTTCTATACCCCCCTTTCCAGAAAGATTACAAATTGATAGAGGTGTAGAAAAACAAATTATGGTGCCTAATTATGATTTCCTAGATGAGCTGAGAAATGTTTGCATTAAAATTCCATTATTACAAGCCATCAAGGAAATTCCAATTTTAGCCAAAACAATAAAGGAGTTGAGTATGAAGAAAACAAGAAAAAGAATAAGAGAAACAAAGAAAATTCAACTGGCAGGACAAATAGCAAACATTATGATGGGCAAGATTTCTATTCCAAAGTATCTTGACCCAAGAAATCCAGTTGTCAAAATTCACATCAATGGAATTGAAATCCAAAACACACTCATTGATTTAGGAGCAGCAATCAATATCATGAGTAGACAAATCATGGATAAACTGAAACTTCCTAATCTTCTCTTTACACCCACACTATTACAATTAGCAGACAGATCTGTGATCAAACCAGATGGGGTAATAGAAGACATTCCAGTGTCTCTAGATTCTTGGGAGTACCCTGTGGATTTCATGATCCTAACTCCTAAGAATAATCTAGGAGGCCATCCTGTTATATTAGGAAGACCTTGGTTGGCTACATCTGATGCTTTTATTAGTTGTAGGTCCGGTGATATGTATATTTCTGATGGTAGTTCAACTAAAAAGTTCACTTTATATCCTCCAGCTAGGACAATTACGGATCTAGATGACACTCAATGGATAGAGGATGAAGAATATTTACAACCACTCTTCACAATTTCAGAAATTAGTGAAGATAATCAAATTCTGAATACTCTAGAAAACTTTGAATCCTCTCCAGAACACAAACATGAATCATTTCAAGAGGGATCTAATATTGAGTTTTTGTCATCAAGGCAGATGTCTCTTCATTCTATGGATAAATTTGGCAGCTCTACAAGTGAGATCTTTCCAGGCAAAACTTTGAACATAAATAAGAACCTAGAGAAATCTCAACAAGAAAAGTTAGTCAAAGTATTATAGAGACACTCTTCTGCATATGCATGGGAATACACTGACATGAAAGGGATAAGCCCCAAGACTTGC
Organism: Pinus albicaulis; assembly: GCA_034641835.2. Taxonomy (NCBI): domain Eukaryota; kingdom Viridiplantae; phylum Streptophyta; class Pinopsida; order Pinales; family Pinaceae; genus Pinus; species Pinus albicaulis. The sequence goes on from CM076578.1 coordinate 1,337,439,024, forward strand.
ACTCATCACATCTATATAGAGGAAAATTGCAAACCAATCAGACAACCTCAAAGACGGATGAATCCAAATATTAGGGAGATTGTTAAAGAAGAATTGCAAAAATTGTTAAATGTCAACTTCATCTATCCCATTTCAGATAGTCAGTGGGTTTCTCCTTTGGTAATTGTGCCAAAGAAAAATGGTAAATGGAGGGTATGTATTGACTACCGGGAACTAAACAAAGCTACTCTTAAAGACCATTTTTCCTTACCTTTCATAGATCAAGTGTTAGATACATTAGCTGGCAAAAAGTACTTCTCATTCCTAGATGGGTTTAGTGGTTACAACCAAATCCAAGTAGCACTTGAAGATCAAGACAAAACCACATTTACCTGTCCTTGGGGTACCTATGTTTACCGAGTATTTCCATTTGGATTATGCAATGCACCTGCAACATTCCAAAGGGCAGTATTAGGAATTTTTTCAGATCTAATACATGATTGTGTAGAGGTGTACATGGATGATTTCACAGTTTATGGAAACTCATTTGAAGAAGCTTTAGACAACTTGGAAAAAGTTTTTAAAAGATGTCAAGAAGCAAACCTTTCACTTATTCATGAAATTTTTTTTATGATGTTTACTGAAGGTATTGTTTTAGGGCACCACATTTCAGGGGATGGGATTAGAGTTGATGAGTCAAAGGTTGAAGTCATCTCTAACCTATCTATTCCAAATTGTCAAAGAGATGTTAGAAGTTTTCTAGGATTTATAGGATATTATCGGAGATTTATAGAAAACTTCACCAAAATACCATCTCCACTCTTCAAATTACTCACCAAAGATTGTGAATTCAAATGGACTTCTGATTGCCAGTTAGCTTTTGAAACCCTGAAAACCAAAATTTCTGAAGCACCTATATTAAGGGTACCTAACTGGAAGTTACCTTTTCATATCTCCACAGATGCCTCCGATACAGCTCTAGGAGCAATATTGGGGCAGAAAGACTTGATTCCCTATGCCATCTATTATACCAGTAAAAATTTGACTCCTGCAGAGTTAAACTATACTGTAACTGAAAAAGAGTTTTTAGCTGTTGTTCATGCCATAAAAAAATTTAGACACTATATAACAGGCTATGAAATTTTTGTTCACACTGATCATTCTGCAATTAGATACTTAATGAACAAATCAATTACTAATGGCAGAGTCATAAGATGGTTATTGATTTTACAAGAATTCAACATTACCATTCTAGATAGGCCTAGAAAAGAAAAGACAATAGCTGATTTCCTATCTAGACTCCAAAACATCAAAGATGACACTCCAGTTGAAGATCAATTTCCTGATGAATATCTTTTTGCAATTTCTACTCAAACTCCTTGGTTTGCTGACATTGCTAATTATTTAGTTTCAGGAAAATTTCCTTCAATAATGAATACAAGGGATAAAAGAAAAATCATTTATGATAGTGCAAAATATTCATGGGTTGCTAATGAGTTGTACAAGACAGGTCCAGATTTGATCATTAGGAGATGTGTTCGGGAAGGTGAGATGCCATTACAACCTCAGGTACATATTGAACCTTTTGAAGAATGGGCTTTGGATTTTGTAGGACCTATTAGTCCTCCATCAAGACAAAAGAGATATATATTAGTTTGCACTGATTATGTTACCAAATGGGTAGAAGCCAAGCCATTAATTTTTGCTAATGAAGCATCTGTAGTTACTTTTATTTTTGAGGATATTTTTACTCGTTTTGGTGTCCCAAGGGAAATTGTTACAGATCAAGGAGCTCAATTTACATCAAGGCTAGTGGAGAAAATGATGGAGAGGTACAAAATCAGGCATAGAAAATCTACTCCCTATCATCCACAAGCAAATGGTCAAGTGGAATCTACCAATAAGGTCATTGAAGGAATCTTAACAAAGACCTATTTACATAACAATTCGATGGCAGACAGGCTCTCAAACTCAGGCCTACAGAACTAAAGGCGAGAACAACAACATACCTTTATGAAACTTGTTTATGAAAGCAAGTTTGCCTGTTGAACTCGTATTCAACCAAAATGGCGTCTACCTAGGAATGGATTTAACTTGAGTACAAAGCAGCGACTGGAGTAAATTAATGAATTGGTCGAGATTCGACAAGATGTCAGAAATAAGTCTAGTCTGAATAGCAAAGGACCACAAAGGATAAGTATCAAAGAGAAAAATTCAAAGAAGGTGACCGTTTCCTTGTTTGATTCAAATTTAAAGATTTTCAAGGCAATTTCAAAACATATTGGTTTTTTAAATATATGAAATTGTTGAAATTTTTGACAATGAGCGTAAAATCAGACAATAGATGAAGAAGAGGCTGTCACAATGGTGAATGGTCATAGATTGAAGTCGTATCACAAAACACTTCCAAGAGAAGAATTTGTCAAGAAGTTCCAGGAAAACAGTGATGTGAAGTTAATGAAGAAGAATCTTTCTTCTTCATCAACTTGATTGAATTTTCTGAAACATTTATTTTGAAAAAAATAAATAAATAAAAAAATAAAAAAATAAGGTATAAACATGAAAACCAATCATTGATTGGCATGCTTATACAGAAAAGATAGGGTGAAAATTAGAGTCTTTCTGACACTCTAACTTTTCCCATTTTGTTTTTGCAAGCAGCTGTTACAAAATCATAAGTTCAGATCCATTGTACTTATGATCCATCTCATTTCATTTCATTCCATTCACTTATCCATCCATACTCCATTTCATTCATTCATTCATACTTCACTTTATTCCATATTTCATTCATCTCATTCCATACTTCATCCACGTCATTTCCATATCAAAATTTCAAGTTTGATGTTTTTCTGCAAAATGAATAACACATGTCATGGATTGCAGGCCATTTCTTATATTCTTCCACTCCATTTCATAAATTGAATCCATCCCATTTCATCATTCACTTCATACATATTTCATTATACCATATTTCATCACCTATCTTCACTCATTCCATAAAATATTCTATGTATATTCCAAACCACTCCATTCCATGATTAAAAATTCTCCACGGGTACATTCTGCAGCTAAACAGATATTCTGCAGCTAATCAGACTTTCCGCAGCCAGACAGTCATTCTGCAGCTACAGATCCTGAAGGCACTGATCAACAAACATTTGAATTGCAACAAGATGATCCAGTATATCCATGAACAAGAAGAATCAAGAAGGATTATGAAGACTCTTCCAGAGGAGAACAAAGTGTACAAAGACCACAAAAAAATAAATGAAAAGCAAAGGTAAAAAGTTTTGGTTATAATGGCATTTCATAAAAACTATAGTATATTCTAGTTATGAATCATTCGAAAAAGTTGTTTTGATTATTTTTATTGATCATACCAAATATACCCTCCGCAAAACCTTGGATAAAAATATTTCATTTCAAATTCTATACCCGACCATCATTTAAGCGGTTAAAAAGGCTGAAGTGTTTGATTTCCTCACGTCACCCAGCCAAATCATTTAATGATGATTTTTTTTTAATCCGTTGTAAAAAAATCTCCGCAATCTTTTCACTCATTAATTCGTTTTCTTCACCTCACTTCATTAACTCATTCCGTAACTACCTCCATCACTCCATTCCGTAGCCAGCCCTTCATCATTTCATTCCGCAAAACAAAGATATCCCTATCACCGTGAGCAGAGGTATATCAGTTTGAAATATCAAACCACTATAACCATGAGCAGAGATTGAAGCATTATCACCATGAGCAGAGATTGAAGTATTATCACCGTGAAGCAGAGGTATATCAGTGTGGAATTTGAAGCATTTTCACCGAAAAGCGGAGGTATATCAGTGTGGAATTTGAAGCCATTGTCACCGAGAAGCAGAGATATATCAGTTTTGAAGATTGAAGCACTATCTCCATGAACCAGAGGTATATCAATTTGAAGGTTGAAGTTATTGTTTTCATGAGCAGAAAGAGTACTAATCTGAAGATTGAAGAAGGAATTATGGGCCTTATTGTAAGAACTGAACCAGTGGGCACAAAATACCTGGAAGGATACCCTCAAAGTAGAGAAATGTTGCAACAGGTAGGATGGCTACAATTTCTTGAGAAATTTAATGGCTTCCACAAAGAAGTCACTAAAACATTTGCAAGGTCATTCAAAGGAGCCGAGGTTGAAGTTGGAGATGTTAAATTCACTATCACAGAGGTTTTTATTACAGAAGCAACAAGATTGCTTAGACATGGAGAGAGATGGTTTAAAAACAGAGAATTTCACAATGAATCATGGAAGCAAATCCTAAAATCACCAGGTATGGATATCACTGTGTTTAAAAATGGAATTCCAAGTTCTACATTAAAAAATAAATGGAGAAACATATTGCTTATTCTACAAAAATTTATCACATGTGAAGGTAGATATGGCACATTTTATGTTTACCATATTAGATTGATAATGCATTTTCTGGAGGAAGAGCTAAATTTTCCCTATTTCTTGCTTCAAAGTTTGAAAAAGATGGCTTCTGGTGTTCAAAGGAGAGTCCAATTCCTAGAGACAACTCTATACCATCATGGCTTGGTTAAGATTTTAATTGAACACCATTTAGCCAAAAGAAAAGACACTTGGGATAATTTCTTGGTAAGAAACCACTTTGAGGAACCAAAAGAGCCCTCACCTGAATATTAGCCTACAAGGAGAAGCAGAAAATGGAGAGCCTCTAAAATTGAAATTGACAAAACAGTACAGGAAAGTAGCGAAGAAATAATCTCTGAGAAGTTGACTCAAATTAAGAGACAACTTAAGAAAGAGAGGGTAATCAGAAAATCTGCCACAGAAAAAGGAGACGGATCATCCCAGCCAAGAAGAAGCCATAGACTCAGGGGGAAACTAAGGAAAACACAGATCAAAAAAACAGGGGTGATAAATATAGAAGATTAGGAAACATCTATTGAAGATGTTGAAGAAGGTTTTAATGAAGAAACCCCTGAAATTGACCCTGCTCAGCAAGAAGTTTATGACTATGTTGAAACATTGGAAAGGAAAGCTTCAGAGAGTAGAGATAGAACCCCTAGTCCTCCATTGTCCGAAATAGATGTGTTAAGAAGGGATAGGTAAGAGCTGGAAATACTTAATAAGACATATAAAAAATGAGAATGATATTCTGAAGGAACAAGTCAAACTCAAAACCAGTATGAACTCAACCTTACCTCTACAAATGGACAAAGTGGAAAAGGCTAATGAAAAGTTGAAAAAGAGGAACAAGAAGCTAATCAGGGCACTTATCAACTTAAGGTTCAAACTAGTCATCAGAAAACCCAGAAGACCTTTAATTTCCAGGCAAAGAAGAAGGAGGGGGTTAGATGTTCTTGCAGAAGTCTATGAGTTTATGGAATAAGTTGCATGAGGACATGCAAGAAGTCAGCACTGGGGGTATGTTGAACCCCAATATTGTGTTTTATTTCATCTTACTTTACCTCATTTCCCTTTGTCCATTGTTATCCCAGACCCAAATGATCAATGAAATTAGTTAAAACTACTTTTAGAATGATTAACATGGCTAACTTGCTAAGTTTTGTGATTTTGTCATTGTAATGCATTTTGACCGGAACTAGTTGCAGAATGCAGACATTCCGTAGCTAACTGACAATTCTGCAGTTGTCTTCACGTTCAAGCATGTTCCAGGTGTCCTCTCAAGAAAATCCACACATGGGTATATTCCACATTATGTCCTCATTGTTCGTTTCTCACCATGAAGACTGAACCGAATTCTGGACGTGGTTTTGGTACGTGGGAACTCATTCAAGGAGGCAGACTTCTAATAGGACTATCCTAGTCCAGATGTTCTTTGTTCCTTTACGCTGCCATCTTTAGAGTCCTAGTACGATTTTGATAAGGAAAGACAATGATCCCCGTATTGTTGCAAGTTCTGTTATGTAGATTTGTTATAAAAGCACTCGGGAAACCGAGAGACAAGCTCTAGATTTTGCTTAGATTTCAGATATTGACTGCAATATTTCTGAAGACCGAGACTACTCTGTTTCAAGTTATTTTCCTTTAATGAAGAAGATAGCATTTCTTTGAACGCGTTGAGTCGATTTTGAGTTAGATTCCGTCTGGTGGTAGAGGGCCCCTGCCTCCTGCACAGCTTTACTTTCGTAATCTAGATAAGTATCTTAGTCGTTTTCACATTTTTGAAGTGTGAGTTCATAGTTAATTTCATTAGCCACTATAGCTATACTTTTTCTAAGAAACTCTTCCAAAATAAGAAACTCTTCCAAAAGATCATGATAATGAATGGGAAATGGCTGTAGTGTTGTAGGATTTATTTGTAATTTCTTTTGTTCATTATCACAGTTGAACTTATACTAAGCAAACTCTTCCAAAAAATCCTTATGATGTCTAAGGCATGACTGTGATACTGAATGTTTCAGTTGTTTGTTTTCACTAAGTAGCATAGATGATCTTACTCTTAAAACGCTCTTCCAAAATATCATAATGATGGGTAGGAGATAGTTGTGATGTCTTAGTTTTTAAATTGCTTTCAGTCTTTATGTTTTCATTTCCAATGAATTGTACAACCAGGATTGTTCTAATAAGCTCTTTCAAAACACCATTCATGATGGACAAAACAGGCTGTAGAATCCCATAGATTAATGCATGATAACTTAGCTAGGGTACTCCGGAGTCAAATTGCATTCAATTCATGCTCTGTCATTTTGTTTTAAGTTTGATAATGACTTGTTAGTTCAGCACTATTTTAGACTAGTGACATCTTAGTTCAGTTTTAGCCTAGCTCATTGTATTTTCATTCCACATCTAGTTGTCATCTATTGCATATTAGATTACATTAGTTGTTAAACTTAAAACAATACGGCCTTCATTATTTACAAAATCTCTTTTGTTCCAAATCCATAATTGACTCATAACCATCTAAACAAAAGACAGTATCATCTCAAGGCCTGAAGTACTTTTGCAACTCCTTCATAAACAAAGCCTTTCCTCAAAAGACTACTTTAAAAAGAAATCTATAACTTTTGAATAAGGTTTAGTGATGTTAAACTAAGTTGCAGAATAGAATTAGGAGCTAGTCTTAGAGTAGAGATCTTATGATGTTAACAATATTTTTCTCCAAATGTGTTTCAACAAATCTTTAACCATGGATAAAATGTTGTATCATTATAAGCTGATTGTTTAATTGTTTAGTTAGGAGAATTTGTATACTTAGCTGACCATTTCTCAAGCTCTCCCAAAATACCTTTGATGAAAGAATTGGACAAGTTAAGTTTATGTTGTGATTCATTTTCTTGAAGTCATTATCAAGCTTTGTATTCTGCTTAGTCATAGTTGAGGTTTGATTCTGTTTCAGTATTTGCATTTGTATTTGTCATTTGTCATAAACCAATTAGGATTCACTCAGTTTTAACCAATAGCTTCTTTCCACTAGCTTTTTAGTCATTTTCCTTGTGAACATAAAAACCATCAAAAGACCAAAAACATCATAAAACACTAAACACAATGCATTAGGAGACAAACACCTAGGCACATACAGTGCACTTCACTTCAGCAGTTTACCAACCCTGGTTGACAATTAAATGAACTCAATTTAGGAGACTAGGTTGAGCACAAACACTTATGATACATGTTTTAGATGTGACATTTCTTCACCCATGTTTATTTCTATTGAGTTTTACACTCCTGAAGGGATAGACTATGCCCCTATCATGTTAGCATTGGAGGAGCAATTTCTGATGTATTGGCTTGATGAGCACTTGGTCCATGATGAAAGCTTGATCCTTGATGGTGCCATCAATGGAGAAGGAGAAGAACTATAGCTCTTACCCTGTCAGTTGCTTGAGGACAAGAAACATTTTGGAGGGGAGGACTGTAATGTTCCCATTTAGCCTTAGCTAAGATGAACATTCAATTTTGTTTTAATTTCTGTTTCATGAATAAATAAATAAAGGAGGACATGTAAAACTCTTAAAAATTCTGAATAAATCAATGCCCATGTGAACAAAGACAAATCAGGGCTATGCAAATAATCACCTGCAGGTGTGAAAGAGGTTTGAGCTAAAGACTGGGTCAACCTTGACCAAATCAACAACGCTGTCTAGGTTCATTGTATCTCCAAAAGGGACAACGCAGTTCTAGAAGGAAGCCTATAATGTGAAAAGGGCTAACTCATCAATATGGCTTAGGGTTTGCAAGAGGTTTCTCATCTTATAAAAGGAAAAGGAGGGAAGCAAGAGAAGGTTGTTGATAGATCATATTTCTAAGTATTTTTCTGCTTAGACAAATACCATTCTCTGCTGTTGAGTGGAGGACTGTATATCTGGAATTCCTATGGAGGAGTTTCACCTCTTCCTTTGATGATTCAAGGAGGAAATTTTGTTGAATTGAACCATTATTAGGCTTGAGGCCAAGCTCCAACTTACATTTGCAACACTGATCCATTGAGGGGTTTTCTATCTCTGCAAGCTGCAGCAAGTGGTGATCTAGATCTGTAGAGATCTAGTGTATTTTGAGAGCCTCTCTCCTTGGAGTGGGTCCTTTGACCTCCTGGAAGAGTGTATCATTTCTTGTACTTTAGATATCCAATTATTCAGTATTTTTCTATGTCATTTGAGATACAGTGTTGTCCCACTAAGTAAACTGCGTTATTTATGTATGAGGGTTTGCAGGGTGTCTTGCTCATAGTTTAGATCAGAGATCTCTTGTGCTGGGATTTTCCTTCCACTTGGTTATCCATGGATTGGCTTGTTGATCTATGTTTTATTCAGATCTAATCCATTGTAATGAAATTTTATATTCAGAAACTGCAGCAGTTTCCATATCTGCAACTTGTTTCTCAGATCTACTCTTATTCATGCATGCTTTTGTCAAAATTCCAAGTGGATCTTGTAGAGAAAACTATATAGTTTCTAGATCTGGTATAGATCTGATATTTTTTCCATATATTTGTCCTAGATCTGGTTTGTAACTTCTAGCTACTGAACCTCCTAAAAAATAACGTTGTTGAAGCATTTCTGCATATATACTTGTGTTTCTACTCTCTTTTCTGAAGATTTATTGCTGTAGTGGCTCATGCATTCTACTGTATAATGAAAGGGCCTTATCATAATGCTAATTTACTACTGTAAGACTGAAACATAAGTCTCCTTGTTGATCTCCTCAGAACATCTGCTAAAACTGTGCAATTCTTGAAGAAGTGCTTGCATTTTTCTGCAGCCTTCCTCTTTGGGTGCTTTTTAGCTAGTCTAATTTTTGGGAATTCTGTTTAAATAGTATAAACTGATTTCTTTTTGATGAAATTCCATATATAAGTCACATACAACATAAATTAGGGGAACCAATCCCTGATCTACGTTATTTGTGCACAATTTTACTTATACGGCGTTTTCCTTGAGCACCTTGTTGAAATTCCTGAAAAGGGGATTATTCCAAGTTATATAGACAGAGTCTGCAGATGGCCAGGTAGCCTCTGGATATCATCATTTTAAAAAGGTGACATACCCATTAAATTCCCCTGCAGTCAATCTCTGGAATAGAATCTTTACATTCCCGAAAAAGGGATATTACATACATTGTGTGTATTTCTCCGATCTCTAAGATGAAAGGGAAACCAAACTCAAAGCTAGAAAACATACATACATTGAAGATGGATTCAATTTTAGAAACTATCATTTAAAAAGGCTAGTTTTTCCCCAAAATTAGAGCCGTCCTCCAATACCTTGCCACAACTTCCATAGTTGTCAAATTTTACAATAATAGAACCTCTAAGTACAAGCTTACCATATACTTAGAACTTGGGTTGGAATTTATTTGATTCTTGAACTCTTTAGGTGATGACTAAAGATCATTAAATATATAATTGAAGCATTTTCTTGTATTTATTGATGAACTTGTTAACCATCCATAGAGGAATACTTCCCTTGGACATGTACTTGATTTTGTCCACAATGAAAGAATCCTACTATGTTTTTGGTATATTCGACAAGACTACATCTTTAAAGTAATGAAGATTTAATTATTAATGTTATAAAATCCTTTAAGAGATGGAAACAATCAAATTCACATAGGAGGAGGTATTCCTTTTGTTTAGCGAACCTCCATGGAAAGAAAGCAATAAATGCAAGATTAACCTATTTTTTATGTGATAATTAGGGAATACATATCCATTCTCTCAAATATTAATCTTAGATAATGAGAAAGAATGTCCTGTTTATTCTAAATAACCCTTAACGCTATTTATAGAATACCTTCTCACCATCACAATGACAATAGTCATTTTTTTAAGAAAAAAAGCTACAACAAAACTTTAAATATGCAAATAAATAACCTCCATACATGAAGGTGAAAGCATATTTAGAACACATTTAAAGTAAATTAAAATATAATATGGAAAAATTAACAAAAATCTTGATACAACATTAATTTAAATAATTTTCTTTAACACAAATATATTATTAAAAACTACAAATTAACATCAATAAATAAATAATTTATATAAAACCCCACTTTAGTAATGAATAATTACTTAATTTATAATTTATTTATACATATTCTTAATTTATATCAATTCAATGTAACTCAAAGAAATGACATAAGCCATTATCATTATCCCACCCACTCACTTAGTTTCATTCCTTTTCCCTCTTGTTCAATTTATTTTTCCAAATTGAAAAAATATTAAACTATTCCAAATTCTTTGAAATCATTTGACTCAAATACAAAAATACAAATATATGACGCCTTTACATTTAATGCCTCTTTTTATTTTGCTACTATTGCATTATTCCTCTCCCTGCCCTGAAACGAGCTCACGCATTAAAACGAGCTCACGAGCTCGCTTTTGTACAATCTTGGTTTGTAATCGCTCTAGAATAAATCCCCGAGCCCCCAGATCTCTTCATGCATGACTTCCAATAGATCATTTGCGTTTCTTCACCATCAAAACGAGTTCAGAAAAGGTATTTTTATGCAAGATAATGCTTAAATTGCAAAATCCCATAATTTTTCTTGTGGCTGTCACGAATCCTGTATGTTCTGTCTTGGAGAAAATTCATTAAATAAGCAACTGTATTCTCTGAACTAAATTTTTTGAAATAGCTCTTACTCAAAACACTATTTTTGGCAGTAGAATTAGAGAAAAAAAAGTTGATTAAAGTATCTACAATGATTCTTTAGTTCTTTCAGTTTCAATTATTCTAAGCTTTCAATGGAAAATTTTAACCCTATTTTGCCTTATAGAAAATATTTCATAAGCTAAGGCTCTCTATAAATGGACTAGAGGAGGTTGTGCTCAAATTTTTTTTTTAAAAAACGACAGAGTTTGTAAATAAATTCATTGAGTTAAAGGATGGGGATTCTAATACATTTCGTGTAGTTTGATTGAATGATTTCTCTTTCTGTTCTACACATTTCAAAGTTTTGGGAGAATGGACATTGATTATTATGGTATTTGACGGTATTCTATTCAAATTACACAGAGGAAGATAGAAATTTAGGGCTTTTAGAGGTTGGGCGTACAGAATGCTAAAATATTTACAGGTTTTTGTGAGATTTTTAAGACTGTCAAATAGGATAGAACATTAGGTTTTTCACTAAGCCAAGAAGGCTAATGTCACATTCTTTAAAAATTTAATTAAGAGTTATGAGACTAAACATTTTTGATGTTCAGGTGGCTCATAGATATCTTCAAGTGGTTTCTATTTGTATGGAACAAGAATTTTCTGTTTGTATGCAACCGAGAATTTGATACGTCAACTGAAATACTATGCTTTAACAGGTGTTCCCTTTCAGATCATATTTGTGCAATAGAATACAATCTTTAATGCTATTTAGTGTATGGATAAGTCAAAACTAATGGATCAAGAAGCAGGGACTATAGAAAAAGTTAGTAATGAAGGGAAACGTTATCCTTCACAATATAACAACGTAGAGGTACTTTTTTTGCTATTTTGGCCAGAATAAACCATCCACGTAGGCCTTGGAAGTTACATAGAGAATCTCTTTGTTTTCTTTTACAACGGTTGAAGTGGAAAACTATTGCCACATTCTGGGGTCACCTCTGTCCATTATAGAAGGATGTCTTGTAACCTGCTCCGAGTTGCTAGTTTCTCTCTAAGAAATTTTGTATGGAAAACCAATGTTCCTTTGAAGGTTTAATCATAAAAAGGATGCGTAAAATGAAACTCCTTTAGCGAGTCCAAGAAAAATAATAGGTGAAGAATTGGTGCAAAATGATACCTGTAGAAGTGCCGACAATGTTCCAAAATTAGAGCCAACTTCGCCAATTAAAAATTGCAAACAACCTAGAATCCTATCTTCAGGACGAGATTGTTTGAATCACCCCAAAAATTCAACTATGTTGCTACTGTGCTACCTTTCTATAGACTAGAATTATTTCTTTTATTGCTGTAATATCAGTTATATAGTTCTAGTTCAAACATTTGAAAGATAGACTTGATTTTTCATCCAGTTGATTATGAGACTTTGTACTCAAGGTCACGAGAAAAAAATCCAATACTTTTCAGCTAGTCAAGCATAAGTTCTTGAAAGTTAAATAGTAACTGTCCCTATCTATTTTCTCACTGTGCAGCGGGCATATCACTCATTTTAACAAGCCTTATCATTTTCCTCTCTAACTGCATAAGGAAGAAAATTTTTGAACTGTTCCCTGACACACATAAAAGTCAGATGCAGTTTCAGCAATGGTATTTGCAAATTATAAGAAATTATTTTACAAAAACCTTCTTACAGTCCTTACTTCTTAATGCCAAGAAGAATTAGAATTTTGTCCAACCATCCTTAGACTTTTAGCTATTGCGGTATGATTGATGGAGAAAATATTTAACTGTGTCCTTATTGTTTATTTTCTCTTTCCAACCTGGATTGTTTATCTTCTCTTAACATTTCATTTCCTTGAGAGCACAAGGCTTCCTTTTAAGTTCTCATTTTCCCTTCTTTATTACACAAATATCCAAAACAACCTTGGTACCTTGCATCTATTCTTTGACTCCTTCCTTCTTCCATTGATCCTCTAGATGATAATATGGAGGTTAATCATAAAAACAAGACAAGATACACTACTCATATTCCAGACAAGATTTCTTCATTTCTACATGTGCCAGAACCTAGTTGAATTTTCCTTCTTGTGACAAATACAAAATGATACACTTCTCATGTTCCAGACAGGATTTTTCCATTTCTACATATGCCAAAACCTAGTTGAATTTTCCTTCCTCTTATCATCTTGATTCTTTCTTAGCTTAGTCCAACTTCTTACTTTGGAAGTTTACAAAAAATTTACAGAATCCATAACATCTTGTGTACTTGAGTGGTGCATTTCCAAAATCAACAGGTGAAGTCAAATTTCCCAGTGTCCAAATTCCTTCAATTCACTATTGATACAAAACAAGAAATTATAGCTAGCTGCTAACATTCTCACTTAAAGCTTTAACAATATTCCCGAGAATTACATATATCCTTTAGTGTGTCTAGTAATCATAATTTAAGGAACCAGTTTAGAAAATCTCACACATAGAGGGAAATCAACAAGAACATTCTTCAAGAGATTAAATCTAGACTGTCCTTAAAAATTACATCTCTATCATTCCTACTAATAAAAATATGAGTCGATTAGGCTTGTACTAGTGAAATAAGAACATATACCATGCTAGGGACTAATGTTTTATTCTCATTTGGCACAAAAGTGACCAAGTTTATCCCCATTGCGAGCTTCCAACATGAGTGGTTCCCTCTGGTGATTTCTCACTATCAACATTTAGCCTACATAGGGCTTGGTCTAGTGGTAAGTTGGACCAATTTCGATGTTGGAGACCAAGATTCTATTCCCTATAGGCATAGAAGTTTACTAGGACTATATTTATTGGGTAGCCTGCAATGTTAGTGGCACCCTTAAGAGGGCTTCTAGCCATCAACATGAGCTGTAAGAAAAAGTGATCTACCAATAAGGGGGAGTACATATGATGACTTGGGTTCAAACCCTAACAAGTGCACTCCATTGTGTTGCTAAGGGCCCATGATGAGGCCAAGAGGAAAATACAAAATTCAAGTCCAAATGGATTTTATATGGGCATAGAAACCCCTCAAATGCGGCAACTTAGCCAATTTTCCACTGTGTTTGACAGTGCTCTTCCCCATGTTATAGTGGGGAAGTGTTTCCCCTGCTTTTGACCAAAAATAAAATAACAACTTAGAGAAGATATTAAAGCCAGACCATCCTTAAAAATCTGTCTCTATCATTCCTACTAATAAAAATATTAGTTGATTAGGCTTGTTCTAGTGTAATTTAAGAACATATACCATGTTAGGGACTAATGTTTTATTCCTATTTGGCACAAAAGTGACCAGGTTTATCCCCATTGACTAGCTTCCAACATGTTAGCCCCTTATAATTTCCTTGAAAAAGCAAGCAAGGGGAAGGTAAGAATTTGTTTTATAAGCCTCATATAATGCATTTCCTTGAAAACACATCATCCTTGCAGCCTTTTCATGTCCCCTACCTTGTGACTATTTCCCTTTGCTGTTATGTGTAACTAAGCCTTGTTGACAAAGAATCATGCTCCTAAAGGCTTTATTCTGCTCTTTGTACCCTTGCAAAATGCCTCATTTTCACCCCTTTGTTCCTTTCCTCAAAGTCCCCTTTCTTCCCCATAATTTCCCTTGTCCATCCCAGAAATCCCCTCTAAAACACCCTTACTCCCCTTGTTTATGTCTAAATCCCCCTCATTCCCCTATCGTTACCCTTGGCCGGCTTCAAAACGTATTAAGTGGGCCAAAAATTCATATTTTCTTCATAGTCCGGGCCTAGCCCCTTTCGGCCTAGCCCCCGCACCTTTTCCTCCCACAGAACCCAGCGCTATGATCGAGCACTAGCCCCGAAGGCGCTTGTCCCATTTGTTTATCGAGCGCTTTCTCAACCGTTGATCCATATAGATCGAACGTCGATCGTTTAAACTCACGGCGCTCGTGATTCACCCGTTCAAACCACTGATCGCGCTATCGCCATCCATTCACCGCCGGATCAACGGTTCGGAGTGTATCCGCCACTATGGGCCCCGCCGCGCGCCATACCATAAAACGGTCCGATTTTCATCACACCACTAATGGGGGTCGGGCGATATTTTCCCATTTCTGGGCCGATTCCATACAAGGTTTCAACACTCCGTTCGTACGATTTCAAAACCACTATCCCATCACACGTTATTGTTCAGTAAAAGATGCGAAGTGATATTCATGTCAACCGTCGCATATTCCCTTGCCTATCCAATGGTCATCGTTCAACGAAGCTGCTCTTGGTTTAGTCCATGGCTTTCAGACGTCGGCCCACCGATCATTGCCCTTCGGAAAATTTCCCACCGTCATCTCCTCCTGTCCGACGTCTAGATTGTTCCCCGCTATTGACTCTTCCGTCGCCACGCGGTCCCGCCACGTCACCTCCACGTGTCCTACCATACAGTCGCCCTCCTGTTTCATATATTTGTTCATAGGTCGGGTTTATTAAGGTTATCATTTAAATCTCCTCCGCATTCCGCCAACCTGCATCATCTCTATTCTCCACCATTCCACGAAATTTTCTGCCATTTTTCCGCAGTCCCACTATCATCCACATCATCCGCCCCCATCCATGGATTTCATAACTGGTTTCGTATTTTTGCAGGGCTATCAGAGGCGAAAAAATGCCGTGGTTCTCATGTACCACTTCAACGGCATGCTGCGCAGACAGAATTAAATTTGGAAGCTGGTACTACAATAGGAATGCCCGGAAATGGTTGCGGCATCATGAATATTACCCAAGGACAGTTTAATCTTCGCAAGAAATCTATCCGGCACCATTAAAGCCTAGATTTTGCAGATCAAGACATTTATCAAGCCGTGGAGAAAGACCAGCTTATGATCAAGGATTTCAGCATTCAGAACTGAAGGTTTTGAGCTTTAATACAGCAGTTTAGAGGCAAAGCACCAGATCAATGATCCCATAGATCATGCCAAAGGTACAACACGCAGAAATTGATGCATATCAGGGGTTTATATAGTAGCAAAATGTTTTTTCCTCCATGAAGGACAAAGCACCCATGCAGTTTTCAATCCATGCCATGTCTTGGAGAGATTTCCTACCTTGAAACAACCCCAGTACTATCAGGGCATTTACTTCATCAGTATGGCAGATTTATTTATCATTTCTTTATCTTTTGTTTATTCACCAATAGCACCACACAATATTGCAGTCAGAACACATCAGAGTCATATCAGAGTAATTCCCAGTCTGAAGAATACCATTCGTTCACCCAAAGAATGCCAGAGATTAATGCACAGGATTTATACAAAATGGGCTTCGACTCTCTTTCTTTTCAGAAGTTTAATATTGCATTTAGTTCTCCACCTACCTCCTTTGCTCCTTCGGAGTTATAAATTCATGAAGAAACGCATTGTAATGGTTGTTAATTGGTTATCAGTGAACTGCAAGTAGTTTCTTTTGAGACACAGTCTCTGTGTAAAGTTGTAAGATAGGTTGAAGGAAATGTTTTCAGACTGAGTATTCAGATATTGGCACTGTTGTACTTGATTGGTATTGCTATTTAATATGACAAGCACATTTATTTGGATCCTGATCTGAAGCAGCGGTGATGTTATCCTACCTTTGTGTTTACATTCATTTCATTTCGTTTCTACTGGCTTGCATCAAAATATTGGCATAGGACTTACCCTTGTTAGGTACCCTATGTTTCTGCTCTCCTTGCCATTGATGTTTCTCTTCTAAATGTATTATCTAAGAAATGATTTCAGATGGTTTAACCAGTGTAGTGGATGATTTTTCCTGCTCTCTGATGTATGAATTAAATGAATTCAGTTCTTAGATGCTTCTTGTTATAGATTTAGTTGGAAGATTTGGGAACACTAGGGATTAGAGTTAGCCCTGTCCACTAGGATCCTTGTGCGACTAGCTGATCTATAAAATTGTGCTCTAAATCTATGTTATCTCCTCCTCTTCTACCTCTCCATACCAAATAATCATCTTGAAGATCCTATGTTTCAGATGACTAGCCCAATTGAAAGCCCATTATCGATTAGCAAGAACTTTCCTAATCCATTTCCAGTACTTCGAATATTTCCTAGAATACTTCACTTCTTCCCTTTCTCCTCTTTGCTCATCCTTGTCTTAAATTGAACCCTTCTTTCTTGATAAACAACAACCAAAAAAAACAAATCAAACAAGCAAACCCCGATCCTTATAACTAGCCTAACATCTTCAACACTTGAACTTCAAAGACATACACCTTTGACATACCATAAGAGAGATCCCTCTCTGGACCCAGGAGGGATAGATCTTGAGGTCTGAAAGTGGTTCTGATGTTGTTTCATCTTTTGGTCTTGCCAATCTGGTCAAAACATGGGAACCCCAACATAATGGTGACTCCACTGGGGAATGAGTGCATTACACCTTAAACATTCTTAGGCATTCAAAAAACCTACAATCTCTGGTTAGGTTGGCAGTTAAACACTCCTATTCTCACATCAACTTCTACACCATTTGTTGTGTTTTACCATACTCTTGGACAGAATCTGGAAAGGGCCAGGTAGCCTCCAGATCTCACACTCTTTTAGAGGTGACATATTTGGTAAATTCCCTCCCAGTCAATCTCTGGTTAGAGTTTGCTGTGTTTGGGAGATATCCTTGAAAGAGGACGTCTCATAAGCACTGTGGTGGACATTGTACCCTCCAAAAACATCCTAAACCTTCCACCTGGCTACTCCATAGTTCCTAAATGTTTTAAAGACTCCATTGGTGATCAGTAGGCCTACTGATTATCTTGGTTCACATAAGACTCCATTGGGAGACCAGCCTCCATAAAAACATCGACCACAGTAGTAGTAACAAGTAGGGTTAAGATTCTTGGTCAGAAAACAACATTCTGGCTTCTAGAACCATCCATACAAGGGCTTACCCTAACCCAGACCCACCTGAAATAGTTGACAATCCTGAGAGCATCTTTAAGGGAGCTCCTACACTTGAAAGATCAACTGTTTCCAGTCACATCTATGGAGCTAATTCTGCACTAGAAGATCTTACAGCTCTATCACACTCTCACCTTGACCTAGACCTACCTAATAGATTACCTAGAACTAGGTCATTCAGTATCTTATACCAGCCAGAACCTGAGCTTCCTGATTCACTATAGCAAAGTGGTAGACACCTTGGGAATAGAAAGACCCCTCCATCTACACCTCCTGATACACATTTCCTACAAAACTTGGGGCTCAATCACCCTAGGTCTGCTCATCAGTTTTCTGTTGGTCATAATATCCCTGTCATCCATATACCAGCTGCCCAAGTTAACCCTTTACCTCATCAAAACATCATCATGGCAGCCTGGTATGCACCTCTAGTTTTACCTCAGCCTCTAGTACCCTTACCAAATGATTATCAGTCAAATATCCCACACTTCACTACAAAAGAGTCCATCACAGCCCAGCAACATGTAGATAAGATGGAAGATTCTTTTGATTACATGGAAATAGATAATGATACAGTCAAAACGAGAATATTTGCCCAGAGCTTAGGGGGTGATGTGAAGAAATGGTTCAAGGGTCTACCTCCAGGTAGCATAAATGACCTCCCATCTCTATATAAAACTTTCATAAACAAATGGGAAGCTAGAGCAAACCCTCGCTAACTCCTGGCAGAATACACGACCATCAAAAGAAACACAGGAGAGAGTTTCCATGCTTACACAACAAGGTTTAACAACATCTACAATGCCCTCCCCCACATATGAAACCTCCACAGGGCATGGCTCTGGAAAAATACCCTAAAGGCTTTGATGCTGACATGGCCTATGAGCTTAGGGATAAGGAATGAAACACATTGGAGGACATGCAGAAAGGAGCAGTGAATATAGAAGCCAATCTAATTCAAAAAATAGAGAGACTGAGATCTGAGAAGAGGGTAGCATATAGAGATGACAATGTAGCTTCCACATCTGACCAAAATTATGATAAGCTGTCTAAAAATGTGGAAAGGTTACAGAAAATGATGGAAAAAATGGTTGTCACAGTCAGTAACCTGAATAGTAACCAAAACCAGAACCAAAACTTTAGAAGAAACAATAATACTCCCAACAGACAAAGAGAATCAGATCAGCAAGTTATTCCCCCATTCCAAGAGAATTTTCTTGATGAAGATGAGGGAATCATAGAATATTCCGAGGGAAACACAATTAATATGTTTGAAACAGAAGATTCAATCCATAACTGTTACTCAGAAGAAGATCAGCCCTCACCCTCTGGTTGGGAGGAGGAATGGTTAGAATCTGAGGATTACAGATTAGGATTTTAAAATGCCATGATGCAGGTCAGAGAGAAATATGAACTTAGAAGAAAAAAGAGCCAAGAAACTACCAAACCAAAAGCTTCTGAGGTCACCATCAAGAAAAGGCCTGAGAAAACTTCTAAAGCAATTGCTGAAAGTAACAAATCAGCAGATGAGAGTTCTAGAAAGAATAAAGAAAGGGACAACCAAAACGCTGATTCACAAGGTAAACCAGCTAGTAGCACTAGCACTACAGTTAGTGCTCCTGATAAAAATGCCACAAACGTTGTACATAAAGAGAATCAACACACTTATTTAGCCACTAAAGCAGTGGCAAACAAAACAGAGTTGAACACTCTAAAGAGCCAATCCACTTTCAATTTGGAGAGTGAGATTGCAAAAATTAAAATCTCTGTCCCACTCTCTGAGCTGGCCACTCAGGATGTATATAAAGGCCAAATTTTGAAAGCATTAAATTTAGGTGAGAACAGTGACACTGTAAATCTGAGTGATGATCAACCTGCCCTTTTGTTTGGTCCAAAGATAGAAGGAAAGTTTCAGGAAGGGGTAGTGCCCCCTTTTTATATCAGTCTTAATATCCATGATAAGATTATCCACAACGCAATGCATGATTCTGGGGCATCACACAACCTAATGCCTAAAGTAGTAATGGAAATATTATGCCTAGAGATAACCTGCCCCTATAAAGACCTATACTCATTTGACTCTAGCAGAGTAAAGTGTCTTGGCCTGATCAAAGATTTATGTGTGAGCCTTACTCAGATTCCTGCTAAGTGTATGGTCATGGATGTTGTGGTGGAAGATGTGCCACCCAAATATGGCATGTTATTATCAAGATCATGGGGAGCCAAGCTGTAAGGGACTATGTAGATGGATGGGGCTTATGCCACAATCCCAATATTTGGCCAACTTAGAAGACTGTATAGGGAAGCACAAATGAAATTCATAGTAAGTAGCCCTGAAAAACCTGAAAACTCTCCTTTATACTCTGTACATACAAATCTGGATTCCTTTATATTCTGCAATGATGAATCTTTGGGAGGACCAGGATCTGAAAACGTAGATACAAGCAAAGGTACACATGATGAAACAGAGACAATGGACTTTAACATAATGGCTACCCTAGACTCAGAGGAAGAAGACATAGAAAACTCTGAACAGTGCACTGAAACAACATCACGAAGTGAACCAGAAAAAGAATGAAATCAGCCAACTAGTCACCTCTCTGACTTCCATGCCCATAAAGAGAAACTGAACAGCCCACAGTCTAGTGCAGACCCTATAATGCAACATAATGGCGAACCCAGCTGTAGGGAAAGGAATGATAGCAAAAACAAGAGTGAGCCCCTATGGGAAATGAGTTTCGATGGGTTCTGCACAAGAAGAATTGCTGGGGTAGGAGTGTGGAGACATAACACAGAGAGTGATTACGCAGAGAGCCATGCCTGCAGCTTGCACTTCAAATGTACGAACAATATTGCAGAATACAAGGCTCTGGTCCTAGGCTTAACTCTGCTGAAAAAATTAGGAGCCTGTAGGATAACCATGCGTGAAGACTCTGAAATGATTATTAAACAGGTGAATGGTGAATACATAGCGAGACATCCTAGGCTAAGAGCATATAGGAATGACACTATGGATTTATTGAAAACGTTTGTTGAATGCAAATTAGTGTTGGTTCCTAGGGGTCAAAATGACATTGCAAACATATTAGCTTGCCTAGCTAGTTCATACCCTAAGACTCCAATCAATCAGCAAATCATCATTCAGACCAAATTCAAACCTGATGTGCTAGAAAACGAAAAATATTGGCAGTTTTTTGAAGGTGATAAATAGATCGAAGATTTCCTAATAGGCAAAAACGAGTTTGAGTTTTCTGATTCAGAATCCAAATCTGACAGTAGCTGCCTAAGTGAAGAATCTTCAGATGAGGAAGAAACACCCTATAACATAGAAATAAACTCTTTAGATGAACAGATTGTAAATCCAGACGAAAAATGTGAAAAAGCAGATAATGAAGAAGTGGAGGTGCTGCAGGCCAAAGATAAGAATATACCCAGAGGCCTGGCACCCTTATAAGACCTCTTTGACTTTGAAGATGTAGCAAAAAAGCCCACTATAGAACATGCAGACTCTGATGTGGAAGAATGCAACATAGGCACTGAAGATAAGCCCAAAGTGATTAAACTGGCTAAGTCTTTACCTGCGGACATGAAGAAAAAGTACATTGACCTTTTCAAGGAATTCATTGATGTGTTCGCCTGGAGCTATGAAGACTTAAAGGCCTATGACACAAACATCATTCAACACAAAATACCCTTGAAAGAGAATCGAAAGCCCTTCAGACAAAAACTTCGCAGAATCGATCCAAAACAATTGCCTGTAGTAGAGAAAGAGATTAAGAAAATGTATGAAGCAGGTATAATTGTGCCTATGAGGTTCTCTGATTGGGTATAAAAATTAGTGGCTGTGAGGAAGAAAACATGGGAAATAAGATTGTGTATAGACTTCAGGAATCTTAATAGGGCCTCACTCAAAGACAATTTCCCTTTGCCAAAAATGGAACACATTCTTCAGAGGGTAGTGGGCTCTAAAAGGATCTTCCTGCTAGATGGTTTCTACGGTTATAACCAAGTATTATTAATCCCAGAAGACCAACTCAAAACAGCTTTTACCGCTCCATGGGGTACCTTCATGTATGTGAATATGCATTTTGGATTGATGAACGCTGGAGCCACCTTCCAAAGAGTGATGGACATAGCTTTTTCAGATGAGATAGGGAACTTCATTGTTATTTACTTAGATGACATAACAGACAATTCCAAGACTGAAGAAGAACATCTGAAAAATTTGAGAAAAGTGTTTGAAAAATGTAGAAGGTTTGGTCTGTCACTAAATCCTAAAAAGACTGTATTTGGACTACAGGAAGGTAAACTTCTTGGCCACATTATATCTGAGAAAGGAATTAGAATAGACCCACAGAGAGTGGAGGGAATACTACAGATCACACACCCAAGAAACATCAAGGAATTATAGTCCTTCATTGGGAAGATTAACTTCCTTAGGAGGTTTATTCCAAATCTGGCTGAAAACCTTAGGAACATGACTAACATGCTGAAGAAAGGTGAAGGAGTTAAATGGACTGTCAGAGCTAAACAATCTTTTTAATCAGTGAAACTTGCACTCACCCAAGCCCCCATTCTAATTAGCCTAGATTTCTCCAAATATTTCCTGATATTTTCATTTTCCTATGAGCATATAGTGGTCGCAGTCTTGCTGCAGAAAAACACAGAGGGAATGGAGCAGCCAATTGCCTTTTTTAGCAAAGCACTCAGATATGCACCCCTGAAATATAACATAATGGAAAAATAGGCCTATGCTCTAATTAAGGCCTTGAAAGACTTCAGGTTGTACATATTGCATTCTCACACCATAGCCTATGTGCCTAGTATAGTGGTCAAAGACATTATGTCCCAAGACCCAGATGGGAAAAGGGGCAAATGGATAGTTGTGATCTTAGAGTACGACCTTGAGATAAAACCCACCAAACTGATTAAAGGTCAGGGCTTAGCTAAATTAATGGCTGAATCAAAATTACAAGCCCTAGACATTAACATGTTAAATACCTTGGATGAGCAACAAGAATTTCTTGATCCCACTGTTGAGGAAAAATTTCAGAGCTCTCCTTGGTATTCTGACATTCTGTATGTGCTTACACACCTCAATGCCCCACCTGAACTATCAAAGACCAAGGCCAGATTCTTAAAGCTGAAAGCTAGAAATTACTGCATTTTGAATTAAAACTTATACTGGAATAATCGTAATGGCCTATTGCTTAAATGTTTGCCTGAAAATGAGGTAGAGAGGGTTAAACAAGAATTCCATGCTGGAGAATGTGGAGGCCACCTGAGTTGGAAATCCATTGCAAAAAAATACTCAGAGCTAGCTACTATTGGCCCACTCTCTTCAATGATGTCCATAAAATGATAGTTGCCTACCACAAGTGCCAGATCTTTGAAGGAAAAAGAAAAATCCTCCCTTTACCCCTATAACCCATCACTGTTGAAGGTCCCTTTCTGCAATGGGGCCTAGATTTCATAGGGGAGATTCACCTTGCTTCTTCTGCGCAACACAAATGGATCCTAACAACCACAGACTACTTCACTAAGTGGATAGAGGCCATACCCACTAGGAATGCCACAGATTCAGTCATCATTAGTTTCCTAAAGGGTCACATCCTCTCTCGGTTTGGATGCCCAAGGAAAATAATCACTGATAATTCTACTACTTTCGGATCCAAGAAAATGGTTGATTTTTGTCACAGGTATCAAATAACACTCAGTCATTCAACTGCCTACTACCCTCAAGGTAATGGATTAGCTAAATCATCGAATAAGAGCCTGGTGATCATCATCAAGAAGCTGTTGGAAGAGAACAAAAAGTCATGGCATAACAAGTCAGTGCATGCTCTGTGGGCTAACAGACTCACAACAAAGAAGTCCATTGGCTTGTCACCATTTCAGCTTGTCTGTGGAACTAAAGCAGTATTCCCTACCAGCCTTGGGATACCAGTGATCAAGCTGGTCCAGGAGATTCAAACAGAGGAAGACAGTATGGTGAGGAGAATAAACCAGACAATCCATCTTCAGCAAACAAGGGAAGAGGTCTACAACAGAGCAGTGAAAGTTCAGGAAAATATAAATAAATTGTTTGACAAGAGAACCAAAGCTGCTGATTTCAAAATCAGAGACAAAGTTCTGAAGTGGGACTCAAGAAGAGAGGATAAAGGGAAGCACAACAAGTTTCACAATTTGTGGCAAGGTCCATACATCATCCAGGCCATAGTGGGTCCAAATGCTTTCTTCTTACAAGAAATAGATGGTACAGAGCTGTTTGGGGGTCCTGTCAATGGCAGGATGCTCAAACACTACTTCTGTTGATTTACAATTCCCAGTTTCCATTTCCATTATACATACCATTGCAGTTTTTATTTTCAAAGAAAAAGAAAAAATATTTCAAAAAATAGAGGAAAAGGAGAGGTTCAGACATGCTTAAAACATGAATCTATGATGTGCAAAAGATTGGCTGTAATAAGCTCAAAACCTGAGCCAAAGATAGTAAAACAGCTGGTCCTAACATGCCCAAATTCTGGACCAGCAAAGAAGAAAGAAAAATCAACTCTAACATGCCCAAAACCAGAGCTGAAATGAAGAAAGGAAGTGACTCTAACATGCTCAAAACTTGAGTCACAAAGAGAAGAAGGATAATTCAAGTTTCAGATCCCAAGCCTTCACAGTTTTGTTTTCAGTTTTCTGAAAAAAATTTCCATGTGCAATTGTCTTTATGCCTTGGATCCACAGCAAGTCAGACGGTCTAATCCTGGCTTGGCTTTTTTTCAATTTATGTCATAGAATATAGAGAAGAAATCTACTGGACAGTTTAATCCCAACAGATAATTAGACTAGGGAGAGAAACATATGAGACCAACAGTATAATCTGGTCTCATGGAGTAATAAGAGTAGATTTAGAATAGGTTTATTTTCTATTTTTAAAATAAATGACATAAAGGGTCTGCTAGTCCAAATTCACCCTAAAAGAAAAATGCTAGGATTGTAGTGTGGGTAGGTAGATTGATTAAGAAAGTTTTTCTGCTGATGTAACGTCTTCATATTGTGGCAGCTGATCTAAAGAAAAAAGGGATGTGTAAAGCAGCAGACACCTAGCCTACACCAAAGATCTACTCTCTGAATTCTTGATTCCTTCAAGAAGAATCCATCCCCATGTGGAGCCACTATTAGCCCCCTATAATTTCCTTGAAAAAGCAAGAAAGGGGCTAATTTTTTTTATAAGCCTGCAAGGAATGCATTTCCCTTGAAAAAAAATCATCCTTGGAGCCTTTTCATGTCCCCTACCTTGTGACTGCTTTCCCTCTGCTGATTATGAGTAACTAAGCCTGATGATAAAGAAATATGCCCCTAAAGGCTTTAGTTCTTCCCGTTATACCCTTGCAAATTCCTTCATTTTCACCCCTTTTTTCCTTTCCTCGAAGTCCCATTTCTTCCCCCTAATTCCCCTTTTCCATCCCAGAAATCCCCTCTAAAACATCCCTATTCCCTTTGTCTATGCCTAAATCCCCCTCATTCCCCTATCGTTACCCTTGGCTGGCCTTAAATGCTTCAAAACGAGCCAAAATGTCATATTTTACTCATAGTTCGGGCCTAGCCCCTTTTGGCCTAGCCCCCCCACCTTTTCCTCCCACAGAACCCAGCGCTGTGACCGAGCGCCAGCCCCGAAGGCGCTTATCCCATATGTTTTTCAGGCTCTTTTTCAACCGTCGATCCATATAGATCGAACGGCGATCGTTTAAACCCGCGGCACTCATGATTCACCCGTTCAAACCACCGATCACGCCATCGTTTTCCATTCACCGCTAGATCAATGGTTTAGAGTGTATCTTCTGCTGTGGTCCCCGTCGCGTGCCATACCATAAAACAACTCAGTTTTCATCGCACCGCTAATGGGGGTCGGGTGGTATTTTCCCATTGCCCAGCGATTCCATAAAGCGCTCGACACCTGTCTCCTGTACAATTTCAAAATTGTTATCCCATCGCGCGTTATTTTTCGGTACAGGACGCGCAACGATATTCATGTCAACCGTCAGATCTGCCCTTGCCCATCCAACGGTCATCGCTCAACGAAGCTGTGACAGGTTTAGTCCATGGTCTCCGTACTCCTGGCCCACCGATTCATTGCCCTCTGCCGTGTTTCCCATCGTCGATCTCATCGCAGATCCGACGTTCCAGATTGTTTCCCCATTGTTGACTTTCTGTCGTCGCCCAGTTCGGCCTCGTCACCTCCACGTGTATCCACCGTACCTCCACCATCTCATTGCATAAATTCGTTCGAAGGTCAAGGTTTATAAGGTTTCACGTATAATAGTTCCGCATTCTGCCAACCTGTGCCATCTCTGTTCTCCACCATTCCACGACATTTTCTGCCATTTCTCCGCAATCCCACTATCATCCACATCATCCGCCCCCATCCATGGATTTCATAACTAGTTTCGTGTTTTTGTAGGGCTATCAGAGGTGGAAAAACGCCATGGTTCTCATGTACCACTTCAACGGCATGCTGCGCAGACACAATTAAATATGGAAGCTGGTACTACAATAGAAATGCCCCGAAATGGTAGCGTCATCATGAATATTACCCAAGGACAGTTTAATCTTCGCAAGAAATCTATCAGGCACCATTAAAGCCCAGATTTTGCAGATCAATACATTTATGAAGCCATGGAGAAATACTAGCTTATGATAAAGGATTTTAACATTCAGAATTGATGGTTTTGAGCTTTAATACAGCAGTTTAGAGGCAAAGCACCAGATCAATGATCCCATAGATCATGAAAAAGGTACAACACGTAGAAATCAATGCATATCAGGGGTTTATATGGCAGTAGAATGTTTTTCCCTCCCTGAAAGACAGAGCACCCATGCAGCATTCAATCTATGCCGTGTTCGGGAGAGATTTTCTACCCTGAAACAACCCCAGTACTATCAGAGAATTTACTTCATCAGTATGGCAGATTCCTTTATCATTTCTTTATCTTTTGTTTATTCACCAATAGCACCACACAGTACTGCAGTCAGAACACATTAGAGTCATATCAGAGTAATCCGCAGTCTGAAGAAGACCATTCATTCACCCAAAGAACGCCAGAGATTAATGCACAGGATTTATACATAATGGGCTTCGGCCCTCTTTCTTTCCAGAAGTTTAATACTACATTTAGTTCTCCACCTACCTCCTCTGCTCCTCCGGAGCTATAAATTCATGAAGAAACTCATTGTAATGGTTGTTGATCAGTTATCAGAGAACTGCAAGTAGTTTCTTTTGAGACACAGTCTTTATGTAAATCTATAAGATAGGTTGAAGGAGATGTTTTCAGACTGAGTATTCAGCCATTGGCATGTTGTACTTGACTGGTATTGCTATTTAATATGAAAAGCACATTCCTTTGGATCCTGATCTGAAGCAACGGTGATGTTTTCCTATATTTGTGTTTACATTCATTTAATTTCGTTTCTACTGTCTTGCATCAGAATATTGGCATAGGATTTACCCTTGTTAGGTACCCTATGTTTCTTCTCTCCTGGCCATTAATGTTTCTCTTCTGAATGTATTATCTAAGAAATGATTTCAGTTGGTTTAACCAGTGTAGTGGATGTTATTGCCTGCTCTCTGATGTATGAATTAAATGAATTCAGTTCTTAGATGTTTCTTGTTACAGATTTAGTTGGAATATTTGGGAACACTGGGGATTAGAGTTAGCCCTGTCCACTAGGATCCTTGTGCGACCAGCTAGTCTGTAACTTTGTGCTCTGAATCTGTGTTATCTCCTCCCTTCCTACTTTCCATATCACACAATCATCTTGAAGATCCTATGTTTCAGATGACTAGCCCAACTGAAAGCCTGCCTATTGATTAGCAAGAAAATCCTTTCCTGACTCCATTTCCCAATGGTTTTGAATATTTCCTGGAATACTTCACTTCTGCCCTTTCTCCTCTTTTCTCATCCTTGTCTTACATTGAACCCTTCTTTCCTGATAACCAACAACCAAAACAAACAAATCAAACAAACAAACCCTGAGCCTTATAACTAGCCTAACATCTTCAACACTTGAACTTCAAAGACATACACCTTTGACATATCATAAGAGATATCCCTCTCTAGACCCAGGAGGGCTAGAGCTTGAGGTCTGAAAGTGGTTCTGATGTTGTCTCATCTTTTGGTCTTACCAATCTGGCCAAAACATGGGAACCCCAACACAACATTAGTGGCTCCCTTTGGTGATTTCATACCATCAATATTTAGCCTACATAGGGCTTGGTCTAGTGGTAAGTTGGACCAGTTTCGATGCTGGAGACCAATCTTCTATTCCCTATAGGCATATAAGTTGACTAGGACTATCTTGATTGGCTAGACTGTAACATTAGTGCCACCTATTGTGGCCCTGTAATTTATAATATTGGCAAGAATAAATGATAGAGGACAACATCAAACTGCTTTAGAGTCCAGGACCTAGCCTTCCTAGACTCAGAGAGGGCTCTCTCTGTTTTTATGATTTAGCTTGATGGTTATAAAGGCTGATATTAGGCTAGTTATAGAAATTATGAGGGTTGTTTGTTTTGATTTATTATGTGGTTAGACAGATAGAGCTATAAAACTTAATCCATTGGGCTATGGAATCATAAAAGGCTGAATTGTGCATCAAATTTTCAAGGGCATTCACAGGGCAAGCTAACTATGTAGACTGGATCTTACTGGCAGTGTGAATATGAGATGGAAGAAAACAAGGAGTTCAGTAATAGCTAAAGAGCAGTTAAGAATTATTTAACTATACTTCATAAGAAAACATTAAGATAGTAAACACAGGCAAAATTAAGGTGCTCTCTTAGCAAATCTTAATCTAAATTTTCTGTTTCACAATCAGACAAATTGATACTCAGCATGAAAGACAGAGAAAAACATTAACATAGAAGAAAAAAAATCACCATTAACATAGTCCAAGAATCCTGTGAACGGTCTCTTATTATCGATGCCCCATTAAAAACTATAGTGCTCCAATACAATGATCTTTACAATGCAGAGTCTAACAAGGTCCAACCCTTGATAATGAAAATACCAACAATATTTAACTAGAACTATGCTGGTTGCCCTAATCTACTTCAGCAATCATCATTAACTACAATTTAATTATAATTTGACAATTGTGGCCATTCAAGTACCAAACAAAAAATATCTCTGGAAAAATCAATTGTAACATTAACTTTGGCAGCTCTTTGTAAATCAAGAAGGTATGTCGAAAGTGGCTGAGGTGGTCACGAAGAGGCAACGATGGGTGGATCTGACATCTAGCTCTGCCATTCAGACCGCCTTTGCTAGATAATTAGTTCTAATGCGGCGCTGGCTACCATGTGTACCCTCGAATATCTCTGTCTAATATTTTCCATCGGTCACCAATTTTTGCATCTACATCGTCAATTTTTTTTCCTAGCTTGTGAAGCATAGCATCGATCCTATTTATTAGAGAAGACGAAACATTGCTTCCTACAGATACTTTAGTCGCATGACACTTTGCATCCTTTGATAGCTATACATAGAGAATCCTTCACCCCTATTAGGAAAGGCTAAATTGGTGGCTTCACATTGCTGTTTACACTCACACACAATGTTTGAAGGAAGATATTGTGTTTCCTTCTATGGTATCTCAAATATACCCTTTATAGAACAACCAATTCCCCCTACTATCTTAATTTCCTCCATGTGGCCCTCAATTATATCATGTAACACCTGTTTTGGAGCTCGCTTGACCTTTTCTCCACGATATGACATTTGTTGCCGCTTGTAATCTCTTACTTCAGCTAATGATTCTTCTCTTGTTTTCTCCCTCTTTTTCCCCTGATAGGAAGAACACTTCCATATAAGGCCATCCTGCTCAAGTATGGGTTTATAATTGGAACGCATTTTCCACTCCTCTATAGCCTTCCTCACGGAATTTTCATGCTCAGCTAATAGCTGAAATAATTTCAAAATCGCAGGAAGCTTTGCCTCTTGGACAAAGGAAATTAATACCTCTGTATGACAAATGATGAACTCAACAACATCCGAACTGAATCAACAGCAGAACACTGGCCATACACATTCTTGAGATTTTCCACTACAATGTATTCTCCTTGTGAAAGCTTAAACTTTTGAAAGTGCATCATATCCCATTTTAGGGACAGACTCAAGGTAACATCAATATTCGGAACAAGTGGACCAACAGTGTTAATCGTTGAAATAACATTTGGAAGGGAAAAAAAACTTAGCAACATGGAAACAGGTCACTACTCGTAGAAACTCTTCCACATGTCTTGCAAGTGGAGCTGCTCCTAATGACATTACACGGACATGTCCTCCAAAACCTTGTTTAATCTTGCTAAAGACAACTTGATAAAAATTGGAGATGATTTTTCATGTTTCAACCCTTTGCGCATATTATTAAGCTTGTATTTGTATGCAAATTCAAACACCTTTCTATTCAGAAATCCTCCAACGACGATCTTCAAGTTTAAACCTAAATATATGTGATAAAAAAACACGTGGGACACCACAAAAGACAGTTGGTTTTAGTTCTGTAATATCCTCCACCAAAAGCTTCACATCCCTGCCCCAGAAGCCTATTGAAGCACTTTTTGATATGAAAAATTCCTCTATCACTCGATAAAATATATGTGCTAGAGGAGGAAACAAGAAATAAACATCCTTCTCTGTGAGCTCTTCATTCTGACATTTAAGAAAATAAGCAATTTCGATCACCATAGAAATAATGTTTTCATTTGTGATCAATATGCCTTTAGGTTCACCAGTTGTTCCATTAGTGTACATTATCGTGCAGATATCGCTCTTTTTTGGTAATGATAGTTCAAACCTCCTTTCCTTAACCAACAACAAAAATTCATTCCAAGTATATACTTTGAGTGTTTGTTTTATGAAAACCCAAAACTGGATTTCGGAGGGCCCAGTAGATGGTAAGCCATGTTGTGATGGGGGGTGGGGGTGCAAACACATCCTTCGATTGCCACGTGGTTAATGGTTGGGTTTGAAAAGTACCCATTTCGGACCCCCCCCTCCTCCATTAAACTTCGAAACACCGAGGGAGTCCGAAATCAACTTGAACCGTCAATCTAAACCAATGGTTATCCTTCATAAGTTGAACATGCGTGAGGCTTAGCATAATATCGGTAGAAGCTCCACTGCCATAGTGTTATAGTTCTCAACTCTTAAATCTCCTTCTACTAGACCATCCCTTGTCGGAACACCAATACACATAGCCTTACTTGCATCAGGTTCATCTTGGGATTATCTTCCTCCACTTCAGGAGATCTCTGCTCATTTGTAATATTAGATTCTAAATTGACAAAAAATTCAGCCATTTCATTGTTTATATTGCTTTTAGACACACATGTCGCTGTCGATATAGTGTGGGTAAAAGACTTGTTTTCATATTTATAACATGGAACCACCAGCTCAATCATTTGAGAATCTTCACTGCCTCTATGTATATATGCTCAATAGAATCTTTACTGAGGCTTACTATTTCATTGTTTTTTTTTTTTTGCTGATTCAATGTTTTGAAATGTCATATCTCTAAAACAGGGGTAGTCATCGGCTTTCACTCTCGTTATCTCCCTGATTTCTCTGTTACTAATTGATAGCTCTTGACCAAATTTATTTGATGACTAATAATGTCAGCACATCTTGGAAGAAGTTCAACTAGCTACGCTCCTGGGATCACAATATATTCAATAGCAAGTCGAGCCTCCTCTAAAGAATCAATATCTTCTCGGGAAGATCTTCTCTTGGCTGCTCCATCTGATATCTCAATATAATTCTTAAGCTTTTTGAATGAACTAAAATAACTTGCACCAAGAGTCTGCAAACCAAGAATAGTATGCATGACCCTTACCATCTCTGCCATCAAGTTTGTCTTCATCAAAAATATGGGTAGACGCTGATATTTAGCCACTCCTCGAATCCATGAATTCTCCTTGAGCTTAGAATGTAAAGCAAGAATTGCATCAGCTGCTCTAATGTCATTTGCGAATTTAACTGCATTCTTTAGTCCCATTACTTCCACTACTTGCTCCAGATCAGCCTCAATGATCTTTTATAAGTATATAAAATAAGTGATGAATCATCATCCTTCCGAAATTGCTCATAAATACCTTTCAACCCAAAAATATCATCGCCACCACTCTCATTACCAGCCTCAAAAACACCATCAGACTCTAAACACATCAAAGTGCTCCTAAAATGGCTTCCAATTCCTGGTTCTGTTGTGGTAGGACTTCCATCTATCACTACCTTCATAACCATCTGGCGGACCTCAAATGATGGAGATTTTCCTATTCACAACATATAATGGAAATTTTATATGAAGTTTGAACAAGCCAAGATAGATACTTGATTAATTATTTCTGTTTTTGAATTGACATTACATATTGTATCATATAGCATATTTATCCCCTGGGATGGATATGGAAAAATTTATAGAGCACCTTCTAATATGGCATCCACAGTTTCTTCTAAGCTGTGATGAAGGCATTCGGTCCTTGATGTCATCTCTATAGCATAAGTAAATGAGGATGGTCCTTTTCTCTCAAGTATATCCTTTTGAACTCCCCTTCTCTTTGCCTCATCATCTCTAAGGGTAACACTCTGCACATGCTCTACAAGCATCTCTAAAGAAGGATTCTTTATGATATTTTCAATAGTCATTCCATGCGCAGCTCCAACCAATTGGATTCCACGCCAAGAAATAGTACTGGCTGCCATTGCTTCAATCTCTATTCCAATTTCATCAATAATAACTGTTTGAGGCATATGATTTTCAACTGCTTCAATCATGACTTTATGTTGCATATCAACATTGGTACTTTCATTCTCCGTGACCAACCAATGCATGCATGAGGGATGTCTCCATCACTAGCTATTTAATTTTATGTATCAACTACCACACTGCACTTCTTATCTGGTTCCATATTAGGTTGATTGGATGGGGGAGACATTGATGTTTCTGAAACATCAAACATATTTCTCAATTTCATATCTACTCCCTTGCTTATTGCTTCAACACTATCAACTGCAATTTCTGGGTGCAAGGGGTCCAGGGCAGGGCCCCGGCGAAATTTTTTTGGTCCTTAATTTCCGGTGGGTAGTCCATGCCCATGGTTTTGTGCATGGTTTTGCACATGGTTTTGGGGTACGATGGTTTTCGGCCCCTAGTATTTTTGTAGATCCGGTCAAGGGAACTACGGTTATGTTCTAATCCAGGGTTAATGGATTAGGGTTCATATATGCTTCAGCATGTATATATATGTGTTGTAACACTAAAATGAATATAATGAAAAATCAAGCTGGTCGTCCCAGTTTGGGATCCAGGGGAAAATCTTTGTGTTTATCTGTTTTATGTTTTATGCTCTCGCTATTGTTTATTTTCTGTCATAAGATTCGTGTGTAGATAATTTTTGTTCAGGGTTAAAGCCTACATTTCTTCCAATGTCAAGACACTCTTCTTCTTCATTACCTGAATGTGAATCAAATTCATCATCAAAGGAAGATGATTTTTCCTTTGATTGAACTTCAAACACCTCATCGTAAAATGAGTTAAACCTATTAGTTCTATCTTTGTTTTTCCCACTATCATCTGTGCCATCCACAGGTTGAGAAATTCCCTCAAGATTAGGTTCAGTTGCAACATCATTTGTGTCTACAATGGGCTTTGATTTCTTGAGAAATATCTTGTATTTCAACATTGCTTTCGCTTCTTTCCACAAAGGCTTTCCTCAACTGTCTGCATATAAATTCCACCTCCCTTTGTCCTATGACAAATATCAGTATACCACCCGGTGGTAACTTCCTATGAATAACTAAGACCTTTTTGTAAGCCTTCCCCAAGTAATCTACCAGCTCTGTCTTTGTTGAGAGATGAATGGTTATGGGAAGTTTCCTTGTAGCCACTTCTACTAAAGATGGAATTGAAACAGGAACTACAAAATTTGTGCCCAAAGGAGCACATTCAAAACCCTTAGAAGTGGCACTGGTTTGTGTATATAGCTTTTTTAATAAGTGGCTAAGGCCTTCATAGTTGTGAGTGTCAATAAGATTCAAGATATTGAGGCAGTATACAACATAAGTAGTAGGTCCAGGTGGTGGGGCACTAGTTGGTGAAGCCATTTCAATTTTTTCCCATTTTCGCTAATGAATTTGAAAATATGCAGGAAAAAATGTAAATTTAAAATTGATCTTGTGCCAACACCACCCTTAATAGGGATTTTGGCTATCAAAAAGAGCTGCAAGAAAAAATGTTCTAACAATAAAAGGGAGTTCATATGATGACTTGGGTTCAAACCCTAACAAGCACACTCAATTTAGTTTCCATGGGCCCATGATGAGGCCAATAGGAAAATACAAAAATCTAGTCTAAATGGATTTTATATGGGCATAGAAAACCCTCAAATGCAACAGCTTAGCCAATGGTCCACTTTGTTTGACAGTGCTCTTCCCCATTTTATAGTGGGAAGTGTTTCCCTTGATTTTGACCAAAAACAAAATAACAACATAGAGTGTTGTAATATGTGCACCTCAATGCAATTGATTAATATTGAAGGCAGGTATTTTTTCCATCTTGGTAACTCCCTCATTATCGCAAAAAGTATTATTCTTATCATAATGAACTTGCATATCTACAAGTATTTTCCCAATCCAAATTTCTTGACATGCCCATTTTGTTGCTACTCTATCTTGAGTTTCCTACATTCAACCTTGGAAGTTAGGGGAGAGACAGATCTAGTGGACTATAACCTTGTCCAAGGACTTTGATACCTTTTGCAAGGAAACAAGGATCAAGAGGATGCTAAGAATGGGCTTGTATAGTAACAAATCCATCATTGAGATAGCTAAAACCATGATCCAAGACATGGATTTACCCATGTGTCTTTAAGCCAAAGCTTGCAACACATTGTCTATATCTTGAACCAATGTCTTCATAGGATATTGAAGGACAAAACACCAAAGAAATATTTTGTTGGTGAGAAGCCACAAGTATTACATTTTTGTTTCTTTTTTTGTCCAATTTATATTCATATTCATGATGAGAAAATGACTAATCTTGAACCCTTGAACATAAAGGTGGTCTTTGTTGGATAGAGTAAGACATCCAAGGCTTACATGATCTAAATTAAAGTGAAAGTTAAGACATTGGTGAGAAAGGATATGAAGTTTGATGAAGATGAATGGTCCTAAAAACCATAGAAACATCCTATAGTGATTGTGGATGTGAAAATGTTGTTCCAGATTCTGTTCTAAAATTGAAAAATAAATCAAAGTCAGATCAGCAAGATTCTAGTCAAGGAACAGAGAGCTAATTACTTACTAGAGTAGTCAGGAAGTTAAGATGGCTTACTCAAACATTGTAGGGTGTACAGGAACAAGTGGGAGCATCTAAGTCCACGTCTCAAGCGAGTCGTCAACCTAAGAAATTTCCTACTTATGTTGCACTAATGTCTTCTATTATTCAGACATTGCCCTCCCTTTTTTACTTCAATTTCATCTTTGAGAAAGGATGTTTCCTTGGAAAATTTTTGTCATTATATGTCAAGGGGATTTGCTGAGCTGAGGAGACAAATGTAGCACTTGATGAGCAGTGGCTCACAATTTAGGGTGAACTAGCTTTCAACTGAAAACACATAAGTGTGTTCTTCCAAATGATCATTTAGAAATGTCTTTCAAAGCTGCTGAAAAAAAACTGGGCACAAATTTGGACTAAAATTGACATCATTGTTGTGCCCTTGGGATTGATTTCTTTTACATGTAGCTTATAGGTTGCAGATATAAGGATACCATTTTAAGATCATGTTGTGCAGATATCCTGAGCTCACATATTTTTGGTGAATGAAATAAGAGGTAGTGGTGGTACTGGTGTGAGAAAGAAAGACCACCCTCCATTATGAATTATTCCTTATAGGTATAACTGCTATAATGTAGTGAGTTCTAGGTGGGAAGACTATATTCAGTAAGCTACAATGGTCCATCAAAGTGTTTTTCTGTTATTTCTACTACCAGACTTGGCAAGGGATTGCTCAAAATTCTTGCAAGTGATCCACCAAATATATATCATGGAGAATTTTCAACTAAAAATGGCTATGATACAGACTAAGGGATGCATAAGGGATCTTATTTATGATTTATGGTCGTTTACCTTGTCTTTGTAGCTAATTGTATTGTTTCCTTAAGGAGTTCATGCTAGTAAACTTCCTTGTGGACCCATAGAATAAATATGTTCATAATCATTTAAATTCATTTCCTGTAGGTTGTCATATCAAAGGACTTACCCATGGCATGATCAAAGCACCTGTAAAGAAAAAGAAAAGAAAACTTTTCTAAGCTTAATGCCTTCTTTCCATTTCTAAGCTAACTGGGACAACCTTGAAATATTTTCAAGGAATTTCTATGATGATGCTAAATTGGTCTTGCAAGGCCTATCAATGGCAAATTTTACAGCTTGATTTCAAAAATGGAAATTTAGGGTGACTAAAATATCTTCTATGAAGTGCAGAGGACTAGTCACTAGAATGCAAAGAATTGTTTTGCTACATTGTTTATCTAAATTGATGGATAGACTCTTAACCAGACTCGTCAAACATTGATGATTTCATAAATTATTGAGGGGCTCTTCCAATTAAGCACCATAAAAAGAATATTCATGATCATCTTGGATGATATTTAGGCCATTAATGAGATTGGAAAGAGGGCTCTCATATTGGAATCAAATTCAACATATAAATAGATCTATCTAGGTTTGTACAATAATTCAACTCATCTCAAGGTGGTACATTGTACAAAAGTCCCTTCAGCTCATCAAAAGCAATGCCTTTCTAATTTATTTCGTCATCATTTGAGTGAATGTCAGTGCTTTGTTCCCTACTGATCTTAAATTCTTAACTATCTGAGTAAAATCACTAACTTCTAAAATTTACCACAGTCAAACTGTATAAGTCGCCTATCAGGAAAGAACAACTGCCTTCACACAATAACAGGTCCAAGAGGTTCAAGAAGCACACTGAGCTCTTTGCTAGCATTATATTATAGGATTCAATGGCTTAGAACAAAGTATTCTGATTTAGTACACCACTAAATTGGTAGAGGTGCTCTTGTAGCTGGAATTGCAAAGACAAAAGATTTAATGAAGTTCAGTAACATTTGACACCACTATGAATGTAACAAAACAAGATTAGTAAGTCTTGATGAAGACTTCAGATAGCATGAGCTTCATCCATTGTGTGAAGATAAGTATATTTATGATAGCAAATCCCTTGAAATAGAATTGGGTATAGGGTGGTGGTCTCACTCTGAAGACAAAGGGTTCATAGCTGCAGCAAAAAAGACACTAGAAATATTTAGTTGTGTAAAGTTTAAACAAGGCCTCTTGTCTTGCAAATTTTTGGTTGAATGCATTAAAAGTGTTTATGACTTTGTTAGCCTTGTCAATATTCAAAAAAAAGGTTGTAAGTTAATTCATGCTTGAGAACTATCATACTTATCCAAAACAATTTATGTGCTTGTTATGTATCTAGTCTCTACCTACATTCCTTGTTTATGGTATAAAATTTTCGGTTCAGTCCATTTTGGTGCTTATCCTTTTTTTTATAGGACCTCATATTGTGTCTTTTTGGATAGGGGACGCAGTTGGGATCAATAACCCTAAATGCAACCTTGTCAGAAGAATTAATAGGGTTGTGTGTTGAAGATATTTTCAATTATCTATTATCAATACAGGTGTTAGGCCCCCTTGATGACCCAAAAAATTACATGCTAAATTTTTTCTTTAAATAGGCCCAACTTTTGATAATTTTTGTGAGATGGATGTCCAGTTGTATAGTATCAATAAAACATAAGATGCAAACTTGGACACTTTATGCAAAGGAGATCAGAATAGTGATCACAAGCTTAAGATCATTGACATATATCAATCCATTTATTCCAGATGGATTTGAAACAATGCCTAGATGACTCCTGGAAGTGCTTGTGACATCATTAGATATTATTCATTCTCAACATAAAAAGTACTAGGAAAATAGAGAATCAAAGATAGGAAGAATGTGGGAGATATCCTTTCTGATGTTTCTCTTATGAGTTTGGGATTTTTTCTTGTTCTTTGCAATTTTGTTGAAAAAAATAATGTTGCAAACATATCTTTAGTTGTAATTCATATGCTCTTAAAAGGTTTCCTTGCATCTAATACATGGATTCCTATTTTTCAAAAGCATTTTCCCGCAAAGTGTGTAATTAGTCAGCTTCGACATGATAGTTGGAGAGATTCAACTCTTGTAATCCTGAATTTATGTTTACCTTTAGCATGTGTTAGAGGAGGTGCTGAGATATTGCATTTTGCTGGGGTTTTTTCAAGCTTGTCAACATTTATTCACTTCCTACAGGATGAACTTTCATCGGGCTTTAGAGATAGAGAGGGTCCATTCTCTGTGTGGCATAAAGATAGACAGTGTGATGGGTTATGGGGTTTAGGGCTAGCAGTTGTAACAACAAGGGTGAATTATATTGGGGAAAATGCTATTGTTGTTTCAATTCTAGACAATGCATTGCCATTTTTATTTTTATTTTATTTTTTCCGAAAAAATATTATATATTTTGTGCATTGTATGTCGCTGACCTTCCAACCGATGCACTTGGTAGGAAAATAACATAACATAAAGAACCTAGACTTCTCTTGTTGCATTACAAGAACCAGAGCATGCCATTACTCTTATGTGCCATCTTGCAAAGAACCAAGTGACATGACTAAATGTTATGCAATGTGTAGATTTAGAACTCAGGGAAACTAGTATACATCTATTAGCATTTATTGTTGGAGAAGGTCTTATCTATACTCAAGATAATACTAGAGAAAGTATGTTTTTGCAATGCCTTCCCATTCAAAAGGAAAATATAGCTACACATGAAAAACCTTAAACAACAAAAATGGATGGTTTGGTGTTTCAACAAGGGGATCTATGGCTAAAAGAAAATGGTGGATAGCATTGTAATAATTTTCACTTGATCTTAGAACAAACATCTTGTCATTAGTCTTGGTAAAAGGTGAAGCTAAATCAGAAAATATCACTACTTGCTTTACGAAATACTCAGATTTGGTTTCCTTAAAAGTATTCATAATAAATTTTCTAATTTTGAATTTTTTGTGAAGGCAAGCAAAAGCAACAATTGAAAGAGTAGAGGAAGCTGGCAATATCAATCTTGTTCATTTCGTAGAGCTTCTAGGTTATGAATATAACACATACCTAGTAGGAATGAGTATTTAAATATGAAATTAATTGGTTTGATGTAATGTTTCTTGGGTCCAGAGGTGTGGCCAAGTACAAGTGAGGTTTTCCTTTGACATAGAAAGTACATGCTTGAGACCTTGAAAAGATTCCAAATGATTGTTTGTAAATCCATGGTCACCCCAATGATGCCAATTCTAGGTTGCATGCTGACTTGAACTCAGATATGGTAGATCCTTTGATGTATACACAATTGATTAGATACTTGATGTAACATCAAACTTGATGTATTTTTCATAGTGAACACCTTGATCTAGTTCATAGTTGATATGAGGCATATTCATAGGGTAGTTGAAAAACATGTTCTTTGATATTTTAAGGGTACAAAACAGTATGGTTTGAAATATGCAAGAGATGGTGAGTTGATGCATCATGGATTTATTGATTTTTATTGTGTAGGAGATGCAAGTGATAGGAAGAGTACTTTTTGGTGCTG
This sequence comes from Pinus albicaulis, assembly GCA_034641835.2. Classification (NCBI taxonomy): domain Eukaryota; kingdom Viridiplantae; phylum Streptophyta; class Pinopsida; order Pinales; family Pinaceae; genus Pinus; species Pinus albicaulis. Next base: position 1,337,478,730 of record CM076578.1, read on the forward strand.
CTTCAATTTGGGTTTAGAAAAAAAAATTTGGTTGACTAGGAAGCAGCGTTTAGTGCGATTGAGTTTAGAAGAGACAGAGTACATTGAAATAAACACTACTAGTTGTAAATCCATATATGGCTTCACAAGTTGATTGCAGCACTAACATATGAGATGTTGGAGCCCACATGGGTCAATTGTGACAATTAAAATTGTGTCAAACTCTATGATAATCCAATATTCCAGGATTTCTCCAAGCACATTAAAATCAGGTACCATTTGTTGGGAACATGTTTTAGAAGGGAGCAATTGATCTAGATTACATTCAGACAGGTTACAAATATCTTGACTAAGCCCTTAGCCAAGGGAATTTCAAGATATTCATGGGAAGACTTGGATGGGTGGAGAACAATTTCCTCAATAAGAGGTAGTATTAAAATATTGTACCTTGGATAGTCTCTTACAATCTGGTTGCACATGTGGCACTCCTCAACACATGTATGAACGAGGTATGATTGCGTTAGTTGCAGAATTTCGACATGATAGTGAGGGGCACACTTCCTCTTTCCAAATTCAACATTATGGCACTTTAATTATGAGTTATTGATCAATCTTATAGATTAGATTGTTGTTATGTTCTTAGCAATCTATTCTCAACAATTTTCATGTGTTTTCCACGTAAAATAGAGTGCATGCACTTTGCAAGTGTTAGTTTTAAATTCATTTAAGTAGTTTTCTAACTTTGACCTAGTCTAAAGTCTAGTTAAGAAGGGTGCATGCAATCTAGCGATAGGGTGTAGATATCAAGGAGATTTTATCTCTTCCTTGGAGCACACTAATTAAAATATTTCCATCATGCAGAGATAGGATGCAGATCCCAATGACCTTAAAACATGTACTTGAATATTTTTAAGTTTTGTATTGTCACAATTATTTGACATGGGTCTGTAGTATATACTAGCAAGTTGTACTAGTCACTATTATCAGAATTCTAGGTTGGGTTTGGAATAATGGACAATGCCAAAATGGAAAATATGCAGTAAGAATGTCTATAGGTTTCAATCACCACCTATTGGTATGAATGTATGCAAGTTCGAAACTTTACCTTTCTTATTCCATTACACTTCCCTAACATTGTGCTGGGATAAAAACTCATACAAAGTTTTGTATCACATTTAATTTGTTGAAAAATACAGAAGAAAACTGCAATTTAGCTGTTGAATTTCCATATCTAGATATGAATCTGACCCATCCATGCTAAAATTATAATCGTATGCCATTGGTGTTCACATCTTCTCCTTTTCCCCATCTTAGTTTTCTTTAATTCTGCTATATGAAACTGATGGTAATACCAGGTAAGGATGGAATTTGTAATGCTTTTTTATTTTTTTGGAAAACATGTCTTATATTTGTAGAAATTATTCAAATACAGTAGAGAGAAAAGTGGATATCATAAACTCTTATCAAAATATAAGAGCATATAAAAATAAACAATGGGATCTAAACATTGGGCATATTTGATCAGTAGTGTCTTTGGCCAAATGCTGATGGTATACCTTATCCCTCCACAGAACATAAGCATAGAATGAGCTATCCTCAAACATAAATCTTCCATAGGTTGAATAATTCCAAACTCCGTAAGGACTACCATATCCCAAAGAGGGAAATACGAACTAGAGATTGACAATCTCCAAAAGATGTAAAACACCAATTAACCTTTCCTTGAAGTAGAATTGAACATTGATCATCTATATGTCTCTAGCAGTGTTTTAAAAAATCACTCACAAAAGATAGGTAGGACACTAGTCATCAGAAAGAATGGTGGAGAGGGAGGCATTCCATAGGTTCCATGGGATGTGTCTTCCTTGTGGTCGAGTAGTGTGGTGTTTAGGGGGTTCAGTGCCTTGGAAGGGCTTGCATCGACATCTTCTATGATTAGCACATGATTAGACACTAGAAGCTTATCAAGAGAAAGAACAGTTGAAATTGAATTAATAATAGTGAAATATGAACTTTGGTAGTTCTACTTAGCTAGTTGCGCCAATATTGACAATCAACTGCTCTAGAGATTGAATTCTTTATGGAGGAAATCCAAGATATTTGTGGCAATTTTCAAGCTTATTATGTGAGTCAATGAAATATTCCTTACCCATTACTCTTATGTGCCATATTTCAAAGAACCAAGTGACATGAATAAATGTTATGCAAGGTTCCTTACCCATTACTCTTATGTGCCATCTTGCAAAGAACCAAGTGACATGACTAAATGTTATGCAAGGTGTAGATTTAGAACTCAGGGAAACTAGTATACGTCTATTAGCCTTTATTGTTGGAGAAGGTCTTATCTATACTCAAGATAATACTAGGGAAAGTATGTTTTTGTGATGCCCTCCCATTCAAAAGGAAATATAGCTACACATGAAAAACCTTAAACAACAAAAATGGATTGTTTAGTGTTTCAACTTTCAACAAGGAGATCTATGTTTTGAGAATTTGTAGGCCTAGATATTAATTCAAATTCTCTTCTTGATAATTACTTGTGAGTTTACTTGAGTTACTTATGTCTTCTCTTGCTTAACTTATTTAGTATTTCATGGGAGAGGTTTTGCCCTCACTAGGAGCCTAACTTTGTGTCTTTTGTATTTTGATAATGGATAGTTTGGTGTTTCAACTTTCAACAAGGTGATCTATGTGTTGATAATTTGTAGGGCTGGAGATTAATTCAAATTATCTTCTTGATAATTACTTGTGAGTTTACTTAAGTTACTTATGTCTTCTCTTGCTTAGCTTATTTAGTCTTTCATCAAGTCAATTACCATAATACAAAAGACACAAAGATAGGCTCCTAGAGTGAGGGCAAAACCTCTCTCTCTTGGAGAGGAAAACCAACGAGAAATTCTTCTTATAGATCTTCAAATGACAAGTACCATGACCAGGACTTAGACCATTTACCTCCGAATGCTTCCGAGACCTCACCATTGTTTCTTTGACTACTTCCAATGCTGATCCTTTATATTTTCATCGTCTTACATTGATCTGCTCCAACATTTAGAGAACTTGGTTATATTTTCCTTGGTTTAGTCAAGACACTGCTTCTTACTTCATATTCACTTGAAATATATATATTACTTTCTTTCGAATACTAAGAATAGGAAGGTAAATCCGATTTCCTTTCTTTTACTTTCTCTCTATGAAGATATACACCACTTCAGAATTCAAATGATTAACTTAGCAATTCATATCACTGTATCCACATACGTTTTCAGTCCTGATCTGTATATCTCTTCACTGGATTCTAATTCTTTAAAGGGTGCTAGCTCAATGGAAGAGCACCTTCTTTACAAGTAGGAGGTTGGTGGTTTTATTCCATCGTGCCCTAATATTCATATGGAATGGCAACGATCCGTTTTTGGTGACGAAGCTCTTTTGACCATCACCAATGAGCTTATGGTGACATTTTTCGACCCTCACCAAAATATGAAATGGTGAGGGTCAACGAATGCCACCATATATACGCATCAATAGTGACAACCATGAAAGGCCTATCACCATAAATCGTTGTTGTTGATATGAAATGATGAGGTTCACTGTTTTTCATTATAGTCATTATTCGTGATAGACCTTGAAGTCACCAATGAACTTATCATGAAATTTTTTGACCCTCACAAAATATAAAATGGTGTCAGTCAATGAACGTCGCCATATATATGCACCAATAGTGACAGCCATGGAAGGTCCATCACAATAAATCATTGTTGTTCATATGAAATGGTGACGGTCATTATCCGTCATTATAATCAATATTCGTGACGGGCCTTGAATGTCACCACAACACATACTTTTGGCAACACCACCTTTGGTGATGTTCAACTTTTTGGTGACGGAGGTTATTGTCTGTCACCATTGCTCATATGAAATGGTGACAGTCACTATTCGTCATTATAAATCATTATTAGTGACAAACCTTGAATGTTACTACAACACCTATACTTTCGGCAACACCACCTTTGGTGACATTCAATTTTTGGTGACAAAGGATCTTTTGACCATCACCAATGAGCTTATGGTGACATTTTTAGCCCCTCACCAATGTCCTTTTTTCTTGTAGTGATAGTCCCTCTAGATGCAAAAACCTGGTTCTAGCATCCCCTAATATTACCTCGGGTAAGACTTCGTTCTATGTAGCATATCGTTGTCGAAAGGGCCGGTAATAGTGGGTTTTATTGGTTCGTGCAGCCATATTTGAACCTAGGTCTAGTCCCCATTAAACCAACACAAGACAAGGATTAAAACCACTACCAAAACTAGAAAAAACCATGCCACCGACAATAATATAACAAAATACCAACGTAGATAAGCCATGCATGTCAAAACCATATAGGAAATCACACATGCAATATGTTACCTACAAGTATTCCTATTGAAGCTACTAGATCATGCTCTTCCTTGCTTGATCTTTGATTTCCTTTCCTTTCCTTATCCTTCCTTTGCTTGCGTTCCTTTTTCTTGGTCCAATTTTGGAATGCTCCAAGAAAACTCTAGGTGTCCAAGAGAGAGAGAGAGAGAGAGAGAGAGAGAGAGAGAGAGAGAGAGAATAATGAGAGCTCCAAAACTGAACTGAAAAAAAGGTACCAAAATATCCTCATAAGCCTTTTTATCAATGAGGCCTCTATTTTTCTTCATTTTCCATTATTTTCGTTCATTTTCCTCCTCACATACAACTTGTGACCTTTCACCTTCCTTTTCTCCTATTTTCCTTTATTTTCATAGATAAATGTTCCAAATACTTTTTTCCCCTTTAATGCCTTATCCATCGCCTTTGTCAATTTCCCTTTAGCCATAAACACATCTAGTGATGCCCACTAGGATGTCTTTTTCCACCATTCATCTTGGAATAAATGTCCCTTAACAGTGGTCTTATTTTTACTTTATTAAGTTTTATTATGTGAAATTTTAACCCGAGTCTGTTATAGAACCCTCCCCCTTGGGGAACACCATCCTCGGTGTTAAACCACACCTACACCTCATCCAAACCACTGAGAAGAAAACATACTGCCCATGGAGCTTTATAACTTAGTTCGTTGTAGTATTTACAATGAATGACCTGCTGAGAGAAAAACCCCATAATAACGTGACCATAGAAAAACCATACAACTTATTGGAGCTTTATAAATTAGCTCATGGTGGTATTTACATCCATCTACATATGTAAATTTACCAAAACATCACCAAAACATATGCCAAACATCAAACCAAAATTTCTTTACCTCAACCAACAAACAATGAAGGATACATTGCCCGCATCTGATCCATCATCTCCCATGTGACTTCATTGGGCCCAAAGTGCTTCCACTAAACTTTAAATTTCTTAATGGCTCTGTTCCTGAGCATGAGATACTTCCACTGCAATATGCATTGAGATTCTAGCGGGAATTCTCCTTCTTGCTCCACTTGCAATATAGACCAATCAATAACATTATCGAAATCCTTTATATACCTTTTAAGTAATGAAACGGGAAATATATCATGGACTTTCATTGTTGAAGTCAGTGCAAGTAGATAGGCCACTGGTCCAATCCTCTCAAGGATCTCAAAGGGCCCACAATACCATGGTGTCAGCTTGGCACATCATTGAATCCTCAAGGAGCTCTTCTTCGGCTTGATGCAAAAATACACATGCTCCCCAACCTGAAAATCCTTAAATTCCCTATTTTGGTCTACATAACTCTTGTGTTTGTCATGTGCTACCTTTATATTCTTCTTTATAACTTGCATTTCCTGCTCCATGCATGCCTGACCTAATCAAAACCTTGTTAACTGGATCAGTCCAACTGATGGGAGTATTACAACTCTGCCCATATAGTGCCTTGAAGGGATTCATCCCTAATGACTTGTGATACCAACTGTTGTATAAAAACTCAACCAATGGTAGATACTCTTCTCACTTATGTTTTTTATGCATCACATACATCCATACATCCTTAACATGTCCTCCAAGATCATGTTGACCCTCTCAATCTGTCCATTTTTCTATGGATGATAACTTGTGCTGAAGGCCAACTTTGTTCCCAAACACGCAAACAACTCCTTCCAAAAATGGAAGTGAACTTCACATCCCTGTCTGACACAATATTCTTTGGAACACCATGCAATCTGACCACATCTCTGATGAACACATATGCTACATCGTTGTTTGAATACGTAGCCTTCGCTAGAATGAAGTGTGCTACCTTAATAAACTTGTCCACCACAACCATTATAAAACCATATTGTCCCTATTTGTTTTTTTTTATGTTTTATATAAGAAAAAAATAGACTAAAATATTAAAAAAGATTCAATTAATTTTAAAGATAAATTTTAGTTTTTAAAATATTTTTCTATTTTTACCTATTTTATATTATTAAATATATATTGAGAATTTTTTTATATTATTAATAATAAATTGAGATTTTTTTATATTATTAATAATAAATTATGATAATTTGTAGCTGAATTTTTTATTTTATTTTTCAATATTATAAATTGAAGCCTATTTGTTTTAAAGTTAAGTTATTTTTGGACACAGTTTAATTCTCAAAAATTCACTCTCATTCAAAACAAGTCAAACCATCTTAAACAGTAATATCACAATAGGTGCTCACTGTTTACTTAAATTTTTTTTAAGCTAATTTTAAGGTGTTTGCTTGACCGGGTAGAAGGTATAAATTTATTAAGAAAAAAAATTTATGATAGGTTTTTTTTTTTTTTTATGGTCTTTTCACATGAATTTTGCCTTTTATTTTTATCTAAATATAATACATATCATATATTATATGTTTTTTTTTGTCATTTTAAAAAATATATCAAATAAGTTATTTTTTTATTATATATTTAATTTCGTGAATTGTGAGACTTCATTTTCTTTTCTTTTCTTTACTCTGATTTTAAAACATATTTTCAATATTAGGAAACCATTAATTTTTTATGAATAAATTTGACATAAATAAACAAATTAACTTTTAAGCCATCATTAAAACTTTATGAATTAAAGTAACTTTAGAAACAAATAAATTCTAATTATGAGTAAAATCTTTTTTATGATAAGTTACGAGAAACTATAAAGATTATTTGTATAATCTCAACTAATTATGTTTATTAATTAAATAACACAAAAAATTAAAATTATGGTTTAGTTTTTATTATTGAATAATCATCTTTATCTTATTAGATTATTTACTATGATTTTAAAGCATACTCTCTGTGTTACACAAACATTAATCTTTTATGATTAAAACTCACTAAATTATTATTATTTTAAAGCATAATTTTTATGCAATCATTAAAATATGACTTTAAAATTAAATAAATTCAAATTAACTTACAAGTACAATTTATACCATAGTTACCAAATTCGGATACAGATTCCAATTCAATTCAATACTATAAAAATATGAATGAAAAATTTTCAATTTTTCAATTGGACAATATACCTCTAGAACATATATATATATATATATATATATATATATATATATATATATATATATATATATTTATTTATTTTCCTTTATATAACAATAATGTATTTTTCTTATCTTCTTCCTTATTCAATTTGAAATTTAAATAATTCATAATAATTTTAGTTAATATAAACAATTTTAAAATTATAATTTATTAAAAAAAATTATACTCATCTTTTTTTTCTTCAAAATTTAATTTGTTTTTATTTTTAATTGTTTAATAATTAATGCATATTTAAAAATTAAATATTCTATACCTATCTATTTAAATTCCTCTTTGATATAAATATATTTTAAAAATATATATATCTTGAATCTGCTCACCATCATAGTCCACCCTCAATACTTCATAAATTCTCAAATACTTCCCACATTCACAATTCAAACTAAAATTCTTTCTTTTCCAATTTTCTAGACTTTTTAAATGTTGCTGGGCAATACTGAAATTGAAAAAAAAAAATTACATAGTTAACCGATCATTGAAATTAAAAAATAGAAAATTTACATCGTTCATAATCAATTACCATTTTCTACACACAATGTCGTAGGCATCGATTTTTTGCTTAGGGGGCACTGTTATTAACATTTCATCTACCAGAATTAGAAAATACATCGCGATAAGCCTTCAAAGGGACTCTGGCACATCATAGAAATAGTGAACAAATTTACTGGCAAAAAGAAAATTAAATTTGGATTTTTACGAGTTTAAAAAAAAATGAATAATATTATAAAATGTCTCAAGAAGTGTGGTAGTTTGTCAGTTTGCCTCAATTTTTTAAAATTTTAGTTTTATTTATTTTATATATATATATATATATATATATATTTTCAGATTTCAGTTTTCAATCACCAATTCACGAATCACGATGCATTGAATCACCTATTCACCACTACTCTACGAGTCCACGTGTGACCTAACCTTATGTATAGACTCTAACTTTAAGTATTCAGTAACGCGTTATAACTTTGGTGACAAGTTAGTGGTGGTGACTCAATCGTGGCTCGTGACTGGACTCGGGCTTTTTTCACTTTCATTGTTCAAAACTTCAAAGCCTAAAGGTTGTTGCAGCATTGAAGGAGATAAATGGCAAGGGCGCTGGAGGTTGTTGAGTTTTGATTGACTGCAAGTATTCAACTGCCTAGTGCCAACTCCAAGCCAACAACCATCATAATGGCAGGCTCATGCTCAACATTGAACAATGATATTTTTCCTTGCCAAGTTGTCAGGACTCGGGCTTGAGCGTGAAGGATTTTCTTTTTCATCCTGTTGGAGAAGAACTACAAGTTTGCAACCTGTAGTGAAAGATCCATTCCTCACTACTTAAGACTCAAGACTCGACAAAAGCATATTCTACAATTGAATGCACAAACAACAACCAAGTACTCAAAACCCCTGAATCCTGCTAGACTGTTATTTGCTAATAAAAAAAACAACTACATTGTAAAAAATCACAAAGATGTGCTTTCTTCATACAAGATAAGCCAATAATGAGAATTTGAGACCTTGAGTGCCACTGTCAAGTCATGGGTGTTTCTACTAGTTTGGGGTTTCCACTGATATTACTTACTTGGCGATTGAAATAAACAAAAATCCCATGAAACAAACAATCAACCGATGTCCCCAATGCCCACGACATAGAATGTTATTTCTAATCTATGTTCTTGATAGGATTTAGTTCAGAAAGTTTAGGGTGAGAATTGACCCTCACTGCTACTACATGGAAAACTTGGTTCCTTGTCTTTCTATTTCAATTTAACATAATAAAAACCATTTCCGCTGTGAGTGGTTATTGTTTATTAGTGTAGCTTATATGGTATGTGAGCTTGTGACTCATGAGTTCTCTACAAGTATATTGAGGCATATTTTACTGTAGATTTAAACCTGACCAACCTTCAATCTCTGGATCTAGTCAATAGATTCTTGTATAGAGGGAAGATTGTCACCAAACTGCCCATAAGCGACCTTGATGGTGTAATCTACTATAAATTTAAACCCTTGAAACCTTTAATCTCTAGATCTAGTCAATAGATTCTTTTACGGATGGAAGATTGTGACCAAACTTCCCATAGGACATCCTCTGCATCTGTGCAACAATGACAAAAAGAAAATTATAAAACATTGAAAAACTAGTAAAATCTAGGCAGTAACTGTATATAATGAATTATATAGTAATGCTAGTTGGGATGTGAGATCCCAAGCAGATTGGGCAGAAGTCAGTTGCAAGTTATGATGTATAGATTTCCTGACGATTTCGTTGTGATGATCATGGCTTCTTGATAGACCTCTGAAATAATTGAAGTCTAAAATTTTATGTTACCTATATCCAACCATACTTTAAAGCCATCAAGATAGCTAATAATCTTGAATATCAAATCAAGAAGTAAAATACATGGAATCGATCCTGCATGCTAAGCGAACTCTTGGCCTTATGAACTATAGCTCTAGAGTGGATATCACTTTTTTTAAAACGATATATAAGGAAGAAAAAATTATCATTGTGTTGGACAGTGAACCTGGGTCACCACTGGCAACTCTCCTAACACTTGAGGTCATCGAGAAGAATCTAACAATGGACATCTGAGTACTCGGAGCAAAGGAAAGGCACGCATCCAAACTGTGTTGTGACCAAAGCCTCCCTAAGGACCTAGTGGGTAGCGGTATGTCAACAATGGGTCTAGAAGACGTGCAAGATCACACCGATATAGGGGTTTATGCCACATGGGACTCTACACGTCGCTTACAGTGATCTGTCATTGAGGTCGAGGGAAATCAAAAAGTGATCAGATGAATAGGATTATAAGGCATAACAGAGACATGGAATTTTATTGAAATCATTGAAAACAATTGAAATACTATGGGAGAAAATGTGAGCTCAATCCAATAATTTTTTAGAAAAGGGAAGCCCAAATGAATAATAAAGGAAAATGTAGACTATATCTTTTTAAAATAAAGCAAATTTAGGATTTAATTTTTCCAACAGTATCTTAGAAACCTTGCCACAACAATTTCAAAAACAACTAGCGTGGATAATCATTACTGCCTTCCAAGAATAAGACCAAATGATAACCAGACAACTTACACTATTAAATCACGGTATTTTACCGAGTAGACTTGACCTGGTGCAAGATTTCTTCATGGGAAACCTCATCAACATAGTAGGGACATTCATATGGAAAACATTGTAAACCCATGAGATTTACTTGCATAGACTATTGGTTGAAATAAGGGAGACCCGATTCGGTAGAGCTCTTTTTCCAATTGATTCCAATTAATTATATCCTTAGACAACTCCATTGGGCTATATGTATAGCCCACCAAGGATAAGATCAGAGTTTGAATGGTGCATATTTTTATCATGGATTCCTTGGGCCTGTGCTTTAATTTTTGTTCCCCAAATTCATTTAATGTCAATAGTATCAACTATTGCAACAACATAAATTTACTTCATTATAGGTGCCTTGATATTACCATAGTGTTGAGATTCAACAATAAAATTCAGCACCCACGCCTAGTGCATTCAACACCTGGTTGCATTAAGCACCCAGACTAGGGTGGGGCCCACAATGCTATTTTTGGGTGCATGTCTATTTTTGGTTATCCCTTAATTAAGATGGACATTAAACTGTAATCTATTCTCAATGTTGACTTGAATTAGTTAACTGAAAGTGATAAATTCAATTACCTAGTGTATTTTGAGTTAGAGGTAGTTGGTGAGGCTGCAGGCATGCAGAGAAATTATACTTGTAACAGAGTTCGAAGTGCAGTGGTGCCATTAGTGTAAGTTGTAAATAGTTTAACTCAGTTAAGTGAGTTAAACTCAGTTGTGCTAGTTGTAACTGAAGATACACTAGTGAGAGATCAAGTGAATTAAATATTAATTAATTCATAATCAATGATCTCACATGCAACTGAGGATTTACTATTATTAGTTGCATGCATGTCAGATCCAGTGGAGACCTAGTTGAGTTTTACATGAAAGGGAAGTTGACTATCATTTGTAGGATTATTGGGTCGCACACATGCAACCAAACACCCATTTGAGTGCCCATGGTACTTGTGCAGTCAAGGCAGGCAAGAATTCCTATCTTTTAGGGTCTTTACCTTCACGGATTGTGCAAGCAAGGCAATCTGTCTGGAGGCTGAGAACTAGCTATGTGTTGGTCAATTTTGCATATAAAAGTGTGAGACAAATAGTTGAGTACTGGAGGGCTCTTGTGAGAAGAGTTTTGTATGTAATTGTTTCATGATCCATGCTTAATATAGAATATAATATAGTGGCATTTTGAGCTCTAAGCTTTCCCTGGGAAATTATTTGTGTTGTGTGTGATTGATCTTTCTTCATGTTCATGTGATTAGCAATTTTGTTTTTAATTCTGCAAAATATTTGTAGAAGAGATTCAGTATTTAACTTTAGTACATTTTTAGATCGAGTGAATCCAATATATACATGCATGTTTTTTAATTTCTACACGGTATCAGAGCACAGGAAATTGTAGAAGTTAAGCAGGAGTTGAGTTTGTGACTGGATAGAATTCGAATTTGCAGAAAGACTTTCTTGGTGCTACAACTGATTCAAGATCGAAATGGATTTTAATGGCTTAAGGTTAGAGTATGCACTTGAGGGTAGCTCAAACTATATTGCTTGGAAGGACCGGATGGAGGCAGTACTCGAAGACAATGTCTTAAAGGAATTCATTGACACCGATGTTCCTAAACCCACTATTGTAGATGCCACAAATCTTGATGCATGGCAAACGAAAGTGGCAAAGACGAGGAGGATCCTGTTGGAGGGAGTACGAGACCACATTGTCTCAAGCCTCCATGGGAAAACCATGCCATATGCAATGTGGAAGGCTTTGGCAGATCTATTCCAAAGTAGCATCAGCCATAGGAAATTGCTGCTCAATGATAAACTCAGAAAGATCAAGATGGAAAAGGGCGACACCATTCCAAAATATCTAACAAATTTTTTCCAATGTCTGGGTTGAATTGGGGAGCATTGGAATAATAGTTGCTCACGATGATTTGGTGAGCTTGGCTCTCCTAGGAATCTACAGGAGTTGGCATAGTTATCAAGACTCTATCAATGGAAGGGAAAAATTACCAAATTGGGAACGACTGTGGTTGGATTTGGTGCATGAGGAGTTGAGACGGAACACTAGAGATGGATCTTAATCTAAGTATTAGGATGAAGAGGATTGTGCTTTGGCTACCAAGGCAAGGAAGGAGAAGGGGAAGAAATTCCATTCTAAATCCGACTCTAATAATGGAAATAAGTAAGACATGTCCAAGGTAAAGTGTTTTCACTGTCACGAGCATGGGAATTTTGCTACTAACTGTCCACAAAAGAAGAAGAACAATAAGGCTGGAGGATCTACAGATGGTGAGGCCCTTGCCTCATAATTTAAGTCTGAATTCTCATTGATCGCATGCATGGTGTCCAATGCATCAGGATCTCTGTAGTATTTTGATAGTGGTGCTTCCTTTCACATGGTGGGAGATAAGAAATTTTTCAGTGACTTGGAGGAAAAAGATCTCCATATGCATATTGAAATGGGCGACGAAGAACGATACAGTGTTACTGGGATCGGTACCATTACCTTTCAGATGGATTTAGGTAAACCATTTCAATTAAAAGATGTAATGCATGTACCAGGTATAAAGAAAAATTTGGTTTCAGTCGCAATGTTGGAGGATAGAGGCTATGATGTTGTTTTTAGTGATGGAAAATCTTTCCTGTGACATAAAACAACAGGATAAGCCAAGAGGATATGGATTCAAGTTTATAATCTCTACAAGATAGAGGTAGATGTCTGCGCAGAAATGATGGGCAAGGCAGATCAATTGGTGAGTTGGGATGAGGGTGAATTATGGCACAGGCGATTGGGCCATCTTCACCATGGAGCCCTGAAAGTCATGCAACAGAATTTCTACTGGTCTTCCCAGGGGTACACTTGCGCAATCAGATACATGTAAGGGATTTACTATGGGAAAATATTTAAAGGCCACCTTTCATGAGAAGGAAAATCAAGCTTCATAGATCCTTGAGAGAGTTCACACAGATGTGTGTGGTCCTTTCCCAGTTTCTTCAACAACAAAACATAAGTACTATGTAATATTTGTTGATTAATTTTCTCGTAAGTGCTGGTAGAAGAAAGATCAAACATTCTCTAAGTTCTGTGAGCTTAAAGCATTGGTGGAGAAAGATTCAAGGAAGCAAGTTGAGGCTCTTAGGAGTGATAATGGTGGAGAATACATCTATAACAAATTCAAGAACTTCTACAGCAAAGAAGGAATTTGAAGAGAACTCATAGTGCCTCATAACCCACAACAAAATGGGGTCGTGGAGAGGAAGAACAAAAATATTGTGGGTGCAGCACAAGAGGATTTCATGATTGAGGCCTACCAATGCATTTGTGGGTGGAAGCATGCAATACAGTGGTACATGTGGAGAACCGTTGTCCTCATAGAGTACTTAGCATGAGTACACCTGAAGAGGCTTTCATTGGTAAGAAACCTGATGTTTCACACTTTAAGATTTTTGGCTCATCTGTTTATGTGCATGTGACCAAGGATTCTAGGAAGAATCTAGAACCAACAATTGAGGTTGGGATTTTTGTGGGGTACACTATAACACCCCATAATTATCGTGTATATTTCCAGACAATAGAATGAATGTTGTGCAACGAGATATCAAATTTGATGCGGAGAAAGCCATGTGGTTGTCCCTTGATAGGGAGCTGGACTTGCATCCAGAGGAGGATATGTTGATTCCCAAGGATGAGTCTCAAGATGTGAATCAACCACATGAGGAGGTTCATGGAGTGGAGGAAACACTCATGCAGAGCCATACATTAGAAATGGCAGAAGGCACACCACGGAAGCTGATAGATTGAGACTTGATGTTGCAGAGAATGTAGGAGCCCCTACTTCACAGCGCAGACAAAAACAATCTCCTAACCGATATACTAGATACATGGATCTTATGAGAAAATTTATTGTGACTGAACCATATCCTTTTCAAGAAGCAGTGCAACAACCAACTTGGGTTGATGCAATGGTGGAGGAGTATGACTCCATTGTCAAGAATAGTGCATGCGAGATAGTCCCAATATCGGTCGACAAATCAGTGGTTGGATCGAGATGGATCTACAAGGTAAAGCAAGCTGCTAATGGGAGTTTGGAGAAATACAAGGCCAGATTTGAAGCTCGGGGATTCTCACAGATCGAGGGGATAGATTATGATGAGACTTTCACACCTGTTGCAAGGTACTCTTCCCTAAGATCCGTCCTTGCAATCCCAGCCTAGATGGGATGGCACATTCATTAGATGGATGTGAAAACTCTGTTTCTCAATTGGATCATTGAGGAAGAGGTGTACATAGAGCAGCCTAAAGGTTTAGAAATATTCAACAGTCAGTCGCATCTGTGCAGACCCAAAAGAGAATTGCATGGGCTGAAGCAAGCACCCCGTGCTTCGTACACTCAAATAGACAGCTATTTCATTGGACTGAGCTTCACCAAAAGTGAAGCAGATACAAACATATACCAGATTGTGGTTCAGGGTAAGATATTGATTATTTTTCTATATTTTGATGATCTAATTTTGACTGGTGATGAGTAGCTGATATACTCATGCAAGGAGGATCTTGCAAGGGAGTTTGAAATGAAGGACATGGGACTCCTTAATTATTTCCTTGGATTGGAAATATGGTAGCGAGATGGTGAAATTTTTGTGTCTCAAGGAAAGTATGCAAAGGAGATACTGGGTGAGTTTAACATGGAGAGCTGGAAACCCATGGATACTCCTCTTCCAGTAAATTGGAGGAAACGGGATGCTACGTTGGAGAGGTAGTGGATGCTACTATCTACAGGAAGTTAGTGGGTTCGCTAATATATCTAGTGAACACAAGACCGGACATTTTCTACGAAGTTAACTAGCTGAGTCAAGTGATGGTTAATCCTACGAAGCTCTTTTGGAAGGCGGGGAAGCATGTCCTAAGATACTTGAGGGTCACATAAGAGTATGGTCTGTGGTACAGACAGATAGAGGGAGTGAAGCTTCAAGGCTTCACGTTTGCATATTGGGCTGGAAGTTGTAGGTTTTAACCCTGTACATAAATTATCTGCAAACAAATCTTAAAAACAGAAAATAAACAGTAGCGAGAGCATAAAACATAAAACAGATAAACACAGAGATTTTCCCCTGGATCCCAAATTAGGACGACCAGCTTGATTTTTCATTATATTCCTTTTAGTGTTACAACACATATATATACATGCCAAAGCATACATAAACCCCAATCCATTAACCCTGGATTAGAACATAACCGTAGTTCCCTTGACCGGATCTACAAAATACCAAGGGCCAAAAACCATCATGCCCCAAAACCATGTGCAAATCCATGCACAAAACCATGGGTGGGTCTACCCACCAAAAAATAAGAACCAAAATTTTTTTTTGGGCCGCTACCTTGAATCTCGACAGGGGGGCTACCGCCCCCCTGTGACCCCCCTGATGTTGCACCCAACACAATGTACAGGGGGGGCTATCGTCCCCCCTATTACCCCACTGTGCGTGATTATTCATGGAAATAATATAACAAAAACCCAACATTCTCCCACTTATTGTTTTCTTTCCGCAGGGGGCCACAGGAGAGCTGAGTCATTAAACCAGCTTTGCAACACCCATTGTTTCTCTACACCAAGAGAACTTCTTAGTGCTCACAAAATTTTTCAATGCATCTGCAACATTCTTCAAAGTGTCCACCTTTACCAACAACACCCTTTTAGCTTCAACCATATATCTCACAAAGTGATATTGAACATCAATGTGCTTTGTCTTTGAATGATAAGAAGGGTTATTAGCCAAGAAAATTGCACTTTGGCTATCACAGTCTATTCTTATAGCTTGCTGCACCAACCCCATACTTGAACACAATCTCTCCAACCAAACTGCTTCCTTGCTTGCATGAGTGGCTGCCATGTATTCTACCTCTATAGTTGAAAGAGCCACTACAAATTGGATTTTACTCATCCAACTGACTGCACCTCCAAATAGGCTGAACACATACCCACTTGTAGATCTTCTTTGGTCTAGATCTCCAGCCCAGTCAGCATCAACAAAACCATCAATGTCCAACACTCTTTCCAATCCTGGTCTTCCCTGGTAGCACAAGCCATAATCACCAGTGCCATGCAAATATTTGAAAACCCACTTCACTGCTGTCTAATGCTCCTTCCCTGGGTTTGACATAAACCTGCTCAATACTCCCACTGCATGTGAAATGTT
This sequence comes from Pinus albicaulis, assembly GCA_034641835.2. Lineage (NCBI taxonomy): Eukaryota > Viridiplantae > Streptophyta > Pinopsida > Pinales > Pinaceae > Pinus > Pinus albicaulis. The sequence goes on from CM076578.1 coordinate 1,337,495,502, forward strand.
TGGTCTAGTACAGACCATTGCATACATCAGGCTACCCACTGCACTTGCATATGGAACATAGGACATATCCTCCTCTTCTTCTTGTGTCTTAGGACACTGTTTAGTAGACAACTTTGTACCTATAGGAATCAAAACATTCACCGGTTTACTATCCTACATATTGAACCTCTGCAATATAGTCTTGACACACTTCCTCTGGTTTAACCATAGCTTCCTCTTTGCCTAATCTATCTTAATTTCCATGCCCAAAATATAGTTTGCAGCACCAAGATCCTTCATGTCAAATTTGGAGAACAGTTGGGTGTTAAAATCTTGGATAATTTCTTTTTCATTTCCAATCAACATCATATCATCCACATACAAGACCAAATAAATAACAGAGTCACCAATTAATTTAAAACAAACACGATGATCCTCCTTGCTTCTGGTGAAGCCAAGTCCCCATATATAGGTATCAAATTTTTGATACCACATCCTTGGTGACTGTTTTAGCCCATACAGAGACTTCTTTAACCTGCATACCAACAATTTCTTCCCCTTCACAATAAAGCCTTCAGGTTGTTTCATGTAGATCTCCTCTTCCAGATCCCCGTGAAGAAATGTTGTCTTCACATCCATCTGTTCTACCTCAAAATCAAATGCAGCAGCAACAAATAAAAGTAATCCAATAGAAGTAACTTTGGCAACAGGAGAAAAAAAATCACCAAAATCAATTCTCGGCACCTGGGAATAACCTTTTGCTACCAACCGAGATTTGTATTTCTCCACCTTGCCTTCTACATTCATCTTCTTCTTAAACACCCATTTTCTCCCGATGGGCTTCCTTCTAGCCGGCAACTCCACCAAATCCCATGCCTCATTTTTATGCAAGGATGCAATTTCATCAACCATGGCCTCCTTACAAAGTTTTCCATCCTCTGAATCTACTGCCTCCCTGAAAGTTCTAGGATCATCATCAGTTATAGTTAAAGAAAAATTTGAACAGAAAGCAGATGGACTATACCTTTCTGGTTGTCTTCTTTCCTGAGCTGATCTTCTCACAACTGGAGTTTGTGGCTCTTCCTCTTCTGAGTATTCTTCTATTGTAGAGTCTGATTCATCCTCCTTTAGCTCAAACTCTATCTTCTCAAGTTCCTTTTGTAGGACTTCATGTTTAACAACATCTTTCACCTCTCTAAACACCACATCTCGGATGTACACAACCTTCCTTATTTCTGGGTTCCAAAGCTTGTAACCTTTCAAACCATCCTTATACCCAATAAAGATGCACCTTTCAGATTTATTATCCAACTTGGTCCTTTTCTCCTTTGGAACATATAAATATGCATCACATCCAAATACCCTCAGATGTGAAAGAGAGGGTTTCTTACCAATCCATACCTCATATGGAGTCTTATCCTCCAACGCTGATGAAGGTGATCTGTTAACCAAGTAACATGCAGTCTCCACTACCTCTGCCCAGAATTCTTGTCCTAACCTGGTACCACTGAGCATGCTTCTTGCCTTTTCCATCAGCGTTCTGTTCATTCTTTATCCAACTCCATTTTTTTGAGGTGTGTATGGAGTAGTCTTCTGCCGTGCTATACCACACTTTTTACAGAACTCTTCAAATTGATTCTTACAGAACTCCCCACCATTATCTTCTTCTTTGTCTGGTTTTCCACCAGAGCCTTAAATTATTTAAATCTGTCAAAGATTTCAGATTTCTTCCTCAAGAAATATATTCATGTATTCCCTGAAAAGTCATATATGAATGAAACATAGTACACAGACTTACCCAGTGATGGAACTGACACAGTTCCAAACACATCACTGTGCACAAGATCTAATATCTTGTTCGCCCTCTTAGCACCAGAAGGAAAACTCACCCGATTCTTCTTCCCATATACACAATGTTCACAGAAATAGAAATCTAGAGAGCTATTAGAAATACCTTCTACCATACCATTTCCATGCAGTATCTGAAGGCCCTTCTCTCCAATATGTCCAAGCCTTTGATGCTATAGCATGGTCTTTTCTCCAAAAACCGGTAGGCTTTCTGCTCCACTTTCGAGAACCACAGAACTATTGCACCCAACAATAACAGTGATGCCCTGAAGCTTGTATAGAGTTCCAATTTGAACTCCTCGCATTAATACCACTGATCCCCGAACCATCTTACAAGTATCTTTCTCGAACATGTTTTTACACCTGCATCATCCATCTTGCTTACAGAAATCAGATTTATAGCCAATGAAGGAATGTTCAGAACACTAGGAAGTGTTCTAATACTTCCACCTTGCAGCTTTAGCTTGAATTTTCCACGTCTGACGATTCTGGCCTTCCTATCATCACCTAAGAAGACATCATCGCCATCATATTTCTCATACTCGTATAACCACTCCCTATGGGGAGTGAAGTGAAAGGATGCACCTGAGTCAATCAACCATGACTCATGATCTACAAATGTATTTGAAGAAGAAGCCAAATACACATCCCCACCTTCATCCGAGGTGGTTTTTTCCTCTTTAGAAGGAGCATCATCAAATCCCTTTCCTTTCTCAGGAGCTTTAGATCTACAATCCTTTTTGTAGTTCCCATACTTTCCGCATTTCCAGCACACCTTTACAAACTTTCTAGGAGATTTAGATCTCCCTCTACATTTAGATCTCCCACTAGAAACCTTATTCTTGTTTCTGTTTAGGGACCTTCCTCGTATAGATAAGGCATCTCCATTTTGACCCTCCATATTTCTTCGTCTCATTTCCTCCGACAGCAAGGCTGAGACAATGTCATCAAAATTCAAGGTAGTTATATTGCTACCTATTGTAATAACTAGACTGTCCCACGAGTCTAGTAGAGAACACAACAAACTGATGCACTTATCTTCATTTGATTTTTTAATATCAACAGATGACAGCTGACTTACCACATTATTGAAGGCGTTCAAATGCTCTATCACCGAGTCTCCATCCTTCATCCTCAATTTTAAAAAAAAAAATTGTAGGAACAATTTATTCACCAGAGACTTATATTGGTACAAATTCCTTATCTTGTCCCACAAGGTCTTCGTCGTAGCGTCCCCAGATACATTCAACAATACTGAACCTGAGACACACAATTGTATTGTGCTCTTTGCCTTCTGATCCAGCTTCTTCCAATATTCATCTGACATTGTCGTTGGTTTAGTACCCGGATCTATCATGATCCACTGATCTTTATCCACCAGAAAATCCTCCCTCTTGAGCTTCCACAACTCAAAACTATGACCATTAAATTTCTCAATCTCTATCTTCTTGTCACTCACCATCTTCTTTCACCACAAGAATCGATCCCGCAAATCTCCTACTGAATAGGGTCTACCTCAGGCCTGAGAAAAAAACCCCTCAGTAGCAAAGGCGTCCCCTTGAAGCCAAAACTGCTCTGATACCAAATGTAGGTTTTAACCCTGTACATAAATTATCTACAAACGAATCTTAAAAACATAAAATAAATAGTTGCGAGAGCATAAAACATAAAACAGATAAACACAGAGATTTTCCCCTGGATCCCAAATTGAGATGACCAGCTTGATTTTTCATAATATTCCTTTTAGTGTTACAATACATATATATACATGCCGAAGAATACATAAACCCAAATCCATTAACCCTGGATTAGAACATAACTGTAGTTCCCTTGACCAGATCTACAAAATACCAGGGGCCGAAAACCATCATACCCCAAAACCATGTGCAAACCCATGTACAAAACCATGGGTGGGTCCGTCCACTGGAAAATAAGAACCAAAAAAAATTTCTGGGGGGGTTGCCCCGGACCCTAACATGTGGGGCTACTGCCCCCCTGTGACCCCCCCGATGTTTCTCCCATTGCAACATATAGGGGGGGCTATCGCCCACCCTGTTGCGCCCTTGTGCGTGATTAGTCGTGGAAAGAATATAACACAAACCCAACAGAATTCCATTAGATAGAAAGAGCACATCAAGAGAGATCTTTAGCATTGGATCAACAAAAGTTTCTTGGTACAATAGGAAACAATGATCCATGGCACTCAATTCAGCAAAAGCGAAATACATGGCAGCAATTCAAGTAGCATGTGAGGTTATCTAGATGAGAAAGATCTTGGTTGGTTTATTTGGTTCTCATATGGATTCGAAAATGATTCATTGTGATAATCAAAGTTGCATTGAACTCTTGATTAATCATGTGTTTCATGATAGGTCCAAGAATATAGATATTTGGTACCATGATCTTAGAGACTGTGTGCAAAGAAGGATCATGTTGCTTCAGTACATTCCCACAGAAGATCAAGATGTTGATATTCTGATGAAGGCGCTCACCAGGAGCACATTCAAATACCATAGAGACAGGATCGGGGTGAAGGATAATCCCTTTCTTATTGAGAGGGAGTGTTGAGATTCAACAAGAAAATTTAGCACCCACACCTAGTGCATTCAACAGTTAGTTGCATATAACACCCAGACTAGGGTGGGGCCCACAGTGCTATTTTTGGGTGCATGCCTATTTTGGTTATCCCTTAATTAAGATGGAAATTAAACTATATCCTATTCTCAATGTTGACTTGAATCAGTTAACTGAAAGTGATAAATTCAGCTAGCTAGTGGATTTCGAGTTAGACTTAGTTGGTGAGGCATGCATAGTAATTCTAGTTGTAACAGAGTTTGAAGTGCAGTGGTGCATGAGTTAGTGCAAGTTGTAAATAGTTTAACTCAGTTTAGTGAGTTAAAATCGGTTGTGCTTATTGTAACTGAATATACACTAGTGAGAGATCAAGTGAATTAAATATTAATTAAATCACAATCAGCAATCTTACATGCAACTTAGGATTTACTATTATTAGCTGCATGCATGTTAGATCCAATGGAGGCCCAGTTGAGTTCTAGGTGAAAGGGAAGTTGACTATCAGTTGTAGGATTATTGGCTTGCACACATGCAACCAAACACCCATTGGAGTTCCCATGATACTTGCGCAGTCAAGGAAGACAAGAAATCCTATCTTTTAAGTATATTTACCATTAGGGATTGTGCAAGCAAGGCAGGTTGTCTGGAGGCTGAGAATTGGCTATGTGTTGGTCATTTTTGCATATGACAGTGTGAGACAATTAGCTAAGTACTAGAGGGCTCTTGTGAGAAGAGTTTTGCATGTAATTGTTTCATTATCCATGCTTAATATACAATTGAATATAGTGGGGTTTTCAGCTGTATTCTTTCCCTAGGAAAGTATATGTGTTGTGTGTGTTTGACCTTTCTTCATGTTCATGTGATTATCAATTGTGTTTTTAATTTCGCAAAATATTTGTAGAAGCAATACAGTATTTAACTTTAGTACATTGTTAGATCGGGCGAATCCAAGATATACATGCATGTTGTATAATTTCTACATATAGTGAGATTTCTAGCTCCTCATAATTTTCCGCGATAGACTCAACCTGAAGGGGTGTGCCAAGTCAACTCAACTAATGGAAAAATTTAACCCACAATGTAGTGGCAGAGGGCCAAAGACTTGGCAGAGGGAAACCTAAATTTTACAAATAAATTTTCACACAAAAAAAGATAGGTTATAGGGAACTATTTTCTCTATAATCCTTTCATAACTATGGATAAAATGGGTTGTTTTAATGTTTAGTTCCCTTAAAATATGAATTCTGATTGGCGTGAATGGGGCTAATGGTTAACTTGTGAGATCAACTGAGTATTAAGCCATCTATTACAGTCCTATTCTTGCTCCACCTATATGACATGAGTTTCTAAAGGATGAGACTAGATGATTTTGGTGAAACAACTATTCCTTGAACATGACACCTCAACTTAGTACAAATCCTAAGCAATGTAGCCCTTAGTGCATGTTTCTTGAAGCAGTTTGTCAAAAAAACAATTGTAAAGGAAATCCTATTTTTTAAGGCCAATTTCTTTAGTCATGAGACACTTTCAGGCATAACATAGGTGCCAAAGTCATGGCCACATGTCCCAAACAACATGGATCTTTGTTCTTATAACCAAAATTGGATTATGTGTTTCTGTTGGTTCACACTATGGCTCAACCGGTCATTTCCACAAACCTAGTGAAAATTTTCTGGTTTTGGTTTAGATGGACCATTTAAGTCTGAGTTGCTGAAATAAGGTGTGCTTGAAATATTTTTTTAGAGATACCATGACTCAGTTAAGACAAACCAGGGCTAACACTGTTTCTATATGATTATACCCCTCACCAATTACATGGAATATTTCAAACTGTGTACGCGATTTCTGGCTACTGCGTGCACTATGAGAAGGGATCATCTTGCTTGCTAACCTTAGTGTGACCAGTGTTTATATAGGCTATCAAAGCACTTCAGAGTGACCTATATTTATATAGGTTTCCATTTCCAATATGCTGAAAACTAATCTTTAACATTAATTCTTGCCTTAATTTCTAGAGATGAATTATCTTTCGAGGAGGTTTGAGTATGATCAATAATCATATTCAAGGTTTTTTCAAAGCTTCCATAAAGATTGGACCATAATGATCTAACCTTCAAATAATTTCTAAAATTTTTCCAAGCATGCTTCAAATATTGGTCATATTTACTATTCAATCAGAGATAAAATATAGATAGGTATATACTATATGTACCTTGTTTTCTGCAAATAATATTTCACAAGAATTCCTCAACAAAACTTACCTCAATCCAGCTCCTCTTAGGATTACTAATGTTTACCTTTCACACTGATTTTGTCCTAAGATTACCATCTAGAAAATTAACCCAATATTTCCAATGTCAAATTCATAATAGGATTTTAAAAAAAAAAATCTCTCCCCAATCAAATGACACTTTTTCTTAGCTACTATGATCACAAAAGGCCACAAGGATGGTTCACAATAGGTCTTCCTGGAAACAAGTGTAAATAAAAATCACTACTTTGATGAATATGAATTCAAAGAGGAATGAATAGGCATGCTATAGATCTGATTAAGGAGGGTTGAATGTATGTGCACAAATCTATGGTAGAAAGAGGGGTGAATGGTCTTCAAAACCCTAGTTAATAACATGAACAAATTAAACATTAAACCCCCAAAAATATCCTTCAATATTTGTCTTGTAGTGCTTTAAACTCCACAATAATTTCTTTGGATGAGTGCATACAATCTCGGGTTTGGTATTTGTCAAATCCTTATAGAAGGAATAGAAATGGGCTTCAGATTGAACTCAGTTTAGTCCTTCAAGAGTGCCCGAAACAATGCACAATTTACCCTTCAAATATACTCATAAAGGTGTGAAATATGCCTTAGAAATATACTCTCAATTAAAGGTGTGAAATATGTCTTAGAAAGGGTGTCCCAAAATTTCTTTAGAATAGGTCGAAGGTGCTCATAAAATAATTATAAAATCCTCAGCGAAGAGCCTTAACCAAACAGAAATTTAAACCCCAAAAATCTTTAGAGATGTCTCAAAAACTCGACCTTCTGCTTTAGAAACCTTTGTGTAAGTTGTTAATATGAATACCATCAAATTGGTATTAGATATGCGCACTCAATTTGAATGAGGTATTCACAAGATGGATTTCAAAAGTTCCTTTGTAAATGGATATTTGGAAGAGGAAGCATATATGTAGCAGCCCCAAGCAAGAATTTAAAGCCTGGTATGCAAAAATTGTTGACCACTTGAAATAAAATGCATGTAAAAGCATCCCGTCATATATATATATATATATATATATATATATATATATATATATATAAGGTGAAAATGACACTTTGAATGTGCTTGTGTATGTCCATTAGCTTATCCTTATAAGGAACATTACAAGAGAGATTGAGGAACTAAATGATTAGTTATATAAAGTTTTTGTGACAGCAAATTTAGGCCTACTTCATTAATGTTTAGAAGAAGAAAATGGGAAAATAATAACAACAATTATATGTCCTAAATTAAACTTAATCAAAAGATTTACCACATCCGAGAGATACTAGACTCTCATCTTGCTAATGACTCAACCATTTCCCTTAGTTAATAAATAATTATTTTGTGAGCACTTTAGAATGTTTATTATTGCCTCAGCTGTCAAGGTAAGCGACGACAAAAGCAAATTTTGGAATGTTGTTTCTCAATCTATCACATAGTGGTTTAATCCTAATTGGAAAGACTCATGTTAGAACTAAGGTTTCTGCTAAGGATATGTCGGATCAAAGCACTTGCTCTCATCAAGTTGTGGGATGTGTTTCACAAAATGGGGGGCTTGTGTTGAGATTGAAACAAGATGACGAGCTTAGTGAAAAGAGTCGCCTTCACTAAGTGGGCTCGCATGCTATTTTTGGTGCAAGTCTATTTTTAGACTATGTATATTTTTAGACATGTCGATCATATTCTATGAGTTGCACGATGTTGTTTGTGAATGGTTGGTCAAGTTGGAAAAATATATGGACTTCTATTTTTAGAAATATTGGGCAAAATCTATTTTTAGATTGCTAGTCTAAAAATAGATATGTCGAATATTATTAGCTCTTAATAATATTTGGACTATAAACATTATCTTATTCTCTTGGAGAACTTTAGTTAAGTGCACAGATGTGGCATAGGAGCTGAGAGAAGGAATTACGCTATTTCTGAGGGTTAAGTGGAGCTATTGCATGGAGACTTTAGTTAGAACTCATGTGACATAGTTTGGTGGAGTTATTGAGGTAGTTGGTGGAGTTGTGTTCAGTTTAACTCAGTTAAACATAGTTGAGCTAGTTGTATCTAGTCTAACTAGTTGATACACTAGTGAGAGTGGTGTGAATTAATAATTAATTAATTCACTAAATATTAAATCATTAATCAAATAAAGAATACATCAGTTAACTACAGTGCATGGACAGTTTCAGTGGAGACCAGTGAAGAGGTAGGTGAAAGAGCATTGTGACTATCAGTTGTGACTATAGTGTTGCATGATTTGCAACACACAGTAGTTGGAGATGCCAATGAGGATTGCGTGAGCAAGGTTGGACCAATTCGAGTTCATTCAGAGCCATTCTTCAGCAGTGATTGCGCAGTAGAGGCAAGCTAGCAGGTGACAGAGATCGGTGCATGGGATTTGCTAGATCGGACCTGATTAGTGTGTAGCAATTGGAGATTGTACTGAGAGCTTGTGAGGAGCTTTGTATGATTATTGTTACATGATCTCTATGACATATAATATACATATATTTTGGGTTTTTCATCTTTAATCTTTCCCATAAATAACTGTGTTCATATGTGTGAATTTTTATGGTTTTAATGTGTGCATGTAATTGATTTTATTTCCGCAAGTAATGATCAATAGTAGAAGAGATTCTGTATTGTGCATGAAGTCAAATAGTGTGTGATCAGGAGAATCTCAGATGTATAACGTATCAGTTATATAATTTCTACAGCTTGTGAGCACCACTTCCCAGAAAGCAAGATATAACTACTTAATATTTTTTATTTTTTTACTTTTTAGCTTCAGTGCTTTCGATATATTTCATCGATTTGTCTTTGAAAACCCATTTTTATTTATGATCAAGCTCTTATGTAGGACAGAAAAATTATTTTAGATTTTTTAATTGTCTTTAATTCCTAACAGACTGCAGTTGGTCCTAACAATATATGAAATTCAATAGTAAATTGGATAACTTTTAGGTGTGAAAAACAAACTTAGATTTCCTTGTTTTCTCTTTTCAAGACATGAAATGTGCATATCTGAAGAGTGAGACGTGCTCCAAGTTGGAAGGCCACCACATATCTGTAGGTTCTACAAGATACTTCCTCAGCAAACGAAACCAACCATAACCTAAAACCTGAGGGGACAGAATTTGTTTAAGCAAATTAATATTTCAAACCACAAAATCAGTACTCTCTATTCCTTGCAATGATGATAATGATAGCTAGGTCATGAGGATAAAGATGTTAAAACCTATGTCTTTACAAATCAGTAAAAAATGGAATTCAATTGACTGATGAGAGTGACCAGAGACTTCATCCCAAGAAAAAAGTATGGTTGTGTTCTTTGCTCTGCAGAACCTGTTCAATAGATTGGGACAAAGCCTCCGCTTGTGATCATGTTTGGGATCAAGCTTTCTATATGCTATAATCACACCACCACAACTTTATTCTCTATAACACATTTTCAAAGAGACTCAAATCCACTTGATCGAATACTCTGCAAACAAAATTCATTTAAAACAAAATGAATTAGGAGGATGCATATTTTCTTACCTATGTTGTGAGCACGCTGATGAGAGGTGCAATAAAGCTAACATTTTTCTTGTAAAACGATTTCATGACATTGATTTCCCTAACTAAATATTCATCTCCACCGCCATAAGTGACGCAAGATTTAGAAAATATGGTTATGAGAACATACACTTTCATGTTTAAGGGGCCTAGATTCACACTCCACTGCCACCCAAAATAGGTACCCATAATTTCATAGTTGGGAGAGTGACTGCCATGAATTTCCTAATGGGCAACACCAAAATCCGGGCTAAAATGCCAGATATGGTGAGGGTTTGGGTTCTTTAGGAGAAGAATGTGTTCACAAACATGAGCAGTACACATGACATGCATCCCAGAACCCACACATGAAATGTAAATATGGGAAAATATGGATCATCAGTCACAAGCACCACCAATGTTCATGGGGTTCACTGTAATGTCAAATCCTGGTGATCTAGCATTTGAAGTGCTTGGTGTTCTAAGGATTTCTAGCTATGCCAGCTTTAGCACTTCAGTTTGTGTGAGATTTTCTGTTCTCAATCCTATTGATGATTCATTAGCTGTTCACTGGATTTTTGAGTCTAGAGAATTCAGGACCGGGTCACAACAATTGAACATAATATCTATGGAGCATTTAAGCATGTTTGTTTCAGGTTTTTTGAGTGACAATGTTGATGATTTTTTCAGTTGGTGCAAGTCAAAGTCCTCTTCAAGCAGCAATGTAATTGTTGATAATGATTCATTTCTCACACATTAAATTGAGGAGCCAGTTCTAAAATAATTGTAGGAAACAGTAAGGTTCTGGAGGCTCCTTATGGAGAAAATGACATCAGGAATGGAACCAAAAAATTCATTGTGAGCCAAAACAAGATGCTTAATGTTACTAGGACAACCAAGAAATTATAATGGAACCTTGCCTCCTATGTGATTAATTCTCAGATCGAGATGATCCAACATCCTTGTTTCCTTTGGAAAGAATTCAAATAGTGAATTGTTGAGAAACAACACCTCTTTCAACCTCTGAGCCATGTTTCCAACACTGTTAGGAATGCTTCCAGTTAGCTTTTTATTAGAAAATTTCACCACAGATAGTGGAGAGTTTCCCATGTTTTCTAGAATTTCTTATCTTCAAAATAGTTGTTATTAAAAAAAACAACATCCATCTACTTCTTGTTGAAGAGCTCTGCAAGAATATAACCTATAAATAAGTTGAATCTTAGATCCAAAAACACCAAAATTTGTAGTTCCAGAACCTTAGTAGGGTAATTCCCTGAGATTCGGTTGTTACTCACATCCAACTTTGCTAAAAGAGTGAGATTCTTGAAGCTAAGAGGAATGACCCCGCTTAAATGATTGGAATTGAGATGGAAGAGAGAAATATCATTGATAATTACAAGATCCTCGATCACGAAGCCTTTAAGAAATCCATGATTCAATTCAATCCTGACAACAACTCTGTCACATGATTTGTCTAAGGCAGGTGCATAGAAGACCACAGTGTAATTGCAAACTATTCCCCAAATTCGCTTGAACTGCCAACTGCTGATGTGATTTATGCACCCCCTTTTTTGTGTTTGTTTTCCTTGTGAATCATGATGCCTTCTACATTATAGTTACTGCAAAAAAATTTGAGATATTCCTTTTTATAAAATAAATTCAATTATGGTGATGAAAATGTGCGTAACCTTCCATGAACCCCAGATGCGGGTGCAACCGGTTGATGGGATGGCAATAAGCCTGTGGGGTGGCGCGTGGCAAGGCCACATGGCCTCCCACAGGAAGTAGTTAAGGTACTCCAAGTAGTTTAATGCTCCGGGCCGTCACCCTATGCGGCATTTATGCCGGTGGGGTGGCCGAGGCCACAATCACAACATAATACCGTCCTCTGGTTTTTTGTTCTCGCTCCTCGTCTCTGCATCAAGGTCTTCGGCTCCGTCTCAGCTCCACTTGATAGCCTCCATGACGAATTGGCCCCCGCCTATTAGGTATGATTTCTCTTAGGAGACTGAGCTTCCCAGCTCATGCACCTCCCTTGGCAAGCATTGTCACTTGGGTTGTTGTTTAGAATTTCTTCCCGGTTTCCACTTCTCCCACAGTCCGTTTTTCCCTCTACAATTCACATCCCCGCCTTAGCCTAATTCAACTCCCTCTCTGTTTCCTATTACCAATTCATCTCGCTCTCACAGGTTCCGTGACAGGATGCCTAGGCTTAGACACCGTCTTAGATGTCGTCGGGGCAGCACTAGGGATCGCCCCTCTGGCCGACACCACTCCTCCTCCACTAGCTCTCCGTCAGCCTCTTCTGAAAGTTTCCATGGAAGATATCCCTCCACACACAGTGGGCGTGGGCATGGGCGCAGGCGTAGACCCCCCTCCTCCCCCTTTCGTGGTGGCTCGGTCTTTCTGTCGCCTTCCCGCTCCTGTCCTGCTACCTCTGCCTCCCTCTCCAGCCCTTCCATGGCCCATTTCCACTTCCAGTGCCATTTCATTCGGCCCCTGGTCATTGCGACTGTTACAGTCACCTTTAGGGAAATTCAAGAGGTTGGCCCTGAACCCCCCTCTCTCGCGCATCCAATTCATAATACGAACCCCTCCGACCTTGTGCAACACACTCAAACAAGGGAAAAAGATGTTTCTCTGAAGGTAGGTGATGGCAGTTCGTGTCTTCCACAAGATAAAGGCAAGAAGGATGGCAGCAATGAGGCAGGCGCAGCAGTAGCTCGAAGATGTCCCGTTCAGGATGACGATGATGGTTACTGGTACAGGATTGAAGAAGAACTCCCCTCAAAATATTATGGTCTCTAGAGCAGGAGTCATTATCCAAGTAATTTTGTTCAGTATTTCTATCATTTTTTTGTTCTGGGAAGTCATAGTCTTTTGTTATGTCAAAGCTGGTTTCCTCCTTCGAGGCAGCTCACATACATTTCTCAGGCTGGTTTCCCCTTGTGGGCAGCCCATTTTTGTCACTTTGCTGAACTCTGTCATTTTTCTGAACTCATGAAGCCATTGATGGCCATGGATTAAATGTACCATATGTTTCAGTAATATAGTTTAAACTTAGAAAAAAAAAAAACCTTCCATGAAGATCAATGCTAGTTTTAATTTCAATGATCAACAAACCTCTGTGTGTGAGATCTATTTGTTTCTTTTCATTTCATTAGTTGCAATATAAAGTTTGTTGTGTATTGTATTGTTTTCAAAGAATTTTTGTGTTTTTATATTAATCTTTATTTTTAAATTTCTTGTTTTGTTGATTGATTATGATTTATAGGTATAAAATGCAACCTCTTGGTCACCCAAAAAAGGATATGAAACACTGTTCACTTGCCGATGCATTTGGTATCTCTCAATGCTCTAATCAACTACACATTTATGAAAATGAAGTATATGATCATGTAGATGAGGACCATGAATCAAATAGTGAAGAACTTCTTAAAGAGGAACCAACATCCAAGAGGTAAAAAATAACATTCAAGTCCACATGGAAGATGAGATTCCCATGGGTTTATGTTGTAAAATATTGTAATGGTGTTGAAATGATATAATGTTCATGGTGTGTAAAATTTAAAATGGAATCTCCATTTTCTAAATATGGAAGCACAACTCTTCAAGTTAGTGCTTTAAACATCCATGCAACATCAGAGGCTCATAAATTTTCTTTGCAACTTTTAGAGGGAGAAATAAAATGGAGTACTCTTCCAATTACAAAACACGTAGATCTAATGGTTGATGCTCAGAAAGAGATAATTATATCAATTATTGAGAACATGTATTTTGTTGCAATACATGATTTACCTTTGTAATTATATAAGTCAATTTGTGACTTGAACAGGTATAAAAACACTCCTCACATGCCTTTAACAGATGAATACTCAGCATATAAAAATACAACATCTGGAAAAGAATTATTAGAAGCTACTAAGGAGGTATATTGGAGAAAATTAAAAGATTAGATCTTCCAAACCCATATTACTCACTTTTAGTTGATGAAAGAATTGATCGGACTATGGTGCAACATTTGATTGTTTATATTACATATTTGACAAATGAATGAAGAGGTCCATGTGCTACAAAATTCATACACTTGCTACATATTAAGGATGGAACATGACAATCTATGTATGATGTTGTGATATCACTTTTAGTAGACATGAATCTATCCATGAAAAATTTAGTTGGATTTGGATCTAATGGAGCATCATCCATGAGGGGTATTCATGAATGTTTATCTACTAATCTTCATTGAAATGCCCCTCATTTATTAGATATCCATTTTATAGGTCATTGAGAAGCATTAGCAGCAAATGATGGTTCATCATATTTTGAAGAGTTGTAAGCTATTGATAAGTTTGCAAACAAGATCTATTCATGGTTAGGGAAATCTACTAAAAGACATGGAGAATTGAAAGAGCTAATGGAGTCATTTCAAATCACCATGCTAGAAGTGTTACAAATTCATCATATTAGATGGGTTTCTATAGGATAGGTCATGGAAAGACTCATTAAGCTCATGATTTCTTTCTTAAGAGACTGGGAGTTAGTGGAGAAAAAAATCTATGAGATGGCTACAATATTTAAGGTTCAATTTTGCATCCACTTACTTGCAGATTTTTTTATTGAGTTAAATAGCCTGAATCAAAAGTTTCAAGGTGATCATGTTGACATTACATCTATTGGAATGACTTTGGATATCAATATTATCTTGCTTCATAATAAATTTCTATGAAGCACATTTGGGGCAGGTGAAATGCACACATCATATTTTTTAAGTAAAACACAACAAGGAACTCTTGAGTTTACAGATTGCACAGGTATAGTACATGTACATGAATTGAGGTTTGAGAGTTTGATAAAGTCACAAATATCAAGGACACTAGATGACTACATTATGCTAGGAAAAGGTTTTGTAATGAAGGTGATTGACTCTCTAAATGCAAGGTTCACATATTTTCCTATTTTCAATGCAGTTAAGTTTTTTAGTCCTCGTAATTATTATGAGAATATGGATGATAGAGACTCTCAAACAAGAATATGGTTGACATGTTTATGTGAAAAATTTAGTGTTGGAGGCTTTCCTGTTGTGGACAACATTAAATGTATGGGTAAAATGGATGAATTTATATGTACTATTTATAAATCGTACCCAAAAAATCATATGTTTGGAGCGTGGGATCTATGCAGAGGTGAAATTGAATGGTTTGAAAGATTTCCATGCGTAATGCAGCTATAGCAATCAATTATTGTTATTCCAGCTAGTACAATAGTATGTCAAAGAGGCTTTTCAAAATTAAATCGAATAAAAAATGATGGTAGATCAAAACTTTCTTTAAAAACATTGGATATGTTAATGTTCCTCTCTCTCAATGCACCTCATGCTCTAAACGAGGTAGATTGGAATGCTATTTATGATGAATCGAAAGAGATGAAAACTTGAAAACCTCTTACACTATCAAAATAGATTGAAAGAACTAATAAGTTTCAGTGTTTATTACCATCATTGTCTTACTCTATCGAGCACCAATTTTGGTAAGCGAATTTTTTTAGTTTTATACCATTTGGCTTTTACTTTATGTTTTATAATATCTTTCAAGTTTTATTATTTTTTACCAATAAAATATTGAATTTAATCATTGCAGGATATCACACAACATATGTTAAGCTAGAGAACCACAACTGTCAAAGGTTTATAACTGAAAGAAGAAGCTACCTTGGATCAATTTTGTGGCCAAGTCAAGGGGCTATTGTTCCAATAATTTGAGATGTGTAATTATTGGAAGTCCTAACATTCCAAAAGAGTTTTAATATACAATAGAACAATGATTTGCTCAAATCTGAAATTTATAAGCTAGAATTTCATTGATACCTCTTATATAAGCTAAGACATTATTTTTAATTTTATAAATAAGACCTTTCATGTACTATTAATATGAGTATTTCTCTTTTGTCATATTTTTTCTTATTTCAATTTAATTAAGATGTAGTGATTTCTATATGTTTATTTTTGGTTCCTATTTTAAATTCATAAGAGTGAAAAAATATTATGGGATGTGATTATATTTTAGAAATTTTTTAGAGCTAAAAAGGGCCCATTAGGGCTTGGCATAAACTCAAGATATCTTGAAATTGATTTGCTAGTTTTTCCTCCACTTTTGGAGTCTCCTTGTATCCCCACCAATGTTGGGGGTGCAATATCTTCTAAAAGTGAATCAACAGCATCTGCCATGGATCAAAAACAACATGTGACTTGCTTCTCCACACCAAGTTACACCAACAATAACCAAGGTTTTGGGATGCCCCCTAATCAAGTTCAGCAAAACTGGGTTCCATTTCTTCTGAAATGTTATATTTCACATTTCTAAAAAATATGATAATGGGTATGAATTCCATGTGTGATGCCTAATCTATGGGTATTCAATTGTATAATCTCTCTACCACATTGAATAAGAGATATAATAAATATGACATTGTTTTGCTTGCTCTGGACCTCAATTATGGATACTCCTCTCCAATTTTTCTATTTGGGAAATCAAATATGAGGAGAAGCTTTCTTCCCAAAGTAAAACCATAGGGTACATTGCATTCAACCACAAGAAATCCAGAATTTGACATCTATTATGAATGGTGAATGTCGAAATCTAAATTTTTTTAAAGTCAATATCAACAAATTTCTTGTGTTACCTTTCAAAATGACACTTGATCCTATACAACATCATGAACTTGACTTAAAAATTCATATTCAAATTTTGCCAGGCAATGCTTGCAAAATTTCAAATACTTATGTTGTTTTAAACCATTATCTTTCAAAATTTCATGTCTTGGATGCTGAAAATGAGAAAAAGACTTTCGTATGAAACCAACTAGTGAATCATTTCCAGCAAAACGACCACTCCCAAGACATGATTTAGAAGTAGCACATATGTACTGTAATATCCCAAAATGGGGATGTTGCAATACTTGAACACAATAATGAAAGAGCAATGATACATCAACACATAAAATGTAAGAAGAACCATATGCCCATCATATTGATTTCATAGCAGCAAATAGATACAATATCTTGAGGAAATAATCACTCAAGCTAGGTAACACAAGCCTCAAGAGAACATGTACAAGAAATTGAAGAACACTTCTATACAGAAAATGCCCAAGGCTATGACAATGTAGTTTTATTGAGGATAATTGCTACTGGAATATGTAAATACATGGATCTACAATGATATAGCTCATACAATGTTGGGAGTGAATATCTAAGCTCCCAAACACAATTTCAAGACAATCCTAGAAGGATTTCCTGAAATATAGAGAAATGAAAAAATGTCGGAGTTGCAGTCCTAAGACTAAGTAGCAGCTGCAACTCGAGAACTGGATGGATATGGCTGAAGATGATGCACAGGCTAAACAAGCCTCCTCCAATGGATCTTCCAATTGAAATTCTGATCCTAACACTGAAGATCTCACCTTCCAAACAATCTGCAAGCCCTTATTGCAAATGCACACTGAAAATAACGCAGTCAAGGAGAGGAATTGTGTTGTAGGAGATAGAAAATGTATTGGCGAAGTGCCAAGATCCAAAATCAGCTCAAGCGTCCTCCTCACTGATATCCCAAAGGAAAGAAAGCTTCCTCCTCTGAAAAAGAGGCTCCGGAAGTGGTGTTATGGAACCTCCACTGCAACACCTTGCAACACAACGTTATACTTCAGCAAAAATAACGTTGTAGCTGAAGGAGGTGGCTTGGCCTTAAGCCTGAATGTGGAGAAATGAAGTACAATATCCCTCAAGAGGCCTCTCTTGAAAGGAGAAGGAATTCCTAAACAGGAATGCCTCGTGCTAAATAGCACAGAAATCTCAACTAAACAGTTGAAGAAAGCACAATAGTCCTACAGACCACAATATCAATAATCCATAACATGTCTTGCTATGGCTACCTTGCCCTCCTTTTATACAATTGGAAGCCTTATCATCTTGGGTCCCACTCATTAGGGTTTCCTCCACCAGGGAATCTTCCTCCCACTATCTCTGCGTTGTCTCTAAATATGATCTCCACCTCCTATCCCAGCACTGTTGACTTGGTCAAACTTCACCTTTTCCACATGAAAATGCCTCTTTTCACACATAAGGGTGTGAAATACAGCTCCTATGATGGTCCCTTTTCACACTATGAAGGATTTTATTCATATTTATGAAATTTTTGGGCTTCCTCACCCATTTATTGATCTCCTATGTGCAAACAACAAAAATCAATATTCCAATTAGATACATGCTAATTTTGGAATATTACAGTCCTCCCCTCCCAAATTTTGCTTGTCCTCAAGCAACTGCAAGGATATAACTAAGAAGTCTCCCCTCCTCCTGTAGAATTTACATATGATATTCTCCTCCAAGGAATGAGATGTTGTCTCATCAATAAATCTCCATATTGCCCCCCCCAAGCATGCAAGCTAGTTGAACAACTATCATCATGAACAAGTAGAGTACTCAAGGACGAAATAAGGTTCTGTCTAGAGGTCCCTTTGAGGAATGGGATCTGAAATTTATTTGGAATCATCATTCCCATGTGGATCCTCCATCCCCAAGCAATCATCCATACAAAGTGATTTACCTCCCAACATGGCACCTCCTGAAAAGTCTCCTCCACCTTTGGCTCCTACAAAGTAGGTGGGCTGAAAATTTGAACATGGTAGACAAAGTAGCCTACCCCAAGGTGTCCTCCTCTCCACTTAGGATAATTGTAGAGTGTCTGTTGATCTTGGGCTACAATAATATTGCCCTCAAGTAGCAAGATGAAGAGTAGATCTCCAAAGATCTCCCCTCCAACGTTATGAATCATGCTGGCCCAAACCATCCCATATGTCATGGATAGGAAATCATAACCATATGGCATCAAATCAATCCCATGGCCGACCTCATAAGGAAAAAAATGTTTTACTGTAGTGGCCATATCTCCTCCCATGCTCCCATTAGAACATGTAATGAAAAAAGTGTGGGAATCTTCTTCCCTAAAGGACACATCCAACCAATGTATCTCTCCCCCAATCATGCTCCCAATAAAAATAAGAACAAAAACAACATAGGGAACTACAATGAGAATCATACGTGCTACCATATGTAGCAAGGGAGAAGGACAATGGTCCCTCAAATGCAACCAACACAGTTTGACTCTCAACTACAGCAGAAAATGAAATGATGGGTGGCCTCCCCACCACTTTCTTGCTACCCAAATATCCTCACAAGTTTGGAGAAAGTGTAGGGTGTATGGTGCCAAATGAGCAGGCTCTGTAAAAGATACAATCTCCCCAAATCCTCCTAGGGAGTGGCCATCACCAATACTATTTATGGCCTCAAGTAGACCATGAAGTCTAGAAGGAAGAATGCTCCTTCCTTGAACAATATCTTGCACATATATGGTTAAGGGTTGCACATATACATTATAAAAATCATTATGCAAACAAAAAGTACCCTTACCATATGTTTTTCCCATGCAAATGGAGTGGCTCATAGATGAGTCTCCTCTCATCCTCAAAGAGAAAAGAGGTGGTTGTGCTAACTCTTCGAAAGAGTTATGTATCTCCTCCATCTCCATATGATCCATGCATCTCCTCAAATGATGATATATCTCTTCCTCAAAGCCTTCCCAAAAGTACCCCTCCATGATGGTGTGGTATGCTCTCATACAATAAGTGTGGCTCAAAAGGAAATCTTCATGAGCTGTTTGCAGTAATTTCCCCTTGAGCTTGGAAGCTCTAGGTAGGAAAATCCTACCATGATAGTAGATGACCTCATCTCTGACTAAGTATCCCTCCTTATGCAATTGTCAATCCAATATCATACAAGTAGAAAGATCCTTGGAATAATCCACCAACAGCTGGGATTTCCAATATGGATCGATCCTCCATAGTGAAAACACTAATGATATATCACAAAGAACATATGTCATATGGATGTCCTCATCTTTGACGTCTCCCATGCCAAAGATGCAAGTTTGAAGGCTGTCATCCTTCCCTTGCTACTCCTGCCAAAACGCAGAATCTGAAATTAGAGTGGGTAATGATGATGTTGAGAGAATGCTCCATCTCTCCTTGAGTCTACCCAAGACTCCTAGCGCTATACCAAGCTCTCTCAAGGTCTCCACTCCTCTGAAATCAATGAGTAATGCCTCCAATTTTGAAGCATCCCTCATCATATTTTGAGCTAGTGGTCTCCCTGGTGAAATGCCTCCATGCAATGAGACATCATCATAAAGGGTAAAATGCATATATGGATGGACAGACTTGTCCTTCCCTCATTGCATAAACCAATCTCCCTCTTAGGTGCATAAACCTCCTAAAATAGATAGGGGTGTGTGATCCTCATCACATGATGTTGATCATCCTCCCTATCTCCTCCTTTTATCTCCATGGTTGCACACCCTTTCATCAATGGCACATGTAGATCATGAGTTGTGCATTGATCTCCATATATGAGATCCTGGGTTATTCCTTGCAATACTACAATAATCCCTCTTGTTGGAGCAATATCTCCCTCTTCCTCTACATGAGGTGCTAGATAAAATCTAGACATGACAGTGTTGTTGCCCTCATCCTCATCAATATGTATGGGCAACCTCCCAATGATTGGATCCTCTTTTGAAATAGGGATCTCCATACCTTCTTTATCAAGAGTATGAGGTAGAGGTATTTCCTCTAGCAAGGTATGTTGCAAGATATCAGCCTCCTCAATGGTTTTCTGAAGTGGATTTGAGTTTATGGTTTCTTCCATCACATGCAAGGTTTTTGTTTGCTTAGGTTTGTTTAGCTCCACCACATGTGTTTCAAAACATTTTCCATCAAATATTTCCACTAATGTCTTAGTGAACCTAGCATAAGAAGAATTATTTTCATTCTTCAAAGAAAAAGACTCAAATATCCACCATGCATAGGCCTTACATCCAAAATGCAGTGCTGCAACTTTGATGGCTTCATCTTCAGAAATTTGGTGCTGTTGCAAATAGGTGTCTAGCTCCTCCACCCAAGATCTAGCTGAACATGTAGGTGAACCATCAAAAGTAGATAGAATAAATCTACCCATATCACGCTGCTTGCTTCTCTTCACCTTGATCTTTCAAAACTCTGGAAAAGTGATATGATCTCTAAACTTCTGAGTTTGAGATTCATACTCTTGCAGAAAATCACTAGAGTTTCCCTCCTAGTCATTCCTTCTTCTTCCCTTTCTCTCATGGAAAATATGGGCATAGGACTACGTTGTGCATCATAGTGTATGGCTACATGCTCACACTCATCATATGAAAATCTAGAGTTTGATTCAGATCCAAACTCTCTTGGATATTCTATATACATCTCCCTTCTCATCTTCTTGAGATATCCATGAATGCCCCTCAAAGTTTGAGAAAGAAACTTTGGAAGACTCTCCTCTTTTCTTCCTCCAAAGAATGGAGTATTCTTTTTGTCTCTTCTACTCATATTTTCTTCTTCTTGTATTCTTGATATAATATTGGATGAGATTCCCCAAGCTGAGCCAAGATTGTGCTCTGATACCACTGTAATATCCCAAAATGGGGATGCAGCAATACTTGAACACAATAATTGTTAGGTAAACTTGACTCGGGATAGAGTCAATGTTGACTAGGATAAATAGTAGTGGTTTTGGGGCACATGGTATTGTGCACCCATGGTTTTCAGCCCATGGTATTGCATGTAATGGAGCCTATAAAAGGCTGGGAATACTTCATTGTAACATAGGCCTGGAGGTGAGCGGTGAAGGCTCACTTGACCGGATTGGCTAGGGTTTTGGCCAATGCTTAGTGAAATTTCATTGGTTGGGTTTTGCCCCAGATTTGGGGTTTTCCCTAATAAACATTTGTGTTTATGTTTATGATTTTGTGCTACCCTTTTATGTTTATTCCTCTCAATAAATTTTTTATTATTTCTGCAGTAATTTCTAACAACTGGTATCAGAGCCGAAGGTCAATTTGGCTGATAAACTTGCAGGAAAGAAGGGTTCCTAATTCGAGTGGGAGCAATGGAGGAAGATGGTAAGTTTAGGGTCGAGAAATTTAACAGCCAAAACTTCCCTCTGTGGAAGACATAGATGGAAGATTATCTGTATCATAAAGATCTGTACCTACCATTGAGCAGAAAAATAAAGAAGTCGTTGACTATGATAGATGCAAAATGGGAGATTCTTGATAGAAAGGCACTCATAATAGTACGGTTGTGCCTCGTGGCATCGGTAGCCTTCAATATTTCAAAGGAAAAAACAACAGAGGGTTTGATTAAGGCATTGGCAAAATTATATGAAAAACCTTTGACCTTAAACAAGGTATTTCTTATGAAACGTTTATTTAATAAGAAGATGTCGAAAGGTGGATCTGTTGTAGACCATTTAAATGATTTTAATATAGTTACTAGTCAGTTAAGTTCTTTAGGGGTAAACTTTTACGATGAATTTAGGGCTCTGTTGTTTCTATGCTAATTTCCAAAAAGTTGGAATGGTTTACTTATGGCCATTAGTAACTCTGTCTCTAGATCTAGTACTTTAAAGTTTGATGATGTTGTCGGTTTTATCCTTAGTGAGGAAATGCAATGGAAAAGCTACGGTGAGACATCGGGTAATGCTTTGAGTGTGGAGTCTAGGGAAAGAAGAATGGAAAGAGGAAAGATCTCAGGATATCACAATAAATCAAGGAAAGGAAAATCCAAGTCCAGATTGGGGATAGTGTGCTGGAAATGCAAAAAGAAAGGACACTTGAAGAAATACTGTAGATCTCATAAGGGAAAAGAAGGAGATGCACAGTAAGAAAACAATCATGAAGCAAATGTGACAGGTGATGTGTTACAAGATTCTTTGATTATTTCTTTCAAAAATGTTACTAATTCTTGGGTAGTAGATTTAGGGGCCTCATTCCATGCCACACATGATAAGAAATATTTCATGACTATGTTCGAGGAGATTTTGGACAAGTCCATTTGGGTGATGATAAACCCTGTAAAATTGTTGGAATGGGTAAGGTTCTTGTAAAACAATAGAATGGAAACCAATGGCTATTAAAGGAGGTAAGGAATGTTTCAGATCTGAAGAAAAATCTAATTTCAATAGGGTAGTTAGGTGGTGAAGGTTATTTTCGAGCCATAAAAAGGTATCTTTCAAACACCTAATTAGCTTACATTAATCATCAATCCAGGGGCGACTTTTTATTTCAAGAGTGTACTCTGTCTGAGGCTGCAATTATCTAAGAGTAATGTTGTGAAGATGTAGTACAGAATTCTGAATACAAGAATAAACAAACGCTTGTAAAGGAATCTAATTACAAATGGAAATGCTCTAAAACTTTAATTAAATCAAACTGCAAAACATCGATCAGGGATACAATAGCAATAACTCTTTCCCTTAGAAATTGATGCAAGATAACCAATCTAGGGACTTGGAAGCAATAACCAGTGTCCTCTACAGTTCGTGATCTTAAAACAATCGGAATGAAATCAAACTTGAACTACTTGCTGATAAAGATAACTGAAAGGAACTGTAAAGGCTAAAAAGGAACAACAATCTTGTAACTCCTACGCATACACAACAACTGTAACCAAACTATCTGCTAAAGTAAAGCTATGAATTAGAAATAAGAAATAACTAGAAATGGAACATCAATATAATTTTAACAACAATTAAAAGCTTAAATAACTTCAATCTATCGTCGGCCAATACTATAGATCAATCGATCACAAATAATCGTAAACTAAGAGAATAATAACTTAGAGTCAAATATAGAACAGTAAAGCTTCACAATGATAGCAAAATAAATGAATAGCAGATGTATTTATTACAAATAGTAAAATAGCAATGCAATTCATTAATGAATCTGTATTCAATCAAACAACAGCCAATGAACTCTGCAATCAAAATAAACAATCAACACAACTTCACACAATAGTAACAAAGATTGAGAATACAAACAGCAAGGTAATTCCACTAGAGCTGGGCCCTTAGTGCCAGTTAAATACTGCTGGGCTACTTCAGATCTTAAGAAATAAAATGAAATGCATGCTTGATATTAATTAAACATAAAGTATTACAGAGGTTGTTCTCTCAAAGCTGAGTTTCAATAAACATAGTATTGTAGAAGAAATGTCTGAATATAAGAACTTTTTCCGACCAACTAACTGACTGACTGAATCCTTGACCGACTCCTGCATCACTAAAGGACATTGCTTTATATATCAAATCTTGATGGACAAGACGATGAATAATATGAGTTTGAATAGCGATCCCTCAGGATCGAAGGATCCTGAGGGATTCGCTCCCCTTCGTTTAGCTATCAACTTGTTTGCTTTGAACGAGGTTGAGATGTCCCCTACATTTTCTTGGAAATTCATTCGGATCTCCTTGCCTTTGGCTGGATGTGGTTCAACGTTGATGGAGCAGCAGTTACATTGATCTCAGCCTCGCCTTTGGTACAGCTGTTCGCTTCGTCTAATCCCTGTTTTATCAACAAAAAACATCCTTTAGTCATCTTTTTACAATGAGCATAAATCTTTCCAATCCCATCATAATTATTATAATAAATTACCTTCTCAAGGTAAAAAGGAGTATGTCCATAGTAAAATAATGAGAAAATATACAGTACTTTCATACCTTTTTCACTGCCCAACATACCCCCCTGCTTAATCTTTTTCATGTCCTCATGAAAACTATAGTTCACATGGAGAGCAGTCAAAGAATACGCTGGATAAGGTTTGCCATCGACAGGTCTAAAACCATGTAGTGCAGCTAATTCCTCAAAAAATGTTCTTTCTGTCCTTCGGGGAGTTCGTTAACAGCTTTGTCGTCTAAAGAAGGAAACCATGCAATAGGGCTGTGGAACCTACATCCTAACCAAAATGGTCCTTATTTTAAAATGAGATGACTATAGGAAATCAAATGGTCTGCAGCTAGCCCAAAGTTTCTATAATTAAGTGGTTCTCTGTTTTGCACGTTCTGATTGGAAATTCTCCACCGGACCTTAGCTGCTATATAATCTTGGTTTCTAATGGATGAGAAATAATCTGTTCCATTCAAGATAATCGATTTGTGGACAGGCCCCAATACTTGGATAATGCCTTCCTTTGTCATCAAACTTATGTGCCTAGCCCAAAATTGGGATGGGTTCTGAGGTTCACTCCTAACCCACAAATCTAATTCATTCTCTTGCCTTTGGAAATCATTATAGGATTTAAGCCATTTTAATTGATTTACAGCAAAGGAAATGAATGCCTGAAATTGAACATCTCCCACAAAAGGGTTAGGGTTTGATTCACAATAATTTTAAAGTATTAGATTATGTAAATAAAATTCACACAAAAGGAGTTGTACTTTGATCCCATAAGTTTGCAGCATGATACAAAGTCATCTATAGTTTTTAGCTCTATGGATTTCCCTGCTTTAACTGCCTTGATCTTTAGATGTAAATATCTTTCTAGTAAAAATAAAGCATATTTTTTGGCGGGGCATCTACAGGCTAAGACATCAGTGTATAGGGAGCAGAGAGTGTTCATTTGATTGTAGGCTAGTTTTAATTGGTTCATTACCTTGTCAGTATTTTTCTCTACTCTTTGACACTTTTCATGAGCTTCTGCTTCTGCTTCATGAATACTCTTCATCTGTTGCTACAGTTCCTGATATCTCTTCCTTGCGACAATTTCTTTTTCCAACCTTTGTCTTTCTATTCGAGCTTGTGCCAACTCCTCTTGGAGTCTGGCTAGTGTCGAGTCACTAAAAGTATGCTGACTACTAGATTGCATGTTTTCACTTGAAACAGGTCCCTCTGGAACAAATTGTGTTGAAATAGTTGTTTTTTGTTCCGTATCTCCATAATTGGGTTCAGGCATGACTTCTTCAACTTGGGGGTTCCTCTTAGCGGCCACTTTTCTCTTTTTCGAAGCTCGCTTAGTAGCTATGCTTCTTCTCTTAGGGGTTCGCTTAGGCATTTGTTTCATTCTCAGAACCATAATGGTTTGCCTGAGCTGTTCTATGAGTTTATGAAGCTTCATTTGCTCCCTGCGAAGCTTTTCAATCTCAGTTACTTTCCTCCTCTTTTTTAATGGGACAGCTATTACTTTATCTGAACCCGTTTTCTCAACAGGGTGTTGGTCCATATCAGCAATGCCTTCAGTTAAGTTCTCTTCTTGGCCTTCTTCTTGGGGTTTCTCTTCCACATTCATATGCCCTTGGCTAAATTCTTCAGGAATCATATCCTCGACTAACTCTGCAATCTTCTGAGGGCTTCCAAGTTGGGATATTACTTTAGTGTTCTCTTTTTCTTGTTCATGCCTTTCAGGGGAAGCAACCCTAGCTTCGCTAGGGTTTTCTGTTTCATCCAAAATTTCTTCAGCTGTATCTTTGTTGACTGCAAACTGCTCCTGTAACTGATTAATATCAATATTAAGATCCAAAGGGCTATTAAGCTGCACATAGTTACTCATATTGGCCAAAATTTGGGCCAATTGGTCTTCCTGTAAAGGGCTTACAGTAGCATTCTCAGGAGGCTCTGTTCCTTCTTTGTCGTTGTTATGATTGTCTTCGTCCTCCTCATAGGTATGATAGCTTCCTTCTTCCTCATCCGAATATCAAATTTATCCTTCAACTTCTTCCTCGGTATTTCCTTCCTCTGCACTGGATTGTTTTTTTCCACTGCTGTGGTGGCTTATTTCTTCTTCGTCCAAGTAGCGAATTTCTCCTTCCATTTCCTCTTCTTCATCAGTATGAGGGCTTGCTCCCTCCAATTTTGGGGGTTGTTCATCCTCTGAGCTGTGCAATTCCAGGGGCTGGCTACTACTGCCCGGAAGTCCTTCCATCATCCCCCTACTTCATTTTGAACGGAGGGACTGTCTGTGAGTTGATGGCTCGGCTATTGAGCCAGCCATTCTCTTCCATTTCAGGGAAAGTAAGGCTAACCCTCCTTCAATGGAGAATATCAACTCTTCCCAGTTGGTCTGTTGCTGGGCGAGGCTACGACTTACTATTAATCGAATTAAGCAATGGTGGCTGACCACCATATCTGCATGCTAGGATTTTCTTATGTTACGGGCAATATCATACAACAGGGAATTTAAAAATGCAAGAAAATTGATAGTGCATTTCTGTTTTAATACAGCCAGTAGATTAAGGTGGCGAGGTCTTACCACATCTTTTCGTCCATTGCACGTTATGTAGGTCTACACAATCTTGACCAATTCCATCCATGGTTCTCCCAATGATGCTGGCTGAACTCCTTTTCCTTTGATAACCAATGTCTGTCCGTCATCCTGAAATATCTTCATGGCTTCTCAAAGCCTAAGCTTCTTCTGCGTCCATATAGTTCCTTGCACTGGTATGCCCGATACTTCTGCAATTATTTCATCAAATACAGCTATCTGTCTTCCTCTAACCATGGAGAATCCTTCTTGCAAGTTCTGTAAAAATTTTGTGGCCACTGCTTCGTGAGGTTGTTGCATCCTCATGAAATATGCAATCCATCCTATTCTTTCCAAAATCTCTCGTGCAACATCAGAAATGACCAGCACCCATGGTTCACTGTGAATTGGTCGTCCTCCCATTGTCTCTACACCCTGTTAGTTTTTTCAAACACACAGTGATTGCAATGGAACAACACAACATGTTAAATTGGAATAATGTCGTTATTTCCTAAAATGCAGTGATTTAATTCACATACAGGTAAAGAAATATCAGGATTTTCTCTGCATGAAAATAGTCGCGCCCCCCCTGCTTGATGATAGGTTTCTCTCGACTGTCAATTGAGAGAGGCAGCGTGTCACAACAGTAGTACAACAGGAAAAAAGTAGGCATAATTATTATACATTAAATCAAATTATAGCAATTACTGAAATCAATGCGTGTGATAAATCGGTAATAGATATAAAATCATTTTGTAATGATTCAAATATGAGGAGAAGGGACAGCTTAGGATAAACATACGTACAAATGTGTTTATTACCACTTCAAACTAATATGATCGATTTGTAATGATATTCATGTATAATAGGTTCGAAATGGAAGGTTAAAGATTCATACTTTCATTTGATCTTAAATAGAGATATAGGAAAAAGGGTTAAATATGACTATTGATCTGTATAAATGTGACTCCAATACCATCAGCAGAGCTCTGTTTCCCACAGGTGTCCATAACCTTTACAGAGTTGCTTTCTCACCCTTGGAACCATTGTCCTTTATTTATACTAAGGAAGTGCTTGTTAAATGTCATAATGGAGGCCATTGTGTTGGCTTGGTGACCAGATAAATCACAATGCCATTCACTGGGAAGAAGTGAAAAATGGGTAGGCTGGCTCGTGATGAGACCTCCTGTTCCAAGGACTTCCTTAATTTTTTCAATTGTCCATTGGACCATATCCCTGGTTTGGTGGCTATGATGGAAATGCTACTTCACTGACTTCCTTATGATCATGGTAGCTGGCTCTTAATGAGACCCCCTATCCTCCATTTGGAAAATCATAAAATTATTAGTGGAACATATAAATATTTTTCTTTTTCATATAGAACTTTCCTAGTTATTCATAAAGGATGGCTCAACACTCCTTAAGAGTAGGGATGGTGGAAGAAGTCTGAACATCTCAATAGAAAAGAATATGCCCTTATTCCTACTCCATAAATAAAAATCAAAGAAAGTTATATCATATGGGAAAGAACCAATCATGATAAGGATAATCAATCAGATTAATTCAATGGTAATAAAACAACAAGATTATGTTATTAGTTAAGTCCCTTTTTCCTGTTTTCTTATCATTACTAAAAAATTTTCTTAAAAATGACGATTTCTTTTTATTTGCTGATTACAGTAAGCTTTAATTTGTATGATTGTACATGAATAATATGTTTTCCTTTAGAAGAGTCATTAGAAATTCTCAGAATGCTAATATAAAACAAAAAACAATTCACTTAAAAGGCGATGTTCCTTTAAAAAGAACAGCAGAAACAATCTGCGAAACTACTGTTCCTTTCAAAAGGAACAACAAAAAGTGCGAAACTGTTGTTCCTTTTAAAAGGAACAGCAAAAATTTGTGGAAGTGTTGCTCCTTTGGAAAGGAACAACAAAACTCAAAACAAGCAAAATGAACAGAATTTTTGAAAAAAACGAATTGTATAAAACATACAGCGAAAACTGAAATAACCAGAAATTTGAAAAAAAATGAATTTTCTAAAATAAATAATCCAAATGAATAAACAATCTTTATGTACAAAAATTAAAAAAAATAACTGATTTAATGAACTGGTGCCGAGGAGGAGTTATCCCCTTCAACAAGAATTTCCATGGTAGAATCTTCCCGTAACTGTTGGTAAAAGGATTCTCGGGTAAGCGGTTTATGATACAATCGTACTCGATGACCATTTACCTTAAAGGAATGCCCATATCCATCAATGGTAGCTAATATAATAGTGCCATTATTATGCACTTTTTTTATTTCATAGGGTCTGAGCCATCATGTCTGAAGTTTCCCTGGAAAATCCCAAAACTTAGAATCATATAGGAGTGCCCAGTCTCCTTCGTGGAAGATCTTTTGTTTAATCAGGGCGGCATGCCACATTTCTCTCTGTCGTTGAATTAACGCTATGTGCTGAAGAGCAAAGAGCCTAATTTCATCTAACTCATTAACTTGCCGCAGTCTTTTGGTCTGGGCTTCATTTAGATCTAGACCCACCTTCTAAGATGTTCTCAATGTCTGAATTTCAAATTCTATTGGAAAGATGGGTTCTTTTCCAAATACTAATTGATATGGTGAATATCCCGTAGTGGTTCTCCACGTTGTTCGATATGCCCACAATGCTTCTCGCAATCTGTAGGCCCAATCACGTCTATGTGAGGCAACGATTTTTGTTAATATATATTCAATGACTTTATTCGTGCTCTCAACTTGGCCATTGGCCTATGGGTGGTATGGGGTTGTAATATTATGCGGAATGTGATAGTTTTGTAGTACTTCAACTAATTTATTACCTACAAACTGTGGTCCTCCATCCATGATTATTTCCCTTGGGAGGCCATACCGAACAAAGATTTGGAAAAGAAACTATATTACAGAGTCCTCTGTAGCTTTTGAAAGAGCCTCTGCTTCAACCCATTTGATGACATACTTAGTTGCAACTAGGATGTATGTTTCCTGGTTTGATGGGGGGCTAATGGGACCAACAAAGTCAAGGGCCCAGCATTCAAATGGTTCAATCACTAGTTGAGGGTTCAAAGGTATTTCATCAAACTGCCCAGGGCGACCTGCCCTTTGGCATCTATCACAAGCCTGCACAAATTTCTTGGCATCTTTAAAGATATTAGGCCAATAATATCGTGTTCATAAAAATTTATGGGCAGTTCTACGATCTGCAAAATACCCACCACACTGTCCATCATGGCATGCTTTCAAAATTTCAAATACCTCATCCTCCCGAACACATCTTCTTATTTGCATATCTACACATGTATGAAATAGGTAGCCCCCAATTCAAGAGTATCGGGTACTATGGTGTATTAACTGCTTTTGTTCATTAAGGGATAGATGTTTAGGTAATTTACCTATTGCCAAATAATTTTCTATATCAGCATACCATGGGTTTCTAATAGTAACAGTGAATAGATGTTCATCTGGGAAGTGGTCTTCAACTACTTCTGCATCTATTGGCTTTGGTATTCTTGACAAAAAATCAGCTACAGGGTTCTCCTTTCCAGGTCGATCTTTGATTGTAATGTCGAATTCCTGCAATAAAATCAACCATCTTGTCACTCTTCCATTTGTAACAGGTTTATTTGCTAAAAACTTAATGGCAGAGTGATTAGTATATAGTACTAAAAGATACCCAGTTATATAATGTCTAAACTTATTTATAGCATGTACTACAACTAAAAATTCCTTCTCAGTCACAGTATAATTTAATTCAGCAGGAGACAGATTTTTGCTGATATAATAGATTGCATATGGCTTCTTGTCTTCCTCCTGCCCAAGTACTGCTCCAATTGCTGTGTCTAAGGCATCAGATGAAATTTGTAATAGAAAATTCCAATTTGGGCCCCTCAGCACTGGGGCCATTGAAACAAGCTTCTTTAGATCGTTAAAGGCATTGTCACATTTATCTGTCCAGATGAAATCAACATTTCCAATTAGTGCATATAAAGGTGCAGATATTCGAGAATAATGTTCTATAAATCTTCTATAGTAACCAGAAAATCCAAGAAAGCTACGTACCTCTGTCTGTGTGGTAGGTGTGGGTATTAACAATATTATTTGAATTTTAGCTGGGTCCACCTGAATTCCAGCTGCTGAAATATAGTGGCCTAAGATAACTCCTTCAGTCATCATCATATGACACTTTTCATTGCTTAAACAAAGACTAGTGTCAATACATCTTCGCAACACTTTTTCTAAGTTTTTCAATGTTGGCTTAAAGTCATCCCCATAAGGTGTGAATTCATCCATATATACTTCGAGACCTTCATTTATTAAGTCTGCAAAGATGCTAAGAATGGCCCTTTGGAATGTAGCAGGGGCATTGCATAGGCCAAAAGGTGAGACTCGGTAGGCAAATGTCCCCCAAGGACAGGTAAAAGTAGTTTTGTCTTGGTCTTCAGGGGCAATCTGAATTTGATTGTACCCACTGAAGCCATCTAGGAAAGAAAAAAAATTCTTTCCTGCCAATGTGTCTAATACCCGATCAATGAAAGGAAGGGGAAAGTGGTCCTTCTGTGTTGTCTTGTTAAGTTAACGGTAATCTACACATAGTATCCACTTTCCGTTCTTTTTTGGTACCACTACTAATGGAGAGACCCACTTGCTATCAGATATTGGGTAGATGAAATTAACATCCAATAGTTTTTGTAGTTCAGCTTTCACAATATCTTTAAGATGAGGGTTTAGTCTTCTTTGGGGTTGGCGAATGGGTCTCGCATCTTTTTCAATATAGATGTGGTGTGTGCACAATTGAGGATAAATTCCTTTCATATCGAGGTAATCCCATGCAAAGGCTGCTTTATATTTCCGCAATAGTTGGACCAACTTCTCTTCTTGTTCAGCAGTCAGTTTTTGTTAATGTTTAGAGTTTTTCCCGGCTCAATTTCTACAATCTTGCTATTATACACAGACATAGTGGGTATTACTTGATCAGGAATGCCTTTCAAAGGATCTTCTTCTTCTTTATTATCAAATTCTGCCTTGATCATGTGACATTTCAAATGAGATCTGATTTGTGGTTTATTAACAAAACTATTAATGATATCATCCTCTGTTTGATCTTTAAAATCAAGAGCATTTTCTATAGTTAGAGGTGATCTCATATTTTCCATAAGATATGATACAGGTGGTTTTCTTGTTTTGATTATTGATAGACTTGGCTGGGATGGGGGGTATAAAGCTAAATTCTTAACACAGTTTCCCCTTGTTATTGTCATGTTGCCTTGTCGACATCCAATATAAGCATCGGCAGTTGCCAACCAAGGTCTACCTAAGATTAACGAGTGTCCATCTAGCTGGTTCTTTGGATTGATAACCAGGAAGTTAGGAGGGTATTCCCAGGAATCTACAGATACCATTACATCTTGTAGTGTACCCTCTAGTTTGACTACTGATCGATTAGCCAATTCCAATAAGGTTGTTGTTGGTTCTAGTGATGTAATGCCAAGTTTTTGACAGGTAGTAGTTGTTAGGATATTGATTGCTGCTCCCAAATCAACTAAGGCATTTGGAAATGATTGTCCATTGATTTGCACTGCCACTATAGGATTTCCTGGGCCTTCATATTTGATAGGAGTTTCCATCCCTGATAATAAGTCAGATAAAGTACCGACTATTTGGACAGTTGGATTGGTGGTTGGTCTCCTCTTTGGCTTCTTTATACATAATTCCTTAATGGTTTTTTTATATATAGGAATATCTTGAATAGCTTGGAGGAGAGGGATTTTTATACATAAATTTTTTAATTCTCCCTGAAGATCAAAATTGGGCTGTTCTAATGGGCGTGGTATCATTAATCATTCTGGGAATGGTGGAGATAAAGTTGTTACTTGTTGTTGAACTTCCTTTTCTTTTTGTAATGTTTGTTCTACAGGTAACGGGTCTTCAACATGAACATTGTCGTTTCTCTCTGTTTCTACTATGCGTCCAGACCTTAATTGAAGATCATTGCACTCCCTCAGTTCAGTTTCTAATTCTAGGGGTTCCATTATTTGGACAGACTGAACTGGCCTATTGTTTGGGTTTGGGTTGGGATAGGCTAGGAGTTGTTGTCTTAAGTTGGTATGGGGATTTGTATAGGGAGCTAGAAGTGTAGGTTGAGAGAGAGGGATTGTTCCAGCTGGCTTATTTGCA
The DNA here is from genome assembly GCA_034641835.2 of Pinus albicaulis. Lineage (NCBI taxonomy): Eukaryota > Viridiplantae > Streptophyta > Pinopsida > Pinales > Pinaceae > Pinus > Pinus albicaulis. Next base: position 1,337,529,026 of record CM076578.1, read on the forward strand.
GGTCTTTGCCAGTTCGACTGCCAGGCCTGACTCTGTGAGGTAGAGGGGGACCATTGTGTTGTATAGCTATTGTTTTTCCAAAACGGTGGACAGAAAGGAAAGTTAGGCCAATTATTTTGATTTGTTTGATTTGGCCAAGATGTTGTAGGGAATGGTTGTTGTGACCAATTGGGGAAAGCCGGTTGATTTTGCCACATTCCACTATATTGTTGAGCATTGTATTGAGGAGGCTGAAAAGAAGCAAATGGATCAGTTGGCATACCTGATTTTCGTGGCTGCCATTGTCAGTGCAGATTAAGCAGACATACCACTTCTGATTCTTCTGTTGCCTCCTTATAAACTGCTTTTAGGCTAGAAAGCGAGGGACATCCTTCTGTAGGGTGATCTTTCGTGCAAATGGAACAAACTTTTATTACATCCAATGGACATTCTTTGTGGTTATGTTTCTTTCTGCATCTAGGACAGAATATTTCCAAATTTTGCTATGCTTCTGCTTGCTTTTGTTTGGCTTGCATAATATCGAACTGTGTTGTTAGAGTCCCAACTATGTTTGTCTTAAAATCTTCCAGCAAGTTTCCAATCTCTGCACGAGTCACACCTTCATTGGAGGTCTTGTTGTCTCTTGTAATCATATCATGTTCTGCTGATTTTAGCCTTGTATTGCCCCTTGAACTCCTGATACATAAATCAATGATGTCAGCATAAATTTCCTGATATATATCACCTTTCCCATAATATTCAATGTTTCAACCCATTGATCTTTCATTCCCCTAATTAATGTAGTTTTCAAAACATTATTAGGTAAGGGTAAGGATGCAAAGGGAGATCTCTGAAGATTGTATTGAAACCGTTCCACATATTCTTCCAAGGTTTCATTTGGTTTTGCTGTCATTTGGAATATTTCATCCTTTAGTTCCTGAAACCTGCAATAATCTTGATATTTCTTTAAGAACGCAACCTTCATATGATCCCAATCAGTTATGACACCCCCACCTAATCCCATAAACCATCGTAAGGCTACCCCTTTTAATGTAGAAGGGAATAGTTTTAGTTTTTGGGGATCGGTGGTATAATCATATCCCCTACATAACACATCAAATTCAAACAAAAACGCATCTGGATCTTCCCATGTTAAGCCATGAAATGTGGGAATATGTTGAAGGGGAATGGCCTTCATAGGCGCATTGATTGCAGTATCTACTATAGGCTATTGCAGCATAGAGGTTTGCTGGGGTGTCTGCTGATTCTGATTTTGGTTCTGGGCCATTTGGTCAAAAATGTGTCAATATCCTTCCGAGATCTCCAAGGAATTCCTAGGCTGACTAGTAGGGACAAGAATGGCTTTGACAGCACTCCCCTTGTCTGGAATAATGAGTATTCCTTGTTGTCCTACTATTTGAGGTGATTCAGGACCTTGATTTTGACTGAGTTTAACAGCACTTCCTTTATCCGGAATGTTTACTGTTTGGACTATTTTAATAGGAGATATTGGGTCTCCTATTTCTCCTGTTTCCCCTTCTCCTTCACGGAGATTACTAGATTTCCCTTCTTGAGGGGAAATTATGCAAGGATTCTCAATTTCTTGGGAATCTTGCTCAATTCCCTTTGTCTGACTGTGTATCTCAGCAAAGGCTTCAGATGGTGACTCTGTAGCCTCAAGGGAACTAGTAGGCTGTCTAGAAATGGAATTACTAAATCCTACTGATGGCTGAGATTCAGTTCTCTTAAGGATTTCGTCAATAAAGGTTGTCCGCCCAAGGGTCACCGGTCCCTTAGGTTTTTCAATTTTAGGAGGAATTTTGTTTTTCTTATTTTTTCTATTCATTCAAGAAAAAAAACCTTCATTCCTACCCAAAGAAAGAAGCTTACCTACTTCTGATGTGAAGCGGGCTGTGAGAAAGTGTGTTTCTTGCCCAGTGCGCAGGTTCTTACCTTCTGTATTTAGTACCCAATTCTTCGCAAGCAGAATAAAATCAGCTGTGCATCACTCCTTCAAAATGGCATACACTCTCCCCGGCAACGGCGCCAAAATGTTGAGCCATAAAAAGGTATCTTTCAAACACCTAATTAGCTTACATTAATCATCAATCTAGGAGCGACTTTTTATTTCAAGAGTGTACTCTGTCTGAGGCTGCAATTATCTAAGAGTAATGCTGTGAAGATGTAGTACAAATTTTTGAATACAAGAATAAACAAATTCTTGTAAAGGAATCTAATTACAAATGGAAATGCTCTAAAACTTTAATTAAATCAAACTGCAAAACATCGATCAGGGATACAGTAGCAATAACTCTTTCCCTTAGAAATCGATACACGATAACCAATCTAGAGACTTGGAAGCAATAACTAGTGTCCTCTACAGTTGGTGATCTTAAAACAATTGGAATGAAATCAAACTCGAACTACTTACTGATAAAGATAACTGAAAGGAACTGCAAAAGCTAAAAAGGAACAGTAATCTTGTAACTCCTACGAATACACAGCCATTGTAACCAAACTATCTACTAAAGTAAAGCTATGAATCAGAAATAAGCAATAACTAGAAATGGAACAACAATATAATTTGAACAACAATTACAAACTTAACTAACTTCAATCTATCGCCAGCCAATACTACAGATCAATCGATAACAAAGAATCATAAACTAAGAGAATAATAACTTAGAGTCAAATACAGAACAGTAAAGCTTCACAATGATAGTAGAATAAATGAACAACAAATGTCTTTCTTACAAAGAGTAAAATAGCAATGCAATTCGTTAATGAATCTGTATTCAATCTAACAACAGTCAATGAACTCTGCAATCGAAATAAACAATCAACACAACTTCACACAACAGTAAACAAAGATTGAGAATACAAACAAGGTAATTCCACCAGAGCCAGGCCCTTAGCGCCAGTGAAATAATGCTGGGCTACTTCAGATCTTAAGAAATGAAACAAAACGCATGCTTGATATTAATTAAACAAAAATTATTACAGAGGTTGTTCTCTCAAAGCTGAGAGTCAATAAACATAGTATTGTAGAAGAAATGTCTGAATATAAGAACTTTTTCCGACCAACTAATTGACTGACTGACTCCCTAATTGACTCCTTCATCACTAAAGGAAATTTATTTATATATCAAATCCTGACGGACAAGACGAGGAATAAGATGAGTTTGAACAGCGATCCCTCAGGATCGAAGGATCCTGAGGGATCAGCTCCCCTTCGTTTAGTTATCAACTTGTCTGCTTTGACCGAGACCGAGCTGTCCCCTGCCTTTTCTTGGAAATTCATTTGGATCTCCTTGCCTTTGGCTGGATGTGGTTCAAAGCTGATGGAGTAGCAGTTACATTGATCTCAGCCTCGCCTTTGGTACAGTTATTCGCTTCTTCTAATCCCTATTTTATCAACAAAAAGAATCCTTTAGTCATCTTTTTACAATGAACATAAATCTTTCCAATCCCATCATAATTCTTATATTAAATTACCTTCTCAAGATAAAAAGAAGTATGTCCATAGTAAAAGAATGAGAAAATATACAGTAATTTCATACCTTTTTCACTGCGCAACAGTTGTGTGACAACTTTCACAGATAAAACTTGGAAGGTCACCAAAGGAGCCCTGGTAATAGCAAAAGGTGAAAAGGTTGGTACATTGTATTTATCCAATGGTATTTCTAACTTTGTTAATGCTTTAACTTCCAAAGGAACATATGCAACATTATGGCATCATAGGCTTAGACACATGAGTGATAAGGGGATGAAGATTCTTCACTCAAGGAATTTGTTGCCGGGTTTGAAGAATATTGATTTGTATTTCTATGAGAATTGTATTTATGGAAAAAAAAAGAGAGTCAGATGTCTCAGAGTTGGGAAACAAAAGAAGAGTGAAAAATTAGAGCTTGTGCATACAGATGTATTGGGACCTGCTTAGGTATCATCTCTCAGTGGCTCTCATTATTATGTTACTTTTATTGATGATGCAACCAGAAAAACTTGGACTTATTGTATTCAGAATAAATCTGATGTATTTGATACTTTCAAGAAATGGAAAGCTTTGGTGGTTCAAACATTTCTCTACAAGGATATGTTGATGCAGATATGGCAGGTGACAGAGATAACAGGAGGAGCACTACAGGATATGTATTTACTTTAGGTGGAACAACTGTCAGTTGGGTTTCAAAAATCCAAAGTGTTGTTTCACTTTCAACAACAGAAGCAAAGTATGTTGGTACTACAGAGGCTAGTAATGAAATGATTTGGTTACAAAGGTTTATGGATGAATTGGGTAAGAAACATAATATGGGCACGTTATACAGTGATATACAAAGTGCCACTCATCTTGCAAAGAACTCGACATTTCATTCCAGGACTAAACACATATAGCTCAAGTACCATTTCATACGGTCAATATTGGAAGATGGACATTTGAAGCTGGAAAAGATACACACTAGCCAAAATCCTATAGATATGCTAACAAAAGTTGTAACTGGGGAGAAATTGAGAATATGTTAAGTTTCAATTGGTCTTCAAGGATGACGATGAAGATGAGAAACAACCAGGTCCAAAGAGGATTCATTATCCAACAAATGAAGCAGCGATGGAGTTGCTACAATCAGTATCCAAGTGGGAGATTTTTGGGTGTGGAGTTTTATTTTCATCTTGATTCAGAGATCCTTGTTTTAGCTGGATGTATACCCCAGGAAAACTATACACCCCTGTAGCAGGGGGTTGCGAGGGGGACTTGTTCCCCTCGCGGGATCCGGGGGGGCTGACCCCCCAGTTGGGGGGTCTGGGGGCCAGCGGTCCCCCGGTGGGGGTTTCGGGGGCAACACCCCCGAAGCTAAAAAAGCAAATGTAAAATTTCCTTTTAAAAGTACAGTAATTTCTAGTCAATCTGGGTCGTTCATTAGGCGCATAATCTGACAGTAGAAGTTATGTTTAGTTTATGGGTTTTTTCCCTAGAAGGTAACCCCTCACTTATATGAGGGTATTTTATTGCGGTTTTGTATTGTATATGTATTCTCAAAGCGAGAAACAGATAGGGAGACTGTGAGAGAGAACATAGGATATTACAGTGGATCTGTTGTACATTGTGCCTCTTCTTTTTGCTAGATAATAGAGTAGTGATACATCAACACATAAAATGTAAGAAGAACCATATAGCCATCATATTAATGTCATAGCATCAAATAGATACAAGATCTTGAGGAAATAATCACTCAAGCTAGGCAACACAAGCCTCAAGAGAACATGTACAAGAAATTGAAGAACACTACTATACAGAAAATGCCCAAGGCTATGACAGCGCAGTTTTATTGAGGATAATTGCTGCTGGAATATGTAAATACATGGATCTATAATGATATAGCTCATACAATGTTGGGAGTGAAGATCTAAGCTCCCAAACACAATTTCAAGACAATCCTAGAAGGATTTCCTGAAATATACAAAAATGGAAAAATGTTGGAGTTGCAGTCCTAAGACTGAGTAGCAGTTGCAACTCAAGAGCTGGATGGAGATGGCTGAAGATGATGCATAGGCTGAACAAGGCTCCTCCAATGGATCTTCCAAGTAAAAGGTTGATCCTAACACTGAAGATCTCACCCTCCAAACAATTTTCAAACCCTTACTGCAAATGCGCACTAAAAATAACAGAGTCAAGGAGAGGGATTGTGCTGTAGGAGATAGAAAATGTATTGGCCAAGTTCCAAGATCTAAAATTAGCTCAATATTCCTCCTCACTAATTTCCCAAAGGAAGGAAAGATTCATCCTCTGAAAAAAAAGCTCCGGAAGTGGTGTTGTGCAACCTCCACTGCAACACCCTGCAGCAAAACATTATACTTCAGTAGAAATAACGTTGTAGTTGAAGGAGGTGGCTTGGCCTTAAGCCTGAATGTGGAGAACTGAAGTACAATATCCCTTAAGATCACAATATCAATAATCCATAACATGTCTTGCTATGGCTGCCTTGCCCTCATTTTATACAAGTGGAAGCCTTCTCATCTTTGGTCCCACTCATTAGGGTTTCCTCCACCAAGGAATCCTCCTCCCACTATCTCTGTGTTGTCTCTAAATAGTATCTTCACCTCCTATCCCAGTGCTATTGACTTGGTCAAACTTGACCTTGTTCACATGCAAATGCCTCTTTTCATACATGAAGGTGTGAAATACAATTCCTATGATGATCTCTTTTCACACTATGAGGGATTTTATTGATATTTCTGAAATGTATGGGCCTCCTCACCCATTTATTCATCTCCTATGTGCAAACAATAAAAATCAATATTCCAATTAGCTACATGCTAATTTTGGAATATTACATGTACTTATGAAGCATAGAAAGATATTCTTGATGGATTGTCAATGTTTGGCTAGGGTTATTTTTGGAGAAAATGACTCCTTATTCTTAGAATGGTGATCTTCAATACAAGTAAATGCTAGAGAAGAGAGATCATCGTGTGACATAAACCTATTAACAAAAGTGAACAGGGAATGATGATTTATAATATATGGCATACTAAGTTGTTAGTGATTTTGATTATTGGTCTTTAACATTTAAAAATGTTAAATGCTAAACTTACAGCATCATGGTTTGGCATCATGAGCTTGACTAATTTTCCACCATGTTGATAATTTCATTGTTGTATTCATATCTATAAACAACGTTTCAAATAAAAAAAAAGTTCTATAAGAAAAATCCAGAACTCCAGGATGTTGCTCCTTTTCAGACAAAGTCAAAACTACATTACACAATCTAACACATCAAAATTCTTCCGGGGGAAAATTTTCATTCAATATTTTGACATATGTCAAAGCTTTTGAATTCTGTAATAGCGTCCTCTTAAAAAAAAACAATCAATTTCCTTTTTCCTTTTGTTGTGCTTCTCATGAGTCATGACCATTTATGGAAGTGTCTCAATACAATTTTTTGATAAATATTGTATCCACTCTAGGAGAAAAAAACTATCTCTTGCTCAAGAGGAGATCACAATCTAGGAAAAGCAACATCTAGTGGACTTAGATATGGAATATCTACCACTCCAAGAAAAATTATGATGAACAACTTAATATCATCTTTCCCTTTTTAATGCACTAGCACAAGGAGGTAGTTTCATGTAAGCACTTGATAGGGCCACTAATTCACATTGAGCCCATAATTGAAAATCTGCAATTATGTGATCTACTGGAACTGAATAGGAAGAATGCATGGATATTTTGTCTGATACCAATTGCCCTGATCCATTATTTGAGGAGTGACTAATAAAATCTTCAATAGATACCTTAATTATTTTTCCTGATATTGGTGATGAATCTTGAGATTCATCTATGCATATTGAAAATATACCTTGGATGATCATGGGAACATATAAGAATTTTTAACCAACAATCTTAGCTGACCATAATGTTCGAAGACTTGATTAACCTCAAAGCAGTCCCTCTGTTCAATATATTGGTTCTGATTAACCCTAATTTTTGTGTATGGAATTTGTTTTCGTATATAATTCAAAAGTAGTTTCATTCAAATAATTTCTATGAAGATTTGATGTATAATATTCCTTTGAATTAATCTGAATTATCTCTCCACCAAAAAAATCCAGAGCTCCTTTGAAATTTTCCAATAGAGACTATTCAAATCTGAATTATCTCTCCACCAAAAAATCAGAGCTCCTTTGATCTTGTCCAATATAGACAAATGATTCATTCACCAGGTGCAAAAACATATCAATGTTCCCTTTAAATCATGAAAACTCTTCTCACGTCATCAACTTCAAGCCTAAATTCCCAAAACTTTAAGTGGAATAGTGAAGGGGGTGCTAGTACCAATAGTAACCCTACACAGATCCCACAAAATATGTTTAATCGTGCTGCTCAAATTCCATCCTATTCCATGGGCCCTAATTCTAACATCCCCAAGTTTTCCAATCTCCTATATCCTGGTGGTATCCATCCAAATTCTTATAATAGTGTCTTCAAGACTTATGTTGAAATTTCCAATGACATATTTAAGCAATGCAATATGGAGCCTCCTTCACTGTTGTGTATGTAACAGTCTTTTATTGACATATATATTAATGGTTTTGTCATTCTAAAAATGAGATGTAAAAATGTCCCTATATTACTAGTATAGTCCCTTATTGTTGTTATTGTAACCCCCTTATTGTTATTATTGTACCCCTGTAACCCCCATATTGTTATTATTGTGCCCTTAAATTATTATTGTTAGGTCGGCTAGGATTATATTATGGCCCTACTAGGATTAGATTGTGGCCCCATGGACTCCTATATATAGAAAGGAGGTTCTGTAATTTGTATCATCCAAGAATTGTTCATTCGTGTAATGTATTGGAGGTTACCCCCTTGAAGTGGATTATTTCTAAGGTGTTGGTATCTCTTTTCTTCTATTTTTGGAGTTGGTTTCCCAACATTTGGTATAAGAGCTTTGGATTCTAGGGTTTCGCTGCTCCAAACAGGTCATCGTGATATTTTCTTTATAACTTTTTTTCTACGAAGCCTAAGAAGCTAAAATTTTTAGAGTGCAAAGTCGGAATCCTGAGGAACATCGTCACAAAATTTCAGAGCTTGGTTCGCAATATTTTCGAGATATGATCTATGGAAGTTAGGTATTTTTGCAGGCTCTTGAATTTCTCTTAAAAAGGTCATCGCGGAATTTTCACTATAACTTTTTTTCTACGAAGGTTCAGAAGCGGAAATTTTTAGAATGCGAAGCTGAAATCTTGAGGACCATCGTCAAAACATTTCAGAGCTTGGTTCGCAAAATTTTTGGAGATATGATCTATGGAATTTAGGTCTTTCGTAGGCTCCAGAATTTCATCTCAAAGAGGTGATTGTGGGAAAAGCTTCATAACTCTCTCTCTAAGCATCAGATTGGAATTCTGTAAAAAATGACTGGAAGTACACGGACTGTAGTTTCCTATCTATAACTTTCAGAGCCAAAGGAGTAAACAGTGACATGTGGTAAGTCGTAAAATTTCTCTCTACTGAACTAGTCCATAATTAGGTCATTGTGGGAGATTGGACACGACTTTGTATTAAAGAATCCAAATCAAGTAAAACCTATGGCATTTGAAAGAAGCTTCAGAGGAATACTATAGGGATGAATTTCAGATATTGAGGATTTGCAAGTATATAGATAAGTCAATTTCAATATCGAGCTCCTCATAAGCAAGTAAAAGGTGTGTATTTTTTTTCCGAATTGCATAAGTCTTGTTTGAAGAATCAAGTTGAATTGATTCCAAGGGCATATTATAGAATAGATATTAGTATTGGATTCTCAAATGGCCCCTAAAAAGAATTCAATGCCAATTAAGCCTTTAGAAGGCTCCACTATGACTCATGAAGATGAAGAATGACAACATGACATATCAAAATTACAAGAGCAAGTGCAACAAATTTCGCTCTCGCAAAGAGCAACAAAAAATGACATGGAAGTTTTGAAGAAAGGCATGGAAATTAAGATGGATAGTTTGAAGAAATGCATGGATGGTTTGAATAATGGCATGGAACCTAAGATGGATGGCATGGAAGCTGGCATGGAATCTAAGATGGACGACATGTAAGATAAGATGGAAAACATGAAGAATGATATAAAAACAGACATGGAAGGTTTGACAAAGTTGATACAAGAAATATTTCCTAATGGTGAAAAGATAGTAGAGAAAACTCATGATGAGAATAAAATAAATGTTAATCTTGATTTCATAAACACTAATGTTGGAGGGAAGAACCACCATATTCCAAAAATGGATATGAGGAAGTTTGATGGAAAGGATCTTGTAACATGGATACTACAAATGGAGCAATATTTTGATATCAATAATGTTCAAAACACAAAAAAGGTACGCATTGCAAATTTAAATTTAGAACAAAATACATTTGTATGGTATCGATGGCTTTTCTCCCGTAAAAAAATTGTCACTTGGTCAAATTTTACGGAGGAAATGACAGAACATTATGAGGATACAAAGAGCAACACTTTCTTTAGCCAATTGATAAATCTCAAACAAAAATTTTCAATGGGGGAGCACATTGAGGACTTCCAAAAAATGAATATAAAGGTAACTGATATTTCAGAGGAACACAAGATTGATCTCTTCATAGGTACTTTAAAGGATAACATCAAACATGAAGTTCATGTTTTGGAACCTGATTCATTGGAGAAGGCATTTAGGTTAGAAAGAAAAATTTAATGTAAAATTATGGCGACAAGGAAGCCTACTACTCACTTCTATAAAGATGGAAGTGTTGCTACTCCTAGATTTCCACAACCCACAAGGTTGACACCACAACAATTGGAAGAAAAAAGAGCAAAAGGGCTTTGCTACAGTTTTGATAGAAGATACACTAAAGGTCATAAGTGTGCTGAGAAGAAATTATATTCCATAGATTGTGAAGAGGAAGAAGAAAATGAACAAGAAGAGGATATACACCAGGAACCAGTCCTAGAAGAGGAAGAAATGAGTCCGACCATATCGTGTAATGCATTGGCAGGAATTACCACTCCTCAAACTCTCAAAATAGAAGGACATATCAAGAAGAAAAAGGTTATAGTGTTGATTGATTCAGGTATCAGCCATAATTTTATTCATTGTAAGGTAGCCAAGGAATTGAATTGTTTCCTATACCCAGCACCAGAATGTCAAGTGATGGTTGCAAATGGAGGAACTATAAATTGCTCTGGAAAATGCCATAATATCAAGCTAACCATGGGGGAATATGTATTGAATAGTCTAATGCTTTCCATTCCTATGGGAGGTGTTGATGTTGTACTAGGAGTACAATGGTTACAATCCTTGGGGACGGTAGCTTTTAATTTTCAAGAACTTTTCTTGAAATTTTTTTCAGAAGGAAAGGAAGTCGAATTACGGGGTATTGCGGGGAAGCCAGGAAGGATAATAAGCTCTAATGTCATGACAAAGCTTCTAAAGAAAGAACAGCGAGGCGTAATTGCACAATTGTGCTCACTAGAAGTTCCAACATCAAAATCATCTATTTCTGCAGATCTCCAACAAGTCTTGGACAATCATTCCAAGGTGTTTGAAACTCCAAAAGGACTCCCACCTATTCGTGATCATGATCATGCTATTCATTTGATTCCAGGAAGTGTTCCTCCAAACATCAGGCCTTATAGATATCCTTACTTCCAAAAGAGCGAAATTGAACGTATGATTGCAGAAATGTTAGAGGTGAGTATAATTCAACCTAGTCAAAGTTCTTTCTCTGCTCCTGTAGTATTGGTACACAAGAAGGATGGATCATGGCGAATGTGTCCGGATTATAGGGAGCTCAATAAGCTCACCATTAAAAATAAATTTCCCATTCCTGTGATTGATGAATTATTGGATGAATTACATGGAGCAATTTATTTTACCAAATTGGATCTTCGTTCAGGGTATCATCAAATTAGAATGAAGACTGAAGATATTCCGAAAACAACATTTTGAACTCATGAGGGTCATTGTGAATTTTTGGTCATGCCTTTTGGCCTTACCAATGCACCTTCTACATTTCAAGGGTTGATGAATTCCATTTTCAAACCCTTCCTTAGAAAATTTGTGCTATTATTTTTTGATGATATACTAATCTACAACAGGTCTTGGAAGGATCATGTTCAACATGTTGACAAGGTGCTCAAACTATTGCAGGAGACACAATTATATGCAAAAAAATCTAAATGTTTCTTTGGAGTACAAGAGGTGGAATATCTCGGTCATATTGTATCTCATGAGGGTGTTAAGGTAGACCCTAACAAAATTAAAGCCATTAAGGAATGGAAGGTCCCCACAACCATAAATCAGTTGTGAGGTTTTATTGGGTTAACAGGGTATCATCGCAAGTTTGTTAAGAATTATGGGAGAATAGCAGCACCTCTAACAACATTATTGAAGAAAGATTCATTTTCATGGACTCCTAAAGAAACTAAGGCCTTTGAACATCTTAAAGAGGCAATGTGCCTTAAATCTGATATTCAAAATTTTGTGGCAGAATGTTTGGTTTGCCAGCAGAATAAAGTTGAGACAATTAAGACCCTGGGTCTTCTACAACCTTTATCCATTCCAAGTCAACTTTGGGAGGATATTTCAATGGATTTTATCACAGGTTTACCTAAGTCTGAAGGAAAGAGCGTAATCATCGTGGTAATTGATAAAATTACCAAGTATGCACACTTTTGTGCATTATCTCATCCATTTAAAGAAAGTATAGTTGCTACTACATTTATGGACACAATTGAAAGGCTACATGGGAACCCAAGGGTTATTGTGAGTGATATAGATCCCATTTTTACTGGAAATTCTTGGACGGAGTTATTTTCTTGTTTGGCTACTCAATTAGCTCATAGCTCATTTTCTCATCCTCAATCCGATAGTGGAACTGAGATAGTAAATAAATGTTTGGAAGGATATCTTCGTTGTTTTGTATCTGATAAACAAACACAATGGGTCAAGTGCTTACCTCTCGTTGAATGGTGGTATAACAATTCCTTCCATACTGCAGAAAAAATGACCCCATTTATGGCACTTTATGGATATCATCCACTATCCATCACATCATCTTTAAGAGAAAATTTGAAGGTTCAAGCAGTGGAAGATCACATCGAGCATCAACAAGAATTTCTCCAACTCTTAAAGGATAACTTGAATTTGGCATAAAATCGAATGAAACAATAGGCAGATCAACATCACAGCGAGAGACGTTTTGCTGTAGGAGACTGGGTATTTTTACGGCTACAACCATGCAAACAAATGTCCCTCAAGCAAGCTAAGAAGGATAATAAATTATCACCAAAGTACTATGGTCCTTACAAGGTGTTGCAAAAGATTGGTACTATGGCATACAAATTGGAACTTCCTACCTCTTCACGAGTGCATCCATTTTTCCATGTTTCATGCTTAAAGAAGGTTATAGGTGAAAATCTTCCAGTTCAAACAATATTGCCAGAACTTGATGAGGAAGGAAAAATCATATTGGAACCTGAAGTAGTCATGGAAAGAAGAACTCGACAGCTACGTAATCGATCAATTTCAGAGTATCTCATCAAGTGGAAGAACTTACCCACTGAAGATTATACATGGGAGGATGAGAATTTTATACAGAAGCACCCATAGCTACTCAAGCATTGAGGACACCACTTTTTTGAAGGAGAGGGGCATGTTAGGTCCCTATATTACTACTATAGTCCCTTATTGTTGTTATTGTACCCCTATAACCCCCATAGTGTTATTATTATGCCCTTAAATTATTATTGTTAGGTAGGCTAGGATTATATTATGGCCCCACTAGGATTACATTGTGACCCCATGGACTCCTATATATAGAAATAAGGTTTTGTAATTTGTATCATCATGGAATTGTTCATTCATGTAATGTATTGGAGGTTGCCCCCTCGAAGTGGCTTATTTCTAAGGCATTGGTATCTCTTTTCTTATATTTTTGGAGTTGTTTTCCCAACATAATATATTGTGGTCAATCGAAATGATTTTTTTTTAAATATTCTCATCATGGAAGGGAAACATAAATATATGCCATTCTAATTGAAATTAAGGGCATATAAATATACATTAGGGGAATTTTGAGGTCTAAAATGGGCCTCCTAAGAAAAATTTACAACCAAAATAAACTTTATAACAACCAACATGATTCAAGATGATGATGTCAACTATGGGGGATGATTTACCATTTTTTAAGTAAAAGGGTAAAAAGATTAAAAAATAATAAAATAATAAAACAACTTTTTGAACTCGTATTTTCAACTTATCTCCCAATTTTTTTACTCAAATTTCGAGTGGGAGTACTCATTGGATGAAAAATTTAATTCCTCGTCCAAGGAGTACCCATGTTGCATACTTTTGATGGATCCTGCTACACGAAAAACGACAATTACATGAAAAAACGTGATTGCAAACACGTTTTTCATGTATTTATTATTTTTCGTGTAGTAGGGTCCATCGAAAGTATTCAACATCAGTACTCCTTGGATGAGGAATTAAATTTCGCATCCAACAAGTACTCCCGCTTGAAATTTGAGTAAAAGATTTAGGAGATAAGTTGAAAATACGAGTTGAATATTTTTTTTTCTTTTTCTCCCACTAAAATTTGATGATGTAATCGAATCTTATTTTATTATTTCCATTATTATTTTATAATTTCCTTAGGAGGCCAATTTTAGACCTCAAAATTCCCCTGATGGGTCCAACCCTGATGATAGTAGTATCAAATTAAAGGTTCGGGAAAACTCACAGTGAGTTGTTGGCGCGGTGTGGAGATAAGATATTCTATGAAATCATCAGGTGTGTATTGCTAGGAATTAGCCTCCACAGGGAGCAAATAATTGTGATATAATTTTTGCTTCCGATGGATATTAAATAGATCGATTCATTAAAGAACTTATCTGCTTTTTCTGCCCGAATTTTTTTGAAATAGTCATCTTAGTTCCTTGAAACATCTATATTCTCCCCACATACACAATCGTTGAATCTACACGACCATATAGTTAATAATTGAGAAAATGAAATTAAAAAAAAAAAAACCAAAGAAGTGAGTATTGAGTTGTTATTACAAACAGATATCTTGTTTCTTTAAGAATGCCTCCACCACCTGAACCATAGTTGACACCTTGTTTCAACATGACATTCTCATCAGTGGATGGATCCAGGATAGGCACCTAGATTAGAAAATCTTTTTTCAAAGCTGCAAAATTGGAAACACCCAATCAAATCAATACCTCGAAAATGCCCAATATACAAATAAATATTCACAATGTGAAACAAGTTGAATTGTGGAAGGGGGATGTAAGAAATACCAACTATATCACAAATGGTTCATCCCTTGCTGTATTTGTCATTGGGAAATCCATTACCATAATCAATGCCATACCATTGATAATTGGACTTGGTTATACTCAGCAGCATGTGATTGTAGTTTTTGTAGTTTTCAACATCTGACAAAGAGTCCCCAAAAATAAAGTATACGCCACCACCATTTAAGGAAAAATTTAGGGGATAATATTCGCAAGTGGACTAATTTTCCATGTTTTTTCTAAAAACAATATTCGTCAATTACCATTTTTTCTAAAAACAGTTCCCCCAAATTTTATAGTATAAAATTATTTTACCTTGAAAATCGCCAAACTTTTATATATACTAATATAAAGTAATTAGAAATCTAAATATTTAAAAGAAAAAAATAAAACATGAGACGTTTTACAATTTTCATATTAGGGACTAGTATTATTCGCCAAAGTTTAAATAAAATTCTATAGTTAAAAGTTTCCCTACCATCATGATGGCCAAGAAACATTTAGGCAGTGCCTCAATCCCAATACTCTCCATTGTACCTTCAAGCACAAAATGCTCTATTGCAATTGTTTCCTTTTTTTGAATTGGGTCTCTAACTCCCTAGTATTTATAGTGGAAGGTAATTATCTCCCTAGTATTTATAGTCGAAGGTAATTATCTTCGCTACTATAGAGATTTTGATTTTAATCACATCACGAAAATTCTATGTGGCATGAGTTGAAGGTTGGATTTTTGAGGATCTATGGTTCTAGCTTTTCAGTCATAGTGTCCAACAATTCCACCCTCTTAATATCCCGAATGAGGTCATACTGCTTAGAAAAATTAGCTACTCTAAACTAGGACAAAGGAATCATAGGTGATCCGATTGCTCTAAGAGTTGACTCTGTCTGTCTAGTTACTATAAATAGAATTGTAAACAAAATGGAACAGGAGAATTCGTCTCCTGAGAAAAACGCACGGAACAGTACCAGAACCGAACAGGAGCATTCCTGAGAAAAACCCAAAGAAAATGGAACGGTACAGTGTTATCAAAAAATTGGATCTGATAGGCTGCTTAATCAGTCAAATTCATGTAACTATTTCAAAACCTAATATTTTGATTGAGGCTTAGCCTCCTCAGCCTGAGAGGGCTCTCTCAAGGATTAATGATTTAGATAAAAATATAGATGGCTAACTCTATGTGAAGTAATAATAAGATAGATGATAAATGTAGGTTGAAAATTACATCAGCAAGTACACATTGGGCTTATGGAGTCAAGATAGTTTCAGTAAACCAATAAATCTACTTAACATGGAATTTTAGGCATATCAGAGTTTTAGTCAAGAGATACACATGTGAAACTGTAAAAAACACAGTCAGTTCATTTATATAGGAAGTCAGAGCATCAAAGATGAATTCTGATTAATATAGACAAACTCCACTGCAATGGGATAATAGAGAGATGAGAAATATGATAAGAACACATTAAAAATCCTTATGAATCTCAAGTTGGTTAAGTATAAATCTCTTGTATTAGCTGAAAACCAGTCAATTACAATAAACACAGTCTTTTTCCAAAAAATGTCGAACCCTTTGCTAATTCAACCCATTTGATTTTAATATACCATTTAACACATGATATGATCTCATATTAGGCTAGATACATTGAATTTATAACTCTTGACACCTTGCATAACCATAAAACATCAAATTTATGACAAACAGACACCTATCCTACTTGACAGTCCTATTTCAACTAGGACTCAAACTCTTCATTACTATTTTTAACAACCTTATCCTAACAACATTATCTATTTTAAATTACATCATTTTCAAAGTTTATCATCACATGGTCTAATTTGGATGATGGGCTTCATTTCTCCATGACCACTTTGCTGACCTCCACAAAAGCAGGAAACCAAACCCTGTTTTTTTAGGCATAAAATTCTTTTTCTTATTTGAACATTTTGACCATAATTTAAACTTCATTTCATGGTCCTTGGATGTTGGAGATTATATTAACATGTCTCATCACTCATCCCTAGCCTCCAACTGTCCAAAAACCGCTGCAAAACTTGTTCAAATGGCTGTGATTTATGGCACTACGAAATCACAGCAGTTTCGTAGCGCCCTTCGTAGCACTACCATTTCAACCTTTTTTCTTCAAAAACTTGGTTATTTCCTTATGAAAAATTTTAATCATCCTTCAATACATATTCCATAAAAATTACATATCTTAACTCATCCTTTAACCCCTTGAAAACTGACCAAAAGGAGCAGAAAAGGCAACTACAACAGTTTCGTAGCACTTTTCTCCTTTTTTACACTAGATGTGCTACGAAACTAATGAGTATGCAGTTTTGTCAAAACATTTGCCAAGTGAAAACTATTATTGCCCCAAAACTCAAAATATTACTTATCTCATCATCTAAAAACCACATCAACCATATACTAGCTTCATTTTAGCTTTTTTGAGGCATTTCTTCTTCATTTGCAATAGGTTGGCCTATTGGTTTTCCTGTTTTTTCTTGAAACATAGCTGTTGGGATAGAGCCTATATCTCCTACTCCATGCTGTATTTTGAGAAAATTAAGTAGGTTTGTGTAGAAAATTATGTCTTGAATAAAAACCTCTCTTGGTTTTTTGAAACATATCTCCTGCTGTCTAGAAACTTCCTTTGTAAATAATGTGTAAAATAGGAAAACTTTGTTTCTGAAAATAGGGCTTCAAAGAAAGCCATGTATCTCCAAACTGATAACACCATTTTAAAAAGTGAGAGATTTTTTTCATATTTGATATGTTTATGAAAATAACCTCTCTCCATTTCTTAAAATACCCTTATTTTTTCTCAGAAACCTCCTTTGAAGTTGACTGCTCAAAACCAAAAAATAGAGTTTTGCTTCATGTTGCGCTACGAAAAGACAACACTTCTGTAGCACAAAACGACTTTTTTCAATGGGTGGTGCTACCAAAGTAAGTTTTCTTGGCTAATTGGACATTTTTTATGAAAAAATTTAGGGAAATGAAATGAATTATGAAATGATGAATGACTTGACATGAAAAACCTTTAAAATGAATTTATTTAACACTGAGGAAGGTTCAAACCTAAAAATCTAATACTCCCTTTTGGTAAAATTCAATAAATGACTTCTAAGACCCTATTTTGACCCATGATCATAAAAAAACTCGACACAATGATGTTTGAATTTTTTTTTGAGTGATAACAATGGCTCCACTTGGGATAGTGCGACCCTGTGGTACACTAAGAACCAGTAGTTCCAGTGCTGCTATCCATCTTCTTGGAATAAAAACTTTGAAATTTTACCAAGTCTTCTTCAAACTCTTATAGCCTTCACCTCAAGCTCAAGCTTGATGATCACCATAGAAGAACCAAATCTATACCTATTAAAAATATGCTCAGTCAACTTTGAGCTTATTCACATGCTCCTACCTACCCTATCAGCTGCAATATCCATTTTAACTCAAGCAACATGAAACTTCCAATGAAGCTATTTATTTATCCTATCTAACATTTGAACCTCTTGACTACACTTGAACCAAAAATAACATGATATTGAGATGACCAAGGCAACATAAAATATATCTGATCTTAAAAATGAAAATATAACTGGAAATCTGAACTGTAAAACTTTTCCATGTAGTCAGCTATAGAATCATAGAAGACGTAATCTATTTGAAGCTTATCATGACATTCTGCAACTTTGGACCACTCATACATGCTTTTCTCAGCCACACAATATTTCAATTGAATGCTATCAAACTGATTTTCAAAAACAGTGTATTCTTCCTCAATTTCAAAGGAGAAAGGTAGAAACACTCTCTCTTTGTTTTTTGGCATTAACAACTTTAGAAAAGACTGATATTGATCATGAGGCCTATAAGGTTGAATTTGATCTTTTAAAACTTCAATGTCATTTTCAATTTTCTTAGCAACTTCATCCACAAATTGAATCTTAACTTCTGACTTGCACTCAGATGATTTCAGATTAAAAGACAAGGATAAAGAAAACTTTTCACCCACTTCTTCCTTAGTGTGATCATTATTTGATGTAGGCTGGTGCAAGAAATGACATGAAGAATAAAAATTTTCCTGTACTTGAGGATTGTAGCAATAATCTTCCAATATTTCCTCTTGTTATTTAAAATGATTCTCATACTCCTGATGATCAAACGACTCAAAATCTGTTGCAAAGTTTCATCAAAATTAGAGGATATAACATGATTTTCATAAATAAGCTCCTGTTGGGTTTCATTTTCATCCTGAAGAGAGGATATCCTTTCTTCTTGGTAATGAAAGGTATTTTCATGAATGGCCTCTAAAATTTCCTCATCCATGAATTCATCATCTTCATAACAAGTCTCCAAATATTCAATAAAACTCACACAATGTTTACAGCAGTCTTTGACCAGCAATAAGGAGGGATGACATTCTTCATACATCTCATAAAATGAAACTTGGAAATCAACAAGAGAATATAATGAACCATTTGGCAATCTTTCATAACAAAATCATGCTTTTCCTTTCAAAGTGACCATAAACATCTTCATGAGACAATCCTCAGGGAACTGAACCTTAAGACTGTGTACATTCATATGAAATATAAAAAAATGAAGAGCAGCATCATATTTCCTTTCATCTCTAAATATTGGAAGATCAGTTAACCATTCAACCTTTGGCATAGAATTTGGAAAACCAGGGATGTGAGACCGATTCATAGGTGCATACCTGGAATTTATTCTTGCAATGGAACTCATCTTGAAACTTCGTCAAGCTACTGATCTTCAAGCAGTGGAGTCATCTTCCAATTGATTATTTTATGTGTGGAGTATCCAAAGCATAAATACAACCAATACGTGCTTAAGTGTCTGCTTCTCTCAGACCTTAGAACTGAAACTTTGTCGTTCTTCCCAAGGAAAATTTACACTTTCGCTCCATGGCAACGACGCCAAAATGTTACCACAAAATTGGATCTGATAGGCTGCATAATCAGTCAACTTCATGTAACTATTTCAAAACCTAATATTTTGACTGAGGCTTAGCCTCCTCAGCTTGAGAGTGCTCTCTCAAGGATTAATGATTCAGATAAAAAAAATAGATGGCTAACTCTATGTGGAGTAATAATCAGATAGATGATAAATGTAGGTTGAAAATTACATCAGCAAGTACACATTGGGCTTATGGAGTCAAGATAGTTTCAGTAAACCAATAAATCTACTTAACATGGAAGTTCAGGCATATCATAGTTTTAGTCAAGAGATACACCTGTGAAACTGTAAAAAACACAGTCAGTTCATTTATATAGGAAGTCAGAGCATCAAATATGAATTCTGAGTAATATAGACAAACTCCACTGCAATTGGATAATAGAGAGATGCAAAATATAATAATAACACACTAAAAATCCTTATGAATCTCAAGTTGGTTAAGTAGAAATCTCCTATATTAGTTGAATACCAGTCAATTACAATACACATAGTCTTTTGCCAAAAAATGTCCAACCCTTTGTTAATTCGACCCAGTGGAATTTAATAGACCATTTACCACATGAGATGATCTCATCTTAGGCTAGATACATCAAATTTATAACTCTTGACACCTTGCATAACCATAAAACATCAAATTGATGACAAACAAACACCTATCCTACTTGACAGTCATATTTCAACTAGTACTCAAACTCTTCATTACTATCTTTAACAACCTTATCCTAACAACCTTATCTATTTTAAATTACATCATTTTCCAAGTTTATCATCACATGGTCGAATTTGGATGATGGGCTTCAGTTCTCCATGACCACTTTGCTAACCTCCACAAAAGCAGGAAACCAAACCCTGTTTTTTTAGGCATAAAATTATTTTACTTCTTTGAACATTCTGACCATCATTCAAACTTTATTTCGTGGTCCTTGGCTATTGGATATTATCTTAACCTGTCTCATAATTCATCCCTAGCCTCCAACTATCCAAAAACCACTGCAAAACTTGTTCAAAAGGTTGTAATTTATGGCACTACGAAAACACAGCAGTTTCGTAGTGCCCTTTGTAGCGCTACCATTTCAACCTTTTTTCTGCAAACAATTAGTTCTCTCCTTATGCAAAATTTTAATCATCCTTCAATACATCCTCCATAACAATTACAGCTCTTAACTCGTCCTTTAACCCCTTGAAAACTGACCAAAAGTAGCAGAAAAGGCAGCGACAGTAGTTTCGTAGCGCTTTTCTACTTTTTTACACTATATGTGCTACGAAACTACTGAGTATGCAGTTTTGTCAAAAAAATTTCCAATTTAAAAGTATTATTTCCCCAAAACTAAAAATAATACTTATTTCATCATCTAAAAACCACAGCAACCATATACTAGCTTCATTTTAGCTTTTTTGAGGCATTTCTTCTTCATTTGCAATAGATTGGCCTATTGGTTTTCTTGTGTTTTCCTTAAAAATAGGTCTTGGGACAAAGCCTATAATGGCTACTCCATGATGTATTTTGAGAAACTGAAGCAGGTTTTTTTAGGCCATTATGTCTTGAATACAAAACCTCTCTTGGTTTTTTGAAACATATCTCCTGCTGTCTAGAAACTACCTTTGTAAAACATGTGTAAAATAGGAAAACTTTGTTTCTAAAAATAGGACTTGAAAGAAAGCCTTGTATCTCCGAACTGATAACACTTGTGAGAAAAGTGAGAGAGGTTATCATTATTTGATATGGTTATGAAATTAAATTCTCTCAATTTCTCAAAATACCTTTCTATTTTCTCTAAAACATCCTTTGAAGTTGACTGTCAAAACTCGAAAACAGAGTTTTGCTTCATATTGCGCTACAAAAAGACAACGCTTTCGTAGCGCAAAAGGAATTTTTTTAATGGATGGCACTATGAAAGTAAGGTTTCTTGGCTAATTGGAGAGTTTTTATGAAAACACTTAGGAAAATGAAATGAATGATGAAATGATGAATGACTTGACATGAAAAACCTTTAAAATGAATTTATTTAACACTAAGGTTCAAACCTAAAAATCTAATACTCCCTTTTGGTCAAATTCAAGAAATGACTCCTAAGACCCTATTTTGACCCATGAACATCAAAAAACTTGACAAAATGATGTTTGAATTTTTTTTTGAGTGATAACAGTGGCTCCACTTGTGATGGTGTGCCCCTGTGGTACACTAAGAACCAGTAGTTCCAGTGCTGCTATCTATCTTCTTGGAATAAAAACTTTGAAATTTTACCAAGTCTTCTTCAAACTCTTATAGCCTTCACCTCAGGCTCAAGCTTGATGATCACTGCAGAAGAACCAAATATGTACCTACTAAAAATATGCTCAGTCAACTTTGAGCTTATTCACATGCTCGTACCTACCCTATCAGCTGCAATCTCCATTTTAACTCAAGCAACATGAAACCTCCAATGAATCCAGTCATTTATCTTATCTGACATTTGAACCTCTTGACTGCACTTGAACCAAAAATAAACATGATATTGAGATGACCTAGGCAACATAAAATATATCTGATCTTCAAAATGAAAATATAACTGGAAATCTGAACTGTAAAAATTTTCCATGTAGTCAACTATAGAATCATAGAAGACATAATATGTTTGAAGCTTCTCATGACATTCTGCGACTTTGGGCCACTCATACATGCTTTGATCAGCCACGGAAGATTTCAATTGAATGTTATCAAACTTCTATTCAAACTGATTTTCAAAAACAGTGTATTCTTCCTCAATATCAAAGGAGAAATGTACCAACACTCTCTCTTTGTTTTCTAGCATTAACAAATTTAGAAAAGACTGATCTTGATCACGAGGCCTATAAGGTTGAATTTGATCTTTTAAAACTTCAATGTCATTTTCAATTTCGTTAGCAACTTCATCGACAAATTGAATCTTAACTTTTGACTTGCACTCAGATGATTTTAGATTAGAATACAAGGATAAAGAAAATATTTCACCCACTTCTTCCTTAGTGTGATCATTATTTGGTGTAGGTTGGTGCAAGAAATGACATGAAGAATAAATTTTTTCCTTTACCTTAGGATTGTAGCAATCATCTTCCATTATTTTCTCTTGTTGTTTGAAATGATTCTCATACTCCTGATGATCAAAATACTAACAAATCTGCTGCAACTTTTCATCAAACTCAGAGAATGTAACATGATTTTCATAAATAAGCTCCTGCTGGGTTTAATTTACATCTTGAAGAGAGGATATCCTTTCTTCTTGGTGATTAAAGGGATTGTCATGAAGGGCCTCTAAAATTTCCTCATCCATGAACTCATCATCTTCTTAACAATTCTCCAAATATTCAATAAAACTCACACATTGTTTACGACAGTCTTTGAACAACAATAAGGAGGGATGACATTCTTCATACATGTCATAAAATGCAACATGGAAATCAGCAAGAGAATATAATGAACCATTTGGAAAACTTTCATACCAAAACCATGCTTTTCCTTCTAAAGTGACCATAAACATCTTCATGAGACAATCCTCAGGGAACTGAAACTTAAGACTATGTACATGCATATGGAATCTAACCAAATGAAGAGCAACATCATCTTTATTTTCATCTCTAAATATTGGAAGGTCAGTTAACCATTCAACCTTTGGCATAGAATTTGGAAAACCAGGGATGTGAGACCGATTCATAGGTGCATACCTGGCATTTATTATTGCAATGGAAATCATCTTGAAACTTCATCAAGCTACTGATCTTCAAGCAGTGGAGTCACCTTCCAATTGATTATTTTATGTGCGGAGTCGCCATAGTAGAAATACAACCAATATGTGCCTAAGTGTCTACTGCTCTCAGACCTTAGAACTGAAACTTTGTTGTTCTTCCTAGGGAAAATTTACACCTTTGCTCCCCAGCAATGGCACCAAAACGTTATCACAAAATTAGATCTGATAGGCTTCTTAATCAGTCAAATTCATGCAACTATTTCAAAACCTAATCTTTTGACTGAGGCTTAGCCTCCTCAGCCTGAGAGGGCTCTCTTAAGGATTAATGATTTAAATAAAAATATAGATGGCTAACTCTATGTGGAGTAATAATCAGATAGATGATAAATGTAGGTTGAAAATTACATCAGAAAGTACACATTGGGCTTATGGAGTCAAGATAGTTTTAGTAAACCAATAAATCTACTTAACATGGAAGTTGAGGCATATCATAGTTTTAGTCAGGAGATACACATGTGAAACTGCAAAAAACACAGTGAGTTCATTTATATAGGAAGTCAGAGCATCAAAGATGAATTTTGAGTAATATAGACAAACTCCACTGCAATGGGATAATAGATAGATGAAAAATAGAATAAAAACACACTAAAACTCCTTATGAATCTCAATTTGGTTAAGTAGAAATCTCTTGTATTAGTTGAAAACCAGTCAATTACAATAAACACAGTCTTTTGCCAAAAAATTTCCAACCTTTTGTTAATTTGATCCAATGGCCTTTAATAGACCATTTACCATATGATATGATCTCATATTAGGCTAGATACATCAAATTTCTAACTCTTGACACCTTGCATAACCATAAAACATCAAATTTATGACAAATAAACACCTATCCTACTTGACAGTCCTATTTCAACTAGGACTCAAACTCTTCATTACTCTCTTTAACAACCTTATCTATTTGAAATTACATCATTTTCCAAGTGTATCATCACATGGTCGAATTTGGATGATGGGCTTTAGTTCTCCATGACCACTTTGCTGATCTCCACAAAATCAGGAAACCAAACCCTGTTTTTTTAGGCATAAGATCTTTTCATTCTTTGAACATTCTAACCATCATTTAAAATTTATTTCGTGGTCCTTGGCTGTTGGAGATTATCTTAACATGTCTCAGCACTCATCCCTAGCCTCCAACTATCCAAAAAGTGCTGCAAAACTTGTTCAAAAGGCTATAATTTATGGCGCTACAAAAACACAGCAATTTCATAGTGCCCTTTGTAGCGCTGCCATTTCAACCTTTTTTCTTCAAAAACTTGGTTCTTTCCTTACACAACATTTTAATCATCCTTCAATACATCTTCCATAACAATTACAGCTCTTAACTCATCCTTTAACCCCTTGAAAACTGACCAAAAGGAGAAGAAAAGGAAGCTACAACAATTTCGTAGCGCTTTTATGCTTTTTTACACTAGATGCGCTACAAAACTGCTGAGTATGCAGTTTTGTCAAAAAAATTGCCAAGTGAAAAGTATTATTGCCCCAAAACTCAAAATATTACTTATATCATCATCTAAAAACCACAACAACCTTATACTAACTTCATTTTAGCTTTTTTTAGGCATTTCTTCTTCATTTGCAATAGGTTGGACTATTCGTTTTCTTGTTTTTTCCTGAAAAATAGGTCTTGGGACAGAGCCGATATCTCCTACTCCATGATGTATTTTGAGAAACTGAAGGACATTTTTGTAGGCGATTATGTCTTGAATAAAACCTCTCTTGGTTTTTTGAAACATATCTCCTGATGTCCAGAAACTTCCTTTGAAAAACATGTGTAAAACAGGAAAACTTTGTTTCTGAAAATAGGGCTTCAAAGAAAGCCTTATATCTCCCAAATGATAACACCTGTGAGAAAAGTGAGAAAGTTTATTGTTATTTGATATGTTTATGAAAATAACCTCTCTCTGTTTCTTAAAATACCTTTTTGTTTGCTCAGAAACCTCATTTGAATTTGACTGCTCAAAACCATAAAACATAGTTTTGATTCATATTACGCTACGAAAAGACAATGCTTTCGTAGCGAAAAATGACTTTTTTCAACGGGTGGCACTATGAAAGTAAGGTTTCTTGGCTAATTGGACAGTTTTGATGAAAAACTTAGGGAAATGAAATGAATGATGAATGACTTGACATGAAAAACCTTTAAAATGAATTTATTTAACACTAAGGAAGGTTCAAACCTAAAAATCTAATACTCCCTTTTGGTCAAATTCAAGAAATGACTCCTAAGACCCTATTTTGACCCATGATCATAAAAAAACTTACACAATGATGTTTGAAATTTTTTTTTAGTGATAACATACGGGAAAAGATGTTTTGTACGGTCATTTTTGTTTTTCAATACACAACACTGTTTATAATGGTTTTTTTGAAACGATTTTCTGAGAAACGTGTTCTGGTTCATTTGTAGTGTTGTTCTTATTCCAATTTGACATTGAACCCAATCATTGGTCTCATTCCGATTTGGACTTGAACCGAATCATAAACAAGGTTGGTTTCTTTGTATAGTTTTCATAGATGGTTTCATTGTTAGCGTAACCTAAAATTTCATTAACAACTTTGTTCATTTAAGAATTTAGTTTTTTTTCTATTTAAAAGTGGATTTAGTGTACAACTTTTTATAGGATTTCCTTGTATTTAACATTTAAAAAATATATTTTTCATGTAAAATTATAAATTTAAATGTAGAGGGTTACATTATATATTTTATAAATTAATAGTTAAATAATTTAATGAATATTTTAGTATCTATTTCAATTTATTATTATAATTGATTAATGATAAAGTTTTGAAATTTTAATGGTAATTTATTTAGGTTTTTTCTTTAAACATTAATTTTGTAGTATTTATGGTTCTCCATCCTTCTATTTTTTATATGGAAAATGAGAATGGAGGGAGCCGCACTTCTTCCTATAGCAAGATAGTTGTAGGTAGTACTAGTTCTAAACAACCTTCTACTTTTGGCTGTATTCCCAATGGAGATCAGTTCAATCTTCACCATCCTATTACCCAACTAAAGAAACTACAAACTAGTAGTTGCTTGCCAAATACCAAATTTGAGGTCCACTCAAATCACATTATACAGTATATGTGAGATCATGTTCTCATCCTAAAATTTCTAGAGATATAAACTTCAAAAAAATCTAGCCCTTTTGTAATAAAATAAAATTTATCTTTTATTATATAATAATAACAAAAGCTAACTCAATATACACCATCATTAATTACTATACCATTCACATTATTTTTATTATTATTTTTATAGCCATTTACAAATAAATAAATATATACATACTTGAAAAACACAAAGTACATAGAGATTTAGGTTGTCAAAATTAAGTGATTAGTACCCAACCATCCAATAATTTGTGTGGCTCATGCTAGTGTTAATTTCAACTAACCTCACGAAGATAAACTATAGTCCTGAAATAAATTTTCTTGGGTAAATAAAATGTATCATGGTTTAATCCTCTAGATTTACCGTGCATATCACTGTCAAGGCGGCCAGGTTCGTTGCAACTTGGTAATATAAGTTGTGGCAACGTGGAATGTACATCGGGGAGAGTTCTTTGCCTTATCTAAATCTTGGTTAATGGTGTGATTGACAAGTTTTATTATTAGTATGGTATTAGAAAGGGTGGATAAAAATGGAAATTATGATGAGAAGTTGTTTGGATGAGGAAGAAAAAAAAGAAATTGAGAAATAAGTATTTTATAGAATATTCAGAAGTCTAAAGGGATTGAATTGTTGTCCCTCTATATTGCAAT
Source organism: Pinus albicaulis (assembly GCA_034641835.2). Lineage (NCBI taxonomy): Eukaryota > Viridiplantae > Streptophyta > Pinopsida > Pinales > Pinaceae > Pinus > Pinus albicaulis. The sequence goes on from CM076578.1 coordinate 1,337,556,347, forward strand.
TTAAGGAATTTCTCATTATTTTTAGTAAGTTGTGATTTTGGATGGGCCACAAGTGCCACAAGTGGATTACTTGCTCATATTCTTGTTTCAAAGTTTAGAAAAAGAAGTTTGGAGGATTAGATAAGTTAAGAGAGACAACTATTTTTTTGCCAGCAAAATATGAACATTTTGAAAACTTATAGCTATTAAAATTTCAAGAAAAAACATTTGTTTTCAACCAAAACATAGACATTTTGAAAACTTATGGCTATTAATATTTAAAGGAAAAGCACAAATAACATCCTGAACTCCATTTTATTTCTATAATTCATCTCTATCTTAAACACAGGTAAATTAATTTAAATATAAATTAAATAATTGGTTATGTTTTCAATTAGTTAATTAGTTAATTAAACTCATTTTCAATTTGGATTTATCAAGCATAGAAAAATGTTAAATTTGCTAATACATAATTTTTTAATATAAAGAAATTAATACATAATAAAGAAGTAAATAATATATATATTTATGTTAAAAAAATTTATTTTTTCATTTTCATTTTTTAACACTGAGTTGTTGGTACTAAGCCAACCAACACGTATACTCAAGAGTTCACAAGACTCAAAATCAATATAACAATATTCAAGACATTATAACTCATCATATTACTAGTTAGACTTTGAACTTAGTTGGAGAAGATAGGGACCATTATACCCAACTACACTATATAAATTCAATTGACAAAATTTAACCTTCTTAAAATTCAACAAAACAATATTTACTAGCAGTTGCTCCAAAAGGCGCAAAGAGAGGCCGATAGGTTTTTTAAATCAAAAAAGTTGTACAAGAAAATAGCAATTGATAACTTAAATTTAAGTTAATTTTTTTGTATTTTTTTCTTAAGTTTATAATACGTAACTATATTAGAATTTTTTAACAAAAACATTCTCCAATGTCATTAGAACGCATGGTGGAATATTAAATACTAAATTGATTACATTATATTTTAAAGTAATCTAACTAATAGATGAGATGATATTTTAATTTACAAAAATTGAATGTCTCAAGGATCCATTTATACATAGAGTGGTTCTAAACTTCTAATAGTTAAGAATGCATGCCTTCTTGTAAAAGGTTAAAAGTTCAAATTCAAAAAGGTAGAAAATAGACATCTAGGAATCAAATCACTAGGCAAAGACGTTGGATTCATATTTAAGTGTAGCTTCCTTCATAAATCATACATTGCAATAAAAAATAAGCTTTATCATAGCTATATAGCAACAACATGTGGGATTCAACTAATATAATTATCCCAACTTGCAAAAGACGAATTGAAATTTAGTTAGAGTGTAATGGTAAAAAACCCAACTTGGAGAAAGATTCGTGGAAATTCAATTACAATATAATAGAAAAATCAAAATGTGAAGTAAATCTAGTTAAAATAAATATGTGAATTAAAGATTTATTCATTACTTTATAGTTTAAATATTACTTTATATATTAAATATTAATTAAATATAAATTTTTTTACACAAGTCTTACTAGTGACATGTGAGTTCAAATTGGGCAACTTAGAAGTTTATGGTTACTTTCTATAAAGAAAAATAATATTTTTGGAAAGATCTCTAATTCTATTAAAAAAAATAAGTTACGAGGGAAAATTCCTAAAAATTTAAGAAAATATGTGAACTTTCTATTTTTTTTACATACATGTCTCACTAATAACATGTGTCATTACCAAAATGAATTGATTGACAAAAAAAAAGAAGTGTATTTTCATAATGGTTTCACACAATCACCATTTATAAAGCACACATTAAAATTCTTTAGAGCTTAAGACTATAAAGAAAAATAAAATAACCTAACAAAACAGTTAAGCATATTCTAGTGGAACCATTCTTATAATTCATTAATAGCATGAACTAAATTAAATAAAATAACCTAACAAAACAGTTAAGCAAATACAAGTGGGACCATTCGTATAATTCATTAATAGCATGAATTGATTTCTTTATTTCAAGCAGAAATTTTTGTACTTGGAGAAACATTCCATGGTCTCTCATTTCTGCGAAAGGTGGCAGACAGTCGAACAGTTTTGCGATCAGCGCTCAAATACCAGGGGATTGGTAGTATGATGGGTCATATATTTTGTTGCCCCATTCACATTTCCACACAATTGGATCATCTCCACCTATTGGAGTGCCAGGGAATTGCAGTTGTGGAGGGACGGTGCACTGCATAGGCGTACATGGATTGCACCCCTCGCATTTATTATAACATGACGGTAGCCCAGAGCCAATAGTGGGCAATGCAACTTCGCTTCTACGCTCTCCCATCCCCTTCACCTGCCAATAATAGTTTTTCTCATTCAAGTGTGCACCAATATCTTCAATCCAATATAATTTTATCTAAAAGATTACAGAAAACATGGATTCAGAAATGAATGATTACAAAGAAAGTAGAGCCAAAATGTTCCGACGAATAGGGGGTTTGTTCATCACTAATTTCTCTCCCAGAGATCCCTCATTATCAGCGAAATAAAAGGATTACTGTATCATATTAGTTCTTTCACAGGCATGTGAGAAAATATTCTCTGCAAAACATATTGAATACCCAATGAATTCATGCAAATTACGCACCCCCAAAGCTCAATAGGCCTAAAGCAAAAAAACAGAGTCTTCATCATGGAATAACGTGAAAATGCAGCTTCCATAAGCGTGTTTTTCTATATCCCAGTAGAAATCTCTTTGAATAACCTACTCTCCCCAGTCTCTTTAATGTATGCTCCCCAGCATAATTTCTTCAAATAAGGTCGCATCCTCCACATATGGTATATATTGAATATGAAGAGCTACGATGCAAATAAAAGAAAGCACAAGGCAAGAGTAAAGCATTAGCAAATAAAGCATATTACCAATAATGCATAAATCATATTACCCAAATTAGAAATGGAAACTCAGTGTCATTTTTGGTAAAAAGTTATCATGTTCTTATGCTTTTTTTTTAAACTTTATATATATATGATGAAGGTATATTTCTTTGTTTTTTTGAACGGTTATCTTTTATGATTTTTATCATCAAGTAATTCAAAAAAATGAGTTATGACGAAAATTCCTAAAAATTTAGAGAAATATGTGAACTTGCTACTTTTTTGCACACGTATTACTAGTGACATGTGTCATTATCAAAATGAATTGGTTGACGAAAAAACAACTGTATTAATTCAAAAAGAAGGCCTATCGGCCTAAAAATAGATTTAAAATATTATCACTCAATTATAATACTTTTATTATTATTTTTTAATTTATAACATAATTTTTTCTATATTTAAAATTTTTAATTAAATACCATATTTAAATATAATCTATTTCAACTTACATACATTAATAAATTATAGAGAAATATATTATTGATAGAAAATTTACGAAAACAAATATCATTTAAGAATTTGATATATAATCATTAAACCATTAACTTAAAAAGTTTATTTAACAACTTGAAAAATCTATGTAAATAATTTCAATATTAAATTTCATAAATATGACTAAAAATATATATAATTATATATTACAATTGATAAATTTAATTTTCTTTAAATTTTACAATAAAAAAATAATTATAAAGCTTGATGATTAAAAAGTTAAATTGTTACTTTAATTATTTGTAAATTATAAAATCAATCAATTAATTGATTTATTTTTTTAGTTATTTAAATATAGTTATAATAAAATAATTAATATATAAATATAAAGTAGTTAAATGATAAAATATATAGTTTAATTGTTTTATATTTTTGTTTTAACTAAAAATTCAAGACAGTTTTATTTGAAATAAATAAAAAAATTCTTTATTTGTATTTTTAAAATAAAATAAAAAAGAAATACAATTTTTAAAAAAATTCCAAATCAATTCTAATATTTTTTTGGTTGAATTTTAAATCATATTGATTGTAAAATAAATTTAAAAATTTAAAGCATTTCAATAAAATTTATGATAAAAAACTTCTTAACATTGTATTAAATTTCAATCAAATTCACTTTAAAAAAAAAAAAAGTAGTATAAAGATAATAAGTTTGGATTAAACTATTAACTAGCAATTGCACCGGATGTTGGAAAGGGAATGTCGCAAGGCATAAATTCCATGTCATATAAAAAATCACAATTAAAGGTTATAATAATTGAGAATCACAATTTTGAGTGACCAAGGCATACCATGCATGTATTCAGTAACTCCACTAAAATTAATTCAGTTAGAGAGTAATTTCATTTAGGTCATGTGTTTAGGTAATGTTTTCATTTATGTCATTAACTCCACTAAAATTTGTTCAGTTAGAGAGTAATTTTGTTTAGGTCATGTGTTTAAGTAATGTTTTCATTTATGTGTTGTTTAATTTCGTTTAGGTCATGTGTTTAGGTAAAGTTTTCAATTTTGTGTTGTTTAGTTAGAGAGAGTAATTTCATTTAGGTCATGTTTTCATTTATCAAAGTTGGTTGTTATAGGCCCATTTTCTTCTTCTTCCTCTTCATTTTGGTGTTATTTTTTAATAGTGAATTTGACTTCCATGGAAAGTTGTGATATTTGTGATGAGGGCATGAATTTAGTAAATGACAATGTCATCTTTCATGAATCTAAACTTTGATATGAAATTTAAAGTATAAAAAGTAAGATAATAGAAATTATGAACTCTACCAAGTAAAAAAGACAATAAAGATACAAAAATATTTATTTTGCAAGCCTAGTCTAAAGAGAAACTATAACAAAATCTACATGAATGTATTGCAATTAGTCTTTGCTAAAAACATAAGAGTAACTAAATGGGAATAAAAAATGTCCTCATATTAGTATATTGTGTTTTTACTCCACTTCTTAATTCTTGTTAAGTATATTGTGGTTTTACTCCACTTCCTAATTCTTGTTAACATCTTTTAATTTGAAGCAAATTTTCTTAAGATATGCTAGTTCAATTTAAGCTACATATTCAACAATTTTGCAAAGTTTGAAACTATGAGTAGTGGTTGAGAGAAGAATATTATTCAATGGTGTTGGTTTTGGTTTTGATATCACTTTCTTCATTCAAATAATTTTGGATATGATTCTTCAAAACTGATATGGCTTGGGACTCTAAATCTTCCACCAAAAATTGTAGGTGGGGGATTTGTATCAGAACCTTTTGTGTCTATAATTCATGTTTGAGTCAATATAACAAAAATTTTAGAATACAAAAATAAATACAATCTTCCAAAAAAATTCTAAATCAATTCTAATATTTTTTGGTTGAATTTCAAATAATATTGATTGTAAAATAAATCTAAAAATATAAAAGTTTAAAGCATTTAAATAAAATTTATGATAAAAAGTTTCTTAACACTGTATTAAATTTCAATAAAATTCACTTTAAAAAAAAGTAGTATAAAGATAATAAGTTTGGATTAAACTATTAACTAGCAAATGCACCGGATGTTAGAAAGGCAATATTGTAAGGTATAAATTCCATGACATATAAAATACCACAATTAAAGGTTCTAATAATTGTGAACCACAATTTTAAGTGATTGAGCTACAGTCCAAGGCATATCATGCTTGTATTCATTAACTTCACTAAAATTTGTTCAGTTAGAGAATAATTTCATTTAGGTCATGTGTTTAGGTAATGATTTCATTTATGTGTTGTTCAATTAGAGAGAGTAATTTTATTTAGGTCATGTTTTCATTTATCAATGTTGGTTGTTGTAGGCCCACTATCTTATTCTTCCTCTTCATTTTGGTGTTCTTTTTAAATAGTGAATTTGACTTCCTTGGAAAGTTGTGATATTTGTGATAAGGGCATGACTTTAGTAAATGACAATATCATATTTCATGAATCTAAACTTTGATATGAAATGTAAAGTATAAAAAATAAGATAATAGAAATTATGGACTCTACCCAGTCGAAGAGACAATAAATATACAAAAATATTTATTTTGCAGGTCTAGTCTAAAGAGAAACTATAACAAAATCTAAATGAATCTATTGCAATTAGTCTTTGCTAAAAAAATAAGAGTAACTAAATGGGAATAACAAATGTCCTCATATTCGTATATTGTGGTTTTACTCCACTTCCTAATTCTTGTTAAGTATATTGTGGTTTTACTCCACTTCCTAATTCTTGTTGACATCTTTTAATTTGAAGCACATTTTTTGAAGATATGCTAGTTCAATTTAAGATACATATTCAACAATTTTGCAAAGTTTGAAACTATGAGTAGTGGTTGAGAGAAGAATATTATTCAATGGTGTTGGTTTTGATATCACTTTCTTCATTCAAATAATTTTGGATATGATTCTTCAAAATTTATATGGCTTGGGACTCTAAATCTTCCACCAAAAATTGTAGGTGGAGGATTGTTATGCAGATTAATCCCTCTTGCAGACAAGAGCGATCTCCCTAGTATTCTACGAATAGCTAGTGTTATCACATCCTAAATTTTCAAAATCATAACTTGAAATTTGTCAAGTTTGTATTTAGATTGGTTAGATTGCATAACATCATGAAATGCTAAATTTTGTGATTAGCATAAACTTCAAATATTGTTTTAATGTTTTAGGGATGATCTCAAGTCATATCAAAGGAACAAATCTTGAATAGATACTTTAAAACGACCTAAAGTCTCAAATCTAGCCACCTGCCAGAATTTTTCTGAGTCCGCAGCGATTTTAGTACTAAATAAACAGATTTTGCTACAGAAACACCTATTATTTCCATAGCAAAACTGACACTTGTAAAGATAAATGAGCTACGAAACCGTGTCATCCTATAACGGTTTTCTGCATAATGACGAGTTTTTAAACTTTGAGGGTTTCGAGGTCATGCTGTCACGGTAGGGTCATCATTGAAATTCTTAGGCACGTTTTGGCATCAACTACCATTTTCTTAATAAGTCTCATCTCATTTTTTCAAATCCATCCCTCATTCCTCACGCTTTATTTTCCGCCCTTGTAAGCTACTACCAAAGCAGCTTGCTGTCATTTGCATCTCCCATAGAAATCCTATGTCATGTCAACCCTCTTTTACCATAACAGCTCGTTGTCATCAAAGGCTTTTACTGAATAGGTGTAAATATCCAAAGAAGGCCAAAGCTGCAAAACAAGAAGAAATGGTTACACCAAGGAAAGTAAATAAAGGAGGCCTCTCATTCAGGTATGAGCCTACAAGTCCAAGATTAATCATGGAAGATCCATAGTTCGTGGAAATTTTTACAAGAGCAGGATGCATTTAGTTCTATCAAAGGTTGAAAGGTCATCACAAATAGGTATCACAAGTCTTTGTACTCAATTTCAAAGGAAAATCTACAAAGGTTGGTTTTCTTCATGTGCCAATTTCCCCTGATAGTATTTCTCAAGCAACTGGGATTCTTAGGACTGGAGAAGAATGGTTTAAAGCTTCAAAGTTTGATTTAAAGAGTTGTGATGATTATCTAAAGCTTGAACATGTAGGATAAATATGACTGTAGGGATTCCTAGAACTTGCCTTAGAGATAACCACTCTAAATTATTGACAGTCATACATAAATACTTTACATGTGAAGGCAGATTCCATATAGTCTACATGTATCACTTCAAGTTGTTGCTTCATTTTACAAGGAAAAAGCTGATAGATATTCCTTTTTAACTTTTTATAAGCCTTGGAAAAATGCCAGACAAAGTGCAAGGTAGACATGAAAGAAGTGAAACTTCCATCTTTCACCATGGATTGATGAAATTACAAGTACTGGAAGAATTAAATAAACTAGACAGAGACTGGGCATCTTTCTTGTTTATTAATGGGTATGAAATGGATGTTTTATCTCCAAGGAAAGCCTCTAAACTCAAAACTCCTTCTTCTAGGCAAGAGTTGAATACTACTGCAGAAGTAGAAGGGAATCGACAAGAAGTTTTAAAAGCTATAGCCAAAGACGTAGAAGTAGAAGCTAATTTCATACAAAAGGCAACCCTGCATCCAACAACTAGTAAGCATGCTAAAAATCATGACATAATTAGCAAGACTAAACCTGCAGAAAAAAGGTCTAAAATAAGCACAAAGGAAACTATTGGAGGTAAAGATAGGCTTGAAGACATCTTATGGGCTATAGAAATTGCATAAACCCCTGTAGTGAAAGAAACTGAGGTGGAAGGATCTAAGATTAAAAGGAAGGGGCTTATGGAAAACAAATTAGATTTTTCATCAGAGGATTCAGGTTTTATTTTTAAACCTAGAAAGCCTTTCACTATATCATAGATTTCTGAGACTATCACCATTGGAAATAAGAAGCAAAAGGGAGATAAAGAAAAAAGGGCACCAGTACAAGAATTCATAGTCATATCTCCTATTGAGACAGAGGTTACTAAAGAAAATAAATATCAATATAAATGAAAAATTTAGAAGAAATATAAGGCATATTTTCCAAATGGAAAGCCTAAAGATAAGGAAGAAACAGTTAAATAGAGAAAGGGAAAGGAAAAAGACATAGAGAAAAATGAAAAAGAGTTTCTTGAAGAATAGTTAGAAACAGCTAGGGAAGATTTTTATGAAACAAAGAGAGAGCTATAAAGATACAAGCAAGATAAAAAAATGATAGATGAGGTGGAAAAGAAAGTGAATGATTGGGTTCTTATTTTGAAAAATCTATTGGAAAGGCCAAAAACTTGTTGAAGAAATCACAACCTTTACGCATCATGATGACACACACAAGGCAGAGGAATTTATGGTTACAGGCAGAGAGGAAAAGTCTTCAGAGACAATTCAAAGAGTTGAAAGAAAATATGGAGATGATGAAGAGAGACTTAGAGAAGAAAGATTTGGAAAGAGGAGCTATGGAAAAAACTATTGAAGTTGCTCATGAAGAAACTGCTGGTAAATAAGAAGGTAAAAATGGATTATAGAGCCTTTTTGTATTATATTATCATACTTTACATGCAGGTATATTCATGGATATTTTCAGAGCCCAAATCCTAAGTTTTTTCAAGTCTCTGAAAAATTAGGAAATTTCGCAGCGTATGCCAGGCTTGAAGACTAGTTTTTGCTGCAGAATTTTCTAAGAATTCTTTTTGGTTTTAAACCACTTAAAATGACATGTTTAAAGAGTTGTGAAGGTTGTGTTTAATTTTTTTTTATCACTTAACACCCTCCAATGGTAAAGAATAGCAGAAGATTATCGCATATGACCTTTTTTGAGCTTTTCTATGAAATTCGCTACGAAAGTAGCTCAAAACTCTATTTTGACAGCAAGGCAAATTTTGGGAAGAAGGTGAAGGGTAAATGATTATTTCAAATTTATTCGCCATGAGGAATGACAAAGAGTATTAGGGCAATAATAAAGAGTATCACATCAGAATATTTCTAAGTGGAGATATTTTGTTATGGATACAGTTCAAAGATACCAGTTCACTATGTTGCCATATCATCAAACTGGCAACTCCTTAATAGTAGGCAGAGAAGCTTCATGAAGACAGTTAGAGTATTAATGTTTTTTTTGTGGCCAGTATGGTTGAAATACGTGATTCCTTTCGAGGAAGATTTGGATAATCTTTAGATTAAATTTAATAAGTAGGTGTTTGAGTCATAGTAGGACTCTAACTCCTAATTCGAAAGGTGTCAGTTCTAGTTTTAAATATCTAGTTAGTGGTTATATTTGGTGTCAGAAATAGAGTTTAATGATCTAGCCACTTGGAAGATTGGATGTAAATGCTAGATGCCTATAAGTAGTGAGTACTTCGATGTATGAAAGGCTGGAAAATTTTATCTCAACAAACTATTTTATTGTAAAATTTTTGTAGTTTATAATATATACAGTAACAATACCACTTTTCTTCACCTGAGATTCTTAGTATATTTTAATGAGTTTATGTCCTATCTTTTGAAATGTTTTTCTTGCAAAGTCTTAATGCTTATTACTCAAAATTCATGATTGTCATGCTCTAACTTCCTTTAAGTATTAAGCTATGGTCAAATGAGTTTTAGGTCTTATCTTGAAAGTTTTTCTTCAATATCTTAATGCTTATTACTCAGAATTCATGATTGTTCATGCTATAAATTCCTTTAAGTATTAAGCTATGGTGAATCTCTTTAGTATTTTCCTTTCAATACCTTGATGTCTCATTACTCAAAATTCGTGTATCAACATGCTGTAACTTCCTTCAAACCTCAAGTTATTGATATTTTCTTGAATGTGTTATCATTTCATTGAAATATATACAAGCCTCAGCTTCCAAAAGGTGAGTCTTTGTCATCTTTATCCCTGTCATTGACTCCATAGCCCAATGGTAGCAAGCCTTCATCTTTTCAACCTATAAACATACAAAACCAGGACATAATTCATAGAGTTAGCGATATATCTATATATTTATTGCATATCATTAACCCTTGAGAGAGACCTCTCAGATTAAGGAGGCTAAGCCTCAGTCATAATATTGGTTTGAAATAGTTACACTAAAGTTTTCTGATCAGCAGCCAATCAGGTACGATTTTGGTGGTAACATTTTGGCGCCATTATCGGGGAACGAAGGTATAAATTTTCCCTAGGAAGAACGACAAAGTTTTAGTTCTAAGGTCTGAGAGAAGCAGACACTTAGGCACATATTGGCTGTATTTCTGCTCCGGTGACTCCACACATCAAATAATCAATTCGAAGGTGACTCCACTGGTTGAATATCAGTAGCTTGATGAAGTTCCAAGATGAGTTCCATTGCAAGATTAAATTCCAGGTATGCCCCTATTAATCGGTCTCATATCCCTGGTTTTCAAAATCCTATGCCAAAGGTTGAATGGTTAACTGATCTTCCAATATTTAAATATGAAAATAAAGACAATGCTGCTCTTCATTTGGTTAGATTCCATATGCATGTACACAGTCTTAAGGTTCAGTTCCCTGAAGATTGTCTCATGAAGATGTTTATGGCCACTTTAGAAGGAAATGCATGGTCTTGGTATGAAAGCTTGCCAAATGGTTCATTATATTCTCTTTCTGATTTCCATTTTGTATTTTATAAGATGTATGAAGAGTGTCATTCCTCCTTATTTCGGATCAAAAATTGTTGTAAACAATGTGTGAGTTTTATTTAATATTTGGAGAATTGTTATGAATATGATGAGTTCATGGATGAGGAAATTTTAGAGGCCCTTCATGACAATTCCTTTCATCACCAAGAAGAAAGGATATCCTCTCTCTTGGATGAAAATGAAACCCAACAAGAGTTTATTTATGATAATCATGTTACATACTCTGAGTTTGATGAAAATTTGCAGTAGACTTGTCATTATTTTGATCATCAGGAGTATGAGAATCATTTCAAACAACAAGAGGAAATATTGGAATATAATTGCTACGATCCTCAGGTAAAGGATGAAGTTTATTCTTCATGTCATTCCTTGCATCAGCCTACATCAAATGATGATCACACTAATGAAGAAGTGGGTGAAAATTTTTCTTTATCCTTGTCTTCTAATCTGAAATCATTTGAGTGCAAATCAGAAGTTAAGATTCAATTTGTGGATGAATTTTCTAAGAACATTGAAAATGACATTGAAGTTTTAGAAGATCAAATTCAACCTTATAGGATCCATGATCAAGATCAGTCTTTTCAAAAGTTGTTAATGCCAGAAAAAAAAGAGAGGGTGTTGCTACCTTTCTCCTTTGAGTTTGAGGAAGAATACAATGCTTTTGAAAATCAGTTTGATAACACACAATTGAGATCTTGTGTGGGTGAGAAAAGCATATGTGACTTGTTCAAAGTTACAGAACGCCATGAGAAGCATAAAATAGATCATGTATTCTTTGATCCTATAACTGACTACATGGAAGAGTTCTACAGTCTATATTTTCAATTATATTTTCATTATGAGGAACAAATCCATTTTATGCTTCCTTGGTAATTTCAGTATCATGCTTACTTTTGGTTCAAGTGCAGTCAACAGGTTCAAGTGTCAGATCAGATTAATGACTGGATTCATTGGAAGTTTCATGTTTCTTGAGTTAAAAATGGAGATTGCAGCTAATAGGGTAGGTAGGAGTATGGGAATAAGCTCAAAGTAGATTGAGCATCTTTTTCAGTAGGTACAAAGTTTATTTTTCAGCAGTAATCATCAAGCTTGAGCCTGAGGAGAAGGCCATAAGAATTTGAAGAAGACTGAAAAATCTCAGATTTTTTATTCCAAAAGGATGGATGGCACTGGAACTACAGGTTCTTTGGTATACCACAGAGGCACACCATCCCAATAGGAGCCACAGTTATCACATCCTAAATTTTCAAAAACATAACTTGAAATGTGTCAAGTTTGTATTTAGATTGGTTAGATTGCATAGCATCATGAAATGATAAATTTTATGATTAGCATAAGCTTCAAAGATTTTTTTAAGTTGTTAGGGATGATCTCAAGTCATATCAAAGGAAAAAATCTTGAATAGATACTTTATAATGACCTAAAGTCTCAAATCTAGCCACCTATCAGAACTTTTCTAAGTCTGCAGCAATTTTAGTACTAAATAAACAGATTTTGCTATGGAAACACCTAGTAGTTCCATAGAGAAACTGACACTTGTAAAGCTAAATGCGCTACGAAACCATGTTATCCTATAACATTTTTCTGCATAATGATGAGTTGTTAAACTTTTAGGGTTTCGAGGTCATGCTGTCAGGGTAGGGTCATCATTGAAAGTCTTAGGCACGTTTTGGCATCAACTACCATTTTCTTAATAAGTCTCATCTCATTTTTTCAAATCCATCCCTCATTCCTCATGCTTGATTTTCTGCCCTTGTAAGCTGCTACCAAAGCAGCTTGTTGTCATTTGCATCTCCCATAGAAATCCTCTGTCATGTTAGCCCTCTTTTACCATAATAGCTCATTTTCATCAAACGCTTTTATTGAACAAGTGTAAATATCCAAAGAAGGCCACTGTTGCAAAACAAGAAGAAATGGCTACACAAAAGAAAGTAAATAAAGGACGCATCCCATTCAAGTACGAGCCTACAAGTCCAAGATTAATCATGGAAGATCCATATTTCGTGGAAATTTTTAGAAGAGCAGGATGCATTCAGTTCTGTCAAGGGTTGCAAGGTCATCACAAATAGGTATCACAAGACTTTGTACTCAATTTCAAAGGAACATCTATAAAGGTTGGTTTTCTTCATGTGCCAATTTCCCCTGATAGTATTTCTCAAGCAATTGGGATTCCTAGGACCAGAGAAGAATGGCTTAAAGCTACAAAGTTTGATTTAAAGAGTTGTGATGATTTAAAGAGTTGTTGATTAAAGCTGCTACCAAAGTAGCTTGTTGTCATTTGCATCTCCCATACATATCCTTTGTCATTTCAGTCCTCTTTTACCATAATATGTCATTGTCATCAAAGGCTTTTACCGAACAGGTGTAAATATCCAAAGAAGGCCACCACTACAAAACAAGAAGAAATGGCTACACCAAAGAAAGTAAATAAAGAAGGCCTGCCATTCAGGTACGAGCGTACAACTCCAAGATTAATCATGGAAGATCCATATTTCATGGAAATTTTTACAAAAATAGGATGCATTCTGTTCTGTCAGAGGTTGCAAGGTCATCACAAATGGGTATCATAAGACTTTGTACTCAATTTCAAAGGAACATCCACAAAGGTTAGTTTTCTTCATGTGTCAATTTCCCCTGATAGTATTTCTTAAGCAACTGGGATTCCTAGGACCAGAGAAGAATGGTTTAAAACTACAAATTTTGATTTAAAGAGTTGTGATGATTATCTAAAGCATGACCATGTAGGGATTCCCATAACTTGCCTTAGAGATAACTACTCTAAATTATTGACAGTCATACAGAAATACTTTACATGTGAAGGTAGATTCCATACAATCTACATGTATTACTTCAAGTCGTTGCTTCATTTTACAGGGAAAAAGTTGATAGATATTCCTTTTTACCTTTTTAGAAGCCTTGGAAAAATGGCAGACAAAGTGCAAGGTAGACCGTAAAGAAGCAAAACTTCCATCTTTCACCATGGATTGATGAAATTACTAGTACTAGAAGAATTAAATAAACTAGACAGAGACTGGGCATGTTTCTTGTTTATGAATGGGTATGAAATGAATGTTTTATTTCCAAGGAAAGCCTCTAAACTCAATACTCCTTCTTCTAGTAAAGAGCTAATTACTACTGCAGAAGTAGAAGGGAATCAACAAGAAGGTTTAAAAACTACAGCCAAAGACGTATAAGTAGAATATAATTTCATCCAAGAGGCAACACCACATACAGCAAGTAGTAAGCATGATAAAAAGCATGACATAATTAGCAAGACTATACCTGCACCAAAAAAGTCGAAAAGAAGCACAAAGGAAACTATTGGAGGTAAAGGCAGGCTTGAAGACATCTTACAGGCTATAGACATTGTAGAAACCCTTGTAGTGAAAGAAACTGAGGTAGAAGGATCTAAGATTAAAAGGAAGGGGCTTGTGGCTAAGAAATGAGATTTTTCATCAGAGGATTTAGGTTTTCTTTTTAAACCTAGAAAGCCTTTCACTAGATCACAGATTTCTGAGACTATCACCATTGGAAATAAGCAGCAGGAGGGAGATAAAGAAAAAAGGGAAACAATACAAGAAGTCATAGTCATATCTCCTATTGATACAGAGGTTACTAAAGAAAATAAATTTCAATATAAAAGAAAGATTCAGAAGAAATCTAAGGCAGATTTTCCAAAGGGACATCTTAAAGATAAGGAAGAAACAGTCAAACAGAGAGAGGGAAAGGGAAAATTCATAGAGCAAACTGAAAAAGAGTTTCTTGAAGAATAGTTAAAATCAGCTGCGGAATATTTGTATGAAACAAAGAGAGAGCATGAAAGATAAAATCAATATAAACAAATGATATATGAAGTGGAAAATAAGGTGAATGATTAGGTTACTAATTTTGAAAAATCTATTGGAAAGGCCAAAAACTTGTTGAAGAAATCACAGCCTTTACACATCATGATGACACACACAAGGCAGAGGAATTTATGGTTACAGGAAGAGAGGAAAAGACTTCATAGACAATACAAAGACTTTAAAGGAAATATGGAGATGATGAAGACATAATTAGAGAAGAAATATTTGGAAAGAGGAGCGATGGAAAAAACTATTGAAGTTTCTCATGAAGAAATTACTGGTAAATAAGAAGGTAACAATGGATTATAGACCTTTTTTGTCTTATATTATCATACTTTACATGAAGTTATATTCATGGATATTTTTAGAGCCCAAATCCTCAGTTTTGTCGTCTTTAAAAAATTAGGCAATTCTGCAGCGTATGCCAGGCTTCAAGCCCAATTGTTGCTGCAGAATTTTCGAAGAATTCTTTTGGTTTTAAACCACTTAAAATGACATGTTTAAAGAGCTGTCAAGGTTGTGTTTGATTTCTTTTGATCACTTAACACCCTCCAATGGACAATAATAGCAGAAGATTATCATAGATGACCCTTTTTGAGTTTTGCTATGAAATTCGCTACGAAAGTAGCTCAAAACTATGTTTTGACAGCAAGGAAAATTTTTGGAAGAAGGTGAAGGGTAAATGACTATTTCAAATCTATTCTCCATGAGGCATGACAGAGAGTATCAGGGCAATAATAAAGAGTATCAGATCAAAATATTGCTAAGTGGAGATATTTTGCTATGGATACAGTTCGAAGATACCAGCTCACTATGTTGCCATATCATCAAATCAACTGCTCCTTAATAGTAGGAAAAGCAGCTTCATGAAGACAATCAGAGTATTAATGTTTTTTTTGTGGCCAGTATGGTTGAAATATGTGATTTCTTTCGAGGAATATTTGGATCATATTTAGATTAAATTTAATAAGTAGGTGTTTGAGTCATAGTAGGACTCTAACTTCTAATTCAAAAGGTGTCAAATCTAGTTTTAAATATCTAGTTAGTGGTTAGATTTGGTGTCAGTAATAGAGTTTAATGATCTAGCCACTTGGTAGATTGGATGTAAAGGCTAGATGCCTATAAGTAGTGAGTACTTCGATGTATGAAACGTTGGAAAATGTTATCTTAGCAGACTATTTTATTGTAAAGCTTTTGGATTTTCTCATATATATAATAACGATACCACTTTTCTTCACCTGAGATTCTTAGTATATTTCAATGAGTTTATGTCCTATCTTTTGAAATGTTTTTCTTCCAAAGTCTTAATGCTTATTACTCAGAATTCATGATTTTTCATGATATGACTTCCTTTAAGTGTTAAGCTATAGTCAAATGATTTTTAGGTCCTATCTTGAAAGGTTTTCTTCAATATCTTAAAGCTTATTACTCAGAAGTCATGATTGTTCATTTAAGCTATGGTGAATCTCTTCGAGTATTTCGCTTTCAATACCTTGATGTCTCATTACTCGGAATTCGTGTATCAACATGCTCTGACTTCCTTTGAACCTCAAATTGTTGGGATTTTCCTAAATGTGTTATCATTTCATTGAAATATATACAAGACTCAGCTTCCACAAGGAGAGCCTTTGTCATCTTTATCCCTGTCACTAAATCCATAGCCCAATGGTAGCAAGCCTTCATCTTTTCAACTTGTAAACATACAAGACCAAGAAATAATTCATAGAGTTAGCCATCTATATATATCTTTATTCCATATCATTAACCCTTGAGAGAGCCCTCTCATATTGAGGAGGCTAAGCCTCAGTCACAAGATTGGTTTGAAATAGTTACACTGAAGTTGTATGATCAATAGCTAATCAGGTAAGATTTTGGTGATAATAGCTAGAAACAAACATCCATTTGTAAATTGTTTTCTCTAGATTATTTTCAATTCATAATTATTATAATCAAAGAAAGAGAACATGCCCCTACCTTGAAAAACAACATTCGGTGCAGTATTTTATCCAGTCGCTCCAAAGAGGCTTCTCTAGTAAGTAGAACCTGCAATCAAAGTGTTAGGTCCTTATATTACTATTTTAGTCCCTTATTGTTATTATTATAACCCTCTTATTGTTATTTTTGTACCACTGTAACCCTAATATTGTTATTATTGTGCCCTTTCATCATTATTGTTAGTTTGTCTAGGATTATATTGTGGCCCCATGGACTCCTATATATAGAAGGAGGTTTTGGTCATTTGTAGCACCAAAGAATTGTTCATTTATGTAATTTATTGGAGGTTTCCCCCTCGAAGTGTCAGATTTCTAAGGTGTTGATCTCTCTTTTCTTCTATTTTTGGAGCTGGTTTCATAACATTTGGTATCAGAGCTTTGGATTTTGGGGTTTCACTGCTACAGAGAGGTCATCGTGGAATTTTTGCTATACATTTTTCTCTATGAAGTTTCAAAAGCTGACATTTTTAGAGCGCGAATATAAACTCCTAAGGAACATCGTCACAAAATTTCAGAGCTTGATTCGCAATATTTTCAGAAATATGATCCATGGAAATTAGGGCTTTTTGTAGGCTCCTGGATTTAACCTAAATAGGTCATCACAGAATTTTTGTTATAAATTTTTTTATACGAGGGTTCAGAAGTTGAAAAATTCATAGAACGAACCCGAAATACCAAGGAACATTGTGGAAATATTTCAGATATTGATTCACATTATTTTTTGAGGTAAGATCTGTGGAAGTTAGGGATTTTTTTAGGCTCCCAAATTTCATCTCAAAGAGTTTATCGTGGGAAAATCTTCATAACTTTCTCTTTGAGCATCAGATTGGAATTTTGTAAAGAGTGGACACAAGTAGACGAATTGTAGTTTCCTTTATATCAATTTCAGAGCCGAAGGAGAAACATTGACATGTGGAAAGTCATACAATTTCGCTCTACTGAACCAGTCCATAATTAGGTCATTGTGGGATATTTGACATAACTTTGCCTTGAATAATCCAAATCATGTCAGACATGTGGCATTCGAAAGAGGATTCAGAGAGTTACCTTAGGGCCAAATTTCAGATATTGAAGATATAAAATCACAAAGATAATTAAGTTTCAATATCGAGCTCCTCAAAAGCAATAAAAAAAGTGTGTATTTTTTTTCCCGAATTACATAAGTATTGTGTAAAAAATTAGTTTGAAGTGATTCCAAGGGCCTATTGAGCATATATTTTAGTATTGGGTTCTAAAATGCCTCCTAAAAAGAATTAAACACCCATTAAGCGCTCATAATACTCTACTACGACTCATGAAGATGAAGAATTGCAACATGATCTATCAAAATTACAAGAGCGAGTGCACCAGATTTCACTCTCGCAAAGAGAAACAAAAAATGAAATGGAAGTTTTGAATAAATGCATGGAAGCGAAGATGGATGGTTTGAATAATAATATGGATGGTTTGAAGAAAGGCCTGGAAGCTAAGATGGATGGCGTGGATGCTAAGATGGAGGACATGGAAGAAAAATTGAAAGACAACATGGAAATCATGAAGAATGATCTAAAAGCAGACATGGAAGGTTTGACAAAGTTGATACAAGAAATGATTCCTAATGGTGAAAAGATAGTAGAAGAAACTCATGATGAGAAAAAATAGATGTTAATCGTGATTTCATAAACTCTAATGTTGGAGTACAATGGTTACAATCTTTGGGAATAGTAGCTTTTAATTTTCAAGAACTTTTCTTGAAATTTTTTTTAGAAGGAAAGGAAGTCGAATTACAGGGTATCGCAGGGAAGTCAGGAAAGATAATAAGCTCTAATGTCATGACAAAGCTTTTGAATAAAGAACAACGAGGCATAATTGCACAATTATTCTCACTAGAAGTTCCAACATCAAAATCATCTATTTTTGTAGATCTCCAAAAAGTCCTAGACAATCATTCCAAGGTGTTTGAAACTCCGAAAGGACTCCCACCTATTCGTGATCATGATCATGCTATTCATTTTATTCTAGAAAGTGTTCCTCCAAACAGCATGCCTTATAGATATCCTTATGTCCAAAAGAGCGAAGTTGAACGTATGATTGCAGAAATGTTAGAGGCTGGTATAATTCAACCTAATCAAAGTTCTTTCTTTGCTCCAGTAGTATTGGCGCACAAGAAGGATGGATCATGGCACATGCGTCTGGATTATAGGGAGCTCAATAAGCTCACTATTAAAGATAAATTTTTCCATACCTGTGATTGATGAATTATTGGATGAATTACATGGAGCGATTTAATTTACCAAGTTGGATATTCATTCAGGATATCATCAAATTAGAATGAAGACTGAAGATATTTTAAAACTAGCATTTCGAACTCATGAGCGTCATTGTGAATTTTTGGTCATGCCTTTTGGCCTTACCAATGCACCTGCTACGTTTCAAGGGTTGATGAATTCCATTTTCAACCCTTCCTTAGAAAAATTGTGCTATTATTTTTTGATGATATACTAATCTACAACAGATCTTGGAAGGATCATGTTCAACATGTTGACAAGGTGCTCAAACTATTACATGAGACACAATTATATGCAAAAGCATCCAAATGTTTATTTGGAGTACAAGAGGTGGAATATCTGGGTCATATTGTATCTCATGAGGGTGTTAAGGTAGACCCTAACAAAATTAAAGCCATTAAGGAATGGAAAGTCCCCACAACCATAAAGCAGTTGTGAGGATTTCTAGGGTTAACATGGTATTATCGCAAGTTTGTTAAGAATTATGGGAGAATAGCAACACCTATAACAACATTATTGAATAAAGATGCATTTTCATGGACTCCTGAAGCAACTAAGGCCTTTGAACATCATAAAGAGGCAATGTGCCTAGCACCAGTCTTAGCTACGCTAGATTTCACAAAAACCTTTATTGTGGAATGTGATGCCTCAGGAAATGGAATTGGTGATGCTTTAATGTAAGAAGGAAGACCCATTAATTTTGAAAGACGTCCAATCAAAGGAAAGTGTTTACATAAAGCTATTTACGAGAAGGAAATGTTAGCAATACTACATGCACTAAAGAAATGACGACCTTACCTAATGGGAAGACAATTCAAGGTAAAAAATGATCATGATAGTCTTAAACACTTTTTGGAACAAAGACTATCTTTAGAAGAGCAGCAAAAATGGGTCAGAAAGATTTTGGGTTATGACTTTGAAATAATCTACAAAAAAGGGAAGCTAAATGTTGTTGCAGATGCACTCTCAATAAAGAATGAAGAGGTGGAAGCATTGCTTTGTGCCATTTCTATTATCCAACCAGATTGGATAACTGAAGCAAGGGATGAATGGAAGAAGGATGAAGAAGTGTGGACACTCATTAAAAATTTGCAGCAAGATCCTAGTACATCTGATACATTTAGTTGGAAAAATGATTCCTTATGGTACAAAGATTGCTTATATCTTTGTAAGAGTTCCCAAATAAAACAAAATATTCTTTTGGAATTGCACACTTCTCCTTTAGGAGGTCACTTAGGATTTTTAAAAACTTACCACATGGTAAAGAAAGATTTTTTTTGGGATGGCCTTAAATCTGATATTCAAAATTTTGTAGCAGAATGTTTGGTTTGCCAGCAAAATAAAGTTGAGACAATTAAGACCCTGGGTCTTCTACAACCTTTATCCATTCCAAGTCAACGTTGGGAGGAGATTTCAAAGGATTTTATCACAGGTTTACCCAAGTCCATAGGAAAGAGTGTCATCATGGTGGTAGTTGATAGACTTACCAATTATGCACACTTTTGTGCATTATCTCATCCATTTAAAGTAATTACAGTTGCTACTACATTTATGGACACAATTCAAAAGCTACATGGAAACCCAAAGATTATTGTGAGTGACAGAGATCCCATTTTTACTGGAAATTTTTGGACGGAGTTATTTTCTTGTTTGGGTACTCAACTAGCTCATAGCTCATCTTATCAACCTCAATCTGATGATCAAACTGAGATAGCAAATAAATGTTTGGAAGGACATCTTCGTTTTTTTCTATCTGTTAAACAAACAAAATGTTTTAAGTGGTTACCTCTCACTTAATGGTGGTATAACACTTCCTTCCATATTGTAGCAAAAATGACCCCATTTATGGAACTTTATGGATATCATCCACTATCCATCACATCATATTTAAGAGAAAATTCCAAGGTTCAAGCAGTGGAAGATCACATCGAGCATCAACAAGAAGTTCTCCAAATCTTAAAGGATAACCTAAATTTGGCACAAAATTGAATGAAGCAACTGGCAGATCAACATCACAGCGAGAGAAGTTTTGATGTAGGAGACTGGGTATTTTTACGACTACAACCATACCAACAAATGTCCCTCAAGCAAGCTAAGAAGGATAATAAATTATCGCCAAAGTAACATGGTCCTTACAAGGTGTTGCAAAAGATTGGTAATATGGAATACAAATTGGAGCTTCCTTCTTCTTCGCGAGTGCATCCAGTTTTCCATGTTTCATGCTTAAAGAAAGTTATAGGTGAAAATATTCTAGTTAAAACAATATTGCCAGAACTTGATGAGGAAGTAAAAATCATATTGGAACCTGAAGTGGTCACGGACACAAAAACTCGACAACTATGAAATCAATCAATTTCAGAGTATCTCATCAAGTGTAAGAACTTACCCACCAAAGCTTCTACATGGGAGGATGAGAATTTTATACAGAAGCACCCAGAGCTACTCAAGCATTGAGGACAACAATTTTTTGAAGGAGAGGGGCATGTTAGGTCCCTATATTACTAGTTTAGTCCCTTAGTGTTATTAGTATAGCCCCCTTGTTGTTATTGGTGTACCCCTGTAACCCCAATATTGTTATTATTATTCTCTTACATTATTATTGTTAGGTTGGCTAGGATTATATTGTGGCCCCATGGACTCCTATATATATAAGGAGGTTTTGGTCATTTGTAGCATCCAATAACTGTTCATTTATGTAATGTATTAGAGGTTTCCCCCTCGAAGTGGCTAATTTCTAAGGTGTTGATCTCTCTTTTCTTCTATTTTTGGAGTTGGTTTCATAACACAAAGACAAACAAAAGAATTAAAAGCACCTGCAACATCTAATAATTAAGAACAACTAATCTAACTTAGTGATAAAGGAGTCTAAGTATTGAATTATTCAAATAAGCACAAGAACTACTCAATGAGAAAAGGAGATACATATGTATTATCTTTGAATGAAAAGAGTAACTTTACAACTGGATGCCTTGATGGTGTACAAGTTTACCCAGGGGTCCTAAACAATCGTTCCTCCTTCATTTTGACAATATTTCCTCTCTTTGAACCAACATGGAGTTATGGACATAAGGGTGTTATCATTCTCATGCCAACAACAACTAGTGTAGAGAGTATGCTCTCTTGAGAATTTATTCAACAGCTAAAATGTATGTCTACCATCTACCTTTGAGACTAAAACATGAGCTCAATTTATAGAGAAATGGAGGTACTTTCAGTTCCTTGAAGAGGGGGATGGATTCCTCTCATGAAGGGATTTGAGCTCCATAGACCAAGGGATAAGCTCCATGAGTTGAGGGATAGAGCTCCATGAGTGGAGGGATAAAGCTTGAACTGATCACGCCTCTAAAAGCTTCCAGTTGGGAGAATATTCGACCAAATGGGCTTCTAGAACTTACTTTTTCCTTTATTTGAATTTTTATGGGGGACCGTAGGTTTTCATAGTATAACATGCGGGAGCTACCATAGGCTATAGAAAAAGTATCCGCGAACCCATAGGAAAAGGGTAAAAAAAGTGCAAAGTTAGACTTTTAAGGGTTTTAATGAGCTTTTCTCCAATTCCAAGTCTTGGTTCAGGAACATTGGGGTTTTTGACTTCTAAGAGAGCATAATATAGGTAGTGATGAACCTATATGGACAGTCAAATGCCATGGTGACAAAATAACGTGTAACATATTTCCCCCTAAAGTGCGAAGTCTGAGGTTTTTCTGAAGAGTGAAGTGATTTATCATTCCAAGGATTGGATTGCGGACACATTGGTCGAAAACCTGTAAAACATTCAATGCACATATATATATATATATATATATATATATATATATATATATATATATCATCGCTGAGATAGGCATTCCCATACTCAGATCAAGGCTATCTAAATGTTCTGGTACATATATGATTTTAATATTACATCAATAGTAGACACAGTATGGACGCATCCATCTGTCATAAATAGTCTACTGTATCATGAATAATAAAACTCCTCGCATCCTGGATGGTGGAAACTAGATCTAGGGTCTTGATTTCTTCTTCCTGAACTAGTACGATTCTATCCATGCGATTGATTATGTCGAAGTTGAACATGGTAGAAACCACTTGATTACCATTCAATAGTGTGAATTGTTAACAAGTGTGAAAGAAACCACCAATAATGAAAATGGCTCTCAAAGTAATAAGTACAATCTATAAAGTGTGAATGAATTACTTGCATTCGAACACTTCATAGAATCATTCGATCGAAGGTCAATGATGAAACTTGTCATCGAAGGCGATAAACCTACCATTAGGGCATGTAGATTCCAAATTACTAATAGGATTCTAGATTAAATTTATAGATGACTAGTTGTTGTCGATATAAAGTGACCCATCGCAGGAAAGCCCACGACACGAAACCATTAGATCAAGTTTTAAAGAAATATTTTCAAGGACTGACTCAGGGATGGTCAACGCGAATGGAGACAAATGTTTGCAATCAATGGTTTATTTGAATTGTCTCTTGAACACATAATGACACTGCAGATGATTTGGTAACAATTGACTTAAAGCTAATGCCTAGAAACCGACTGAATACTTTCAATGTGGTTTGATTAACTGTTAGACAAAGGATTTTCCCAACCCAGGTACAAGTATGACAAAGTGTCATGTTCAAGAGTGGTATACTGCTTTTTAAACAAGGGTGAAAACTAGATTCTTTTTCTCTCTTTTTCCCCCGTCGTTACTGGAAATTACCTCTTTATTTTTTACAAGCTTGAAGAGGATAACATTTTCTTGTTTGTGTAAGATCATCCTTCGTATGAGGCCATATTAATATTAAAATCGAACCCTAAGAAGGAGTGGTTCGGTCCTGTTTTTAATCGACAGGTCCTTTACTGTTAAATTTTAACGAGTTTAGTATAGGAGAAACTTGACATTTTTCAGTTTTAGGGAGTCAGAAAAAAAACATAAGTAAACTTTGTGGTTGTACTTTTTCGTAAATTTAGTCTCTCAAGCCTGAAAAAAGGATAAAATAATATAGGAGAGAACTCTATTGACCATGATTAGTCAACGTATACCTTTTTTGTAAATATTCCATTTCAGTCCTAAAGAGGGGTAAACTTATACTGAAGGGGCAGTTGTTCATTTCCATTAACAAGTTCGAATAGTCAAGCACTAAGAGATCTTTTCATATTTAGAGAGTTTGAAAAGGGCTTAAAAGAGAAATCCATTGTTTTTCTTTTTCGTAATTTTCAAGAGCCCGAAAAAGTGATAAATGTATGCTCAATGTCAAAATAGTTCTTTTCACCGAAAAAATCCTGTATCCTGCACAGAAAATCAAAAGATTACACATACTTGTTTCCAAGAAGTAAAAAATATCAAAAATAGCCTTTTAAAGTGAAAATAAATAGAATAGAATATTTTATTCATTCAAAAACTATAAAAAGGAGTTTAACAAAATCATTTTTACCTTTTGTCTTCATAGCAGTGAATTGAGAGCTTTTAGCAAAAACGTTTCGGAGCTAATATCGAGAGAACTGACCGTTCATTTTATGATTCGTTAGAACCAGGTAATCCACATCATCTTACTCTTCATTTCTATCCATTTCAATTCTTTTTTTTAGCTTTAATTTCATTTTTTGGGAGGAATTTATGTTAATAAATGTGCTCTCGGGGGTCAGCAAGTCACGCACATGCTACCTGTGGACCTCGATAATTTTTCAAAAGGAAAATTATTAGGCTACCGTGGTTTTTATGTGGAGCCCGTGCAGACGTTCGTACTATCTCTACAAAAAAACTGAGGAGGCACCGTGACCGTTTTAAACTTTACAAATTCTCTTAAAAATGATTAAAGTTTTACACTGCAATGGTTTCTAACTTTCAAATATTTTTATTTGCAGGCTATTCCACCATGCTAGAGTGGAGAGAATATGAGCATGAGGCTATAGACAATGAAGCGATGAATGATCCCGCAACAATGCATGTGTTAAAAAATTGTAGTTTATATAAGTTATGGGTGATCCAAGGTATGAAAGCATAAGTAGAGCTTATGACATGGTTAGTAAATACATGGGAAGTTCAAGATCAGTGCTTTATCATTGGTGAACATCAGCTCGAAATCAAGCTCGAGGATATCTATTTCCTCACTCGATTGTCCCGAAGAGGATAAAGCATACCCTTGTTTGGGGCTAGACAGGGTGGCCTACCCATTTATAGCTACAACCAACAGTTTTTCATTGATGAAGCAGATTCAAAGGATAATCGCATAGACATAAACACTATCTTTCAATTAGATCTCTAAGTGATTACATTCACGGCAACCAGGTTGTGTGGAAGTGCGGCTCCACATGTAGCCACTAAATCTCAAATGCAGACCACGATAGAGTGTTTCAGAGGTACCATATTCAATTTTTTCGAAGGGGTATTGGCTAACATGAAAGGCCAACTAACCAGAGAAAAGAATGAAAAGTTAAAAAGCTTTGGTTATGGTGCCATTTTTATTTCTTTTTCTTTGGAGAGAATCTCGCTTCTCGCCCCTTAGCTTATTCCGGTATATCATGGGGAACCTCGGGAACCTCAGATGGTACATTGACTTGCATTAATGGCTTTCCATGGTGGCGATGGCATTTCAGTGGTTTGGTTCACTCCTGTGTACTTTATGTGGCTAAGGAACCAAGTCTCTAGCACAATCATCAATAATTTGGTAGATAAAGGGGGTGGGATAATTTTCTTTTAGAAAAGATTTATTTATATCCCTATAATCAACACATACTCGTACAGTCCATTGTTTCTTAGTAATGGGAACTATATTAGATACCCAATCTGTTAATGGGATTGGATAAATAAATCCTACTCACAGTAGCTTTTCAAATTCAGCTTTGATAGTAGCAGCTTTTCACAGATGTATTGGATGTAATCTTTTTCTAATAGACTTGGCATCCAGGTATGTCTTTATTTCATGAATGAAAATCTTTAGATCGATTCCTGGCATCTCTTCATAATACCCGACAAATATATCTCATAATTCTTGAAATAGGGCTTTATATGCATTAATCTCTTCATTCATACAAGAAGTGCCTCTATGAATGTTTTCAACGATTCCAGGTTTAACTGATATGTCAATAGGAACAGTTGTAGAAATGTTTCCTAAATTAATCTCAGAATCTGAATATGTAATTGATATGGGATTATGTGGTTCCTTGACATAATCAATCGTAAAAATAGACGAAAAATCATTTTCAAACCTATCAAGTTCAGGCAAAAATGAAGATCTATGGTGTAGATCATCCCAGGGTAATTCATCCCTAGACAAAAATTCTCGAATACTTTCATTAGTGTGAAACACTTGTTGAAAAGGATCGAAAAGTGATGTCAAGGTTGAGCTTGATGGTGAAGAAGATTCTTTGGTGATCACATCCATTTTATCAGGTGTAGTTGAAAGTTTGTCAAAAAACGACTGTATTGTCACATATTCCATTTTAAAAGGACTCAAAGGCATCTCGCCATTGAAAGAATCCATTTATGACTCTGAAGGCACTACTCAAGTGTCATCAAATGGTATATTGCTTGATGAAATCATATTGATGTTGGCAATTGTACGCGGTACGTTGGGTGGAGGCATAGAGAAAGTTCCCATGAGAGCAGAGTCCTTTACTAAACCTAACCCAACATCTTCATATGGGATAGTCGATTTTCCAACATGTTGGATACTGTCTATAGAAGCGAGGTCGGACGAATGATATGAAAAGTTATCGATTTTCACAATATTTCCTTTATGAGGAAATATGATTAACCGAAAGAAGGACGAAACAACAATATTCATGGAATAAGACCAACTATGACCCAAAAGAAGGTTTTAATCTAGAGGGGCATCAACAACTTCCACATCTAGATTAAAAGTTTTGCCTTCTACTTCTATAGGTATATCCTGGAGTATTCCGTATGGATGAAATCCTCTTCCATCAAAGGCTTTAAGGATTTTCGGTGATTGGTTGAGTGTTGGAGAACCCAGAGTTTTCCAACAATTTAATGACATTATGCACGTGGATTCCCCCTCATCAATTACAATACGAAAAACTCGTCTTTTTTTTACTAATACTGGAATCTAAAAAGCCATCTGATGAGGGAGTCTTGGTGTAAAATTTTCTAGATCAAATACCATGAGGTTAGAAAACTAAGGATATATAGCTCCAATAGCTGATAAAATTAATTTCCTTTGTGTTGTACATGATTGTAGCACTTCTAAGGCCGACATTGTTGAAGGGGATATCGCCAAGCATTCAATAATGTTGTAATTCTAAGCAGCTCTCACATGTGGATTGAAAACTGATTTTCGAAGTACACCTTTAGCAAGAAGTTTAAACACTAGATCATGATTAGGTTTCTCGATGTGAAGTGGATCGAAAACCGAAGGAGATACAACTGGTGTTTGACTAGAATTATCTTTCTCTTTACCAGTTACTGGATTTTTACTTCCATATTCTTTCGATCACATCGCAACCATAACCTCAGACACCATTAAAATATATGCTGATGAATTTGAAGAAAATCCTATCATTTTTCTATCTTGAGTAGGAAAAGGATCCTTCAAGACAGCGGGTGTGGGTGAACCTTTGACGAATTTAGAGACCTCAGACCAATGTGGGCACTCTTTGGTAAAGTTATCCTCGTCACTGATAGGAAAAGGATAACGAGGTTTCTACTTATCATCCAATGGTTCATTCTTTTCGTTTTTCTCTTTGGGAGAGGAAGCTTGTTTATTTTTATTCTTTCCTTTCTTCTTATTATCAGTTTTAGATTTAGCTGTAGATGAATCTACAACATGAATGTCAGTAGAAGTTTCAAGGGAAGAATCTCCTTTCGGTGAATCTGGTAAAGTTATGATAGGAGAAGTGGTTTTTGAATACTTCTTCTTACTCTTATTACCGCTAACTAAACCAATTACACTGTCTACTGCATGAGAAGTTGAAGGAGTTGTAGTTATTTGATCAGGATGTGGTAAGTCAGGAACTTTTTCATATAAAGTACGGTACTATGTATATACAAGATCTAAGTACTGAGCTTGAGCAATGACCTGTTCTTCCGTAACAACCCCTCTCTCAGCCACATCTTTAGTGGTATTTGGAAGTAATGATTTGGTAAACCATTCTGCCAAAATATGATCCAGAATAAAAATTTCACTAAACATCTTCTACGTCTCCATTCATATATGTGATATGATATGTACATAGACGTAGATTGTTTTAATGAAGTCAATAGTTCCGTGCCATTGTCGTATCGGACTGGCAACTGAAAGTGTGTTAAGAAAGTTGTTGCTAACGCATTACAATTGTTGAATGAGCCACGTGGTAGTTCAATATACCATTTTGTATCTAAACCTATCAGTGTTCTCTGAAATAGTGTTAACCGAATAGAATCATCGATTAAAGAGTTGGATGTGCACCAGAGGTGGTGATTCATGACATGGTTTGAGGGGTCTTCTCCTGATTTACCTTCGAACTTAGGAATATCACTAGGAAACTTATTCGGCATTGGCGGCAAATACGTAAGATAATAAATCGGATCATTCATTAGGCGTGACAAATTGGGTAAATCCAAAGTTGCTATGAATGTTAACCGATGGTTAGGGTCCTGTTGAGAAAATTGATAACCTTGAGGAACTATACCAGTACCAGGAGTAGGATATCCTGGAATAGCCTGTACATTTTAGATTACAATGCCTCCTCGATAACTAGGGTTGGCCGGACCATACTCAGATTGATCTGGTATTTGATACGTGTAACCAGGGTACGACTGATGTTGGTATATTGGATTTTGTGCTACAGGTCCATATTGATACTATCCTTGATATGGTTTATAAACAAACTGAGGTTGGATTGTTACAATTATGCTTGTACCAGTTTGTCCCACAGGCATCTAAATAGTAGTCTGAACTGTGGGTATAGGTTGTTGTGTAGTGACTGGAGGGATTTGTTGTGATACTTGAGGGTTTGTAGAAACAGGGGTTGCAGAAATTCTAGGGATAGGTGTGGTAGGTTGAACAGAAGTTGGTGTAGCAGTTTGAGTTGGAGTTTTAGGTGTACTCGGACCAAGCTGTTGAACATTACTAGGTGCAAATACCTATGGTATAACTTGAAGCGTAGGTTGTACAGGTTGTTGGATTTGACTATAACCAATTGGCTGACCAGGTTGATTGTAAGGTACTTGCACATTAAGTTGTAGATTCTATTGATTCAGTGTCAGATTCCACACTGTGTTTACTCCAGGATATGGGTCTCCCATTGAAGATTGTGTTGCATAAGATGGACCATAACCAAGTTGATAATTTGGAACGTATGTTTGATAGTTGGCTCGATAATTACCACTAAAATATTGACCTCCCTGAAACAATTATTTTTCTTGATAGAACTGCAGCCCTAAAGGAGGTTTTTGTCCTTGGAAATATTGTTGCCCTGGTATAGGGTATTGTTCTTGAAGAGATTGCAGACCTTGAATAAATTACTTCCCTTGAGATTGATATTGTGCTTAAGCTGTGTACTGTCCTTGTGGTATGTACTGTCCTTGAGGTGTGTACTGTCCTTGTGGTATGTATTGTCCTTGAGGTGTGTATTGTCCTTGAGGTTGCCCCCCAGGCGGTAAATTACTACCTTGAGGATGCCCCCCAAGCGGTAAGTTACTACTTTGAGGGTCAGGGTTAGGAATGTTTCCAGACATCATGTAAACTTGTTCCGCATTCAAATTTTAGGCATTTGATTCATTTGGACTAGGTGATTGGATAAGTTTTTCGGGAGAAGGAGTTGCTCCTAAGAAAGTACTAGAAAGTGACTAAACCATAGAGGAACAGACCGACCACCATAAAAATATGATTATGGAGATGCAAAAAAAATGGATGACTCACCAGACATGTTGAATGAAGGTATGTAATTACCTCTTGGTATGGCGTAAAAAGGAATTCTGGGTGGCGAATAGTTTAGACCAGAGTTGTGTAGAAAGTTGATTAATTGAGAATACCAAGGATCTTGTTTGAAAGGGCTATAATAGTAAATCTATTCACTTGACCTAAGATCTAAATATTCCTGATGTGAAGGAAGAACAACTTCTCCTATGTCAGTAATTTCTTCAATGCTAATGAAGCAAGGAGGAAGGTTCTCAGTGATGCGAAACTTCACTCTCGGTGAATGAGGATGACCAGGGGTTGATGAACTATAAAGCAGGCTCAGATGTAGCAGGTTCATTTTCTGGTTCAGAAATTTCATGTTCATTAGGTTATGATTCACTAGTTATGGAAGCAAGTTCAACTAGTTCAGAAATTGATATTTTCCTTTGAGAACTTTCTGTTATTTGAGGTTGATCTACTTCATAATCAGGATGTATAATTACTAATTTTTCCTCGTGTTTAGTTGATCCAGTCCCTGATGGTTGTATTTTCTCAGATTTAAGCTTTTCTAACTGGCTTGGTGTGTACTCAGGGGGTTTCCCCTGCATTCTACATGATTATCTAGGTAATTCAACCACGATTACAATTTTAACACACAAAATCAAAGAAAATTTCAACAAAATATCCTAAAATATCTAAGGAAACAATCAAATTGATCACACGCCTACAAAATATAAGAGAACAATCCACACACAAACAATAGATTCCCACACTAAAAACACTAGTTAATGATGAAATCCAATGTTGTAGAATTCTAATGTGGAAATGGTGGTTGGAACAGTTACCTTGACAACCTCCTTAATGAAATAGTTCAGTGCAAGTCTCTCCACTAATTCCATCTCGAAGTGAAGAGTACCCTCTGGAAATTCCAAGTCATTATAGTCGACGTCTACTCCAGGTACAGTGGGACCTTCCCTCCACCGTCACCTTTGGAAAAAATCCTAGAGTTTATAGCCACTAAGGTCACCAACGGGAACAAATGTACCTATGGTAACATTCTATGATTTGATATACATGCAAGGGCAGAGTAACAAGCTGAATCCCCTTGAAGGATCCTTGATATAATCCAAGGTTTACCAACAAGTGACCCTAGGCTCCTCAACAATGGTTTATCTGAGGTTTACCGCTTTTAATACGTGCACATCTCATATCTTTCCCAATGAGATAGGTGTGATTACCTTACTGGTTCCGACATGATCTCGTGCTTGACTCTTTTAAGAAGAGCTTCCCAGAGCACAAATGCTACAATTGGATTTTCCTACCGCAAGATTTCTACTTGTTTGTTTGAACTGTCTTAGAATGTTAATTACAACCTATTATAAGACACTAGCCTAAGATATGTTGGTGGAAAGGAGCGCTATAAAATGTAAAATATCTAGATTAATTTTATTAAAGCGTTGTTTTTAATTTGGTTGTTGCTTAAGATAGAAAGAATGGAAGTGAAACTTCAATGATGTTTGTGACCTGATTCAAAAATATGCTAAATTCATCTAAATGAGGAGTGCAACTCTTTTCTTTTCAATGAACCTTATTTAAGGGAAAGATTGAGAGATTTAACAATTTTCAAAGCACTAATTCTTTCATTCATAAACAATTTTTTTGAAAAGAAGATGATTTATTTGAGAACTCAATTTCACAAAAATGATCAATTACTCATTTGAAATGAAATTCCTTTATCAATCAGATTAGAAACTACAAATCATTAAACAAACTATTTCCAAAAAGAAAACAATATCTAAAACTCTAAAAACAAAAATTTCAAAATCAAAAGAAAAACTCTAATTTTGAAGTCTATTTATAAAGTTTGAGGACGTTTTCTCCTAGTTTGTGATCGAACCAAGAAGAATTTATACTTATCTCAGCAGAAATGAAAACATCCAAAAATGGTTTGGCGTGAAAATCAGGCCTTATTAAGCTAAAATCTCTTCCAAATTTGCAAATGAAAATGAAATCAATTTTCATAAAAGTAAGGTTTGCAATGGGTTTAATAGCTCAGAAAGAGAGAAACATCATACCAATAAGATGAGGTAAATGAAGGTATCTTATATGGAGTAGCAAGAAAAGGGAAAACACTTACTCATAAAATGAAAATCAAATGAAAAATCACACAAGCGCAAAAGTTGTTGAAAAAAAATTCACACATAAGATTTGACAGCTAAGGTAGACTTGGGCAAATACAAAGAATCAGGTGATCCGGTTCCTAAAAAGATAATTTTAACTTTTTCAAAAAATTTCCACAGGTACGTAGGTTCTAATGGATAACAGAGCAGTACCGCACTATTCTGAACTAAAAACTGCGGAGGTTACCACACTATTTTCAAGTGAAAACCGCAGAGACAAGGGAAAGTACAGAAAAAATAAATATTCAGCTTTTATTTTCAGGGATTCTTAAAAGTTATCTACCCAACCCAATCTCAGACAAATCAAAATCAGAAAACTTTTAAAATTCAAACTGAAAAATAAAAAGGAAAACTAAGTTATATTCCCCAGTGGAGTCAACATTTTGTTATGCGTATTAATCCCTCTTGCAGACAAGAGTGATCTCCCTAGTATTCTATGAATAGCTAGAAACAAACATCCATTTGTAAATAATTTTCTCTATATTATTTTCAATTCAAAATTACTATAAAAAAAGAAAGAGTACATGCCCCTACCTTGAAATCCAACGTTCGGTGCAGTATTTTATCCAGTCTCTCCAAGGAGGCTTCTCCAGTAAGTAGAACTTGCAATCAAAAATAGAAAAAAGAATTAAAAGCACCTGCAACATATAATAATTAAGAAAATCTAATCTAACTTAGTGATCAAGGAGTCTAAGTATTGAATTATTCAAATAAGCACAAAAACAACTCAATGAGAAAAAAAGATCCATATGTATTATCTTTGAATGAAAAGAGTAAGTTTATAACCTGATGCATTGATGTCGTACAAGTTTCTCCCAGAGTTCAGAAAAATCGTTCCTCCTTCAGTTTGACATGCCTTCCTCTCTTTAAACTAGCATGGATTTATGGACATAAGGGTGTGATCATTCTCATGCCAACAACAACTAGTGTAGAGAGTATGCTCTCTTGAGAGTTTCTTCAGAAACTAACATGTATGTCTACCATCTACCTCTGAGACTAAAACATGAGCTCAATTTATAGAGATATTGGAGGTAGTTTCAGTTCCATGAAGAGGGGGATGGATTCCTCTCATGAAGGGATTTGAGCTGATCCATAGACCAAGGGATAAGCTCCATGAGTGGAGGGATAAAGCTTGAACTGATCGCACCTCTAGAAGCTTCCAGTTAGGAGAATATTCGACCAACTGGGCTTATAGAACTTACTTTTTCCTTTATTCGACTTTTTATGGGGGTCCATAGGTTTTAATAGCAGAACACACTGGATCTACCACAGGCTATAGAAAAAGTATCCACAAACCCACAGGAAAAGGCTAGGAAAAGTGTGGAGTTAAACTTTTAAGGGTTTTAATGAGCGTTTCTCCAATTCCAAGACTTGGTTTAGGAACATTAGGGTTTTTAACTTCTAAGGGAGCAAAATATAGGTAGTGATGAACCTATATGGATATTCAAATTTCATGGTGACAAAATAATGTGTAACAAGGATTTTTATCAGAACCTTTTGTGTCTACAATTCATGTTCCAATCAATATAACAAAATTTCTAGAATACAAAAATAAATACAATATTTCAAAAAAAAT
Organism: Pinus albicaulis; assembly: GCA_034641835.2. Classification (NCBI taxonomy): domain Eukaryota; kingdom Viridiplantae; phylum Streptophyta; class Pinopsida; order Pinales; family Pinaceae; genus Pinus; species Pinus albicaulis. The sequence continues at coordinate 1,337,590,050 of CM076578.1, forward strand.
CTAAATCAATTCTAATATTTTTTTGGTTGAATTTCAAATAATATTGATTGTAAAATAAATCTAAAAATATAAAAATTTAAAGCATTTAAATAAAATTTATGATAAAAAGATTCTTAACACTATTGAATTTCAATCAAATTCACTTTAAAAAAATTAGTATAAATATAATAAGTTCGGATTAAACTATTAAATAGCAATTGCACCAAATGTTGCAAAGGGGAGCGCAACAAGGTATAAATTCCATGACATATAAAAAATACAATTCAAGGTTCTAATAATTGTGAATCACAATTTTGAGTGAGTTTGCTACAGTCCAAGGCATATCATGCTTGTATTCATTAACTGCACTAAACTTGTTTAGTTAGAGAGTAATTGTGTTTAGTTCATGTGTTTAGGTAATGTTTTCATTTATGTGTTTTTCATTTAGAGAGAGTAATTTCATTTAGGTCATGTTTTCATTTATCAATGTTGGTTGTTGTAGCCCACTTTCTTCTTCTTCTTCCTCTTCATTTTGGTGTTGTTTTTAATAGTGAATTTGACTTCCATGGAAAGTTGTGATATTTGTGAAAAGAGCGTGAATTTAGTAAATGAAAATGTCATCTTTCATGCATCTAAACTTTAATATGAAATTTAAAGTTAAAAAAAAAAATATAATAGAAATTATGGACGTTACCCAGTAGAAGAGACAATAAAGATACACAAATATTTATTTTGCAGACCTAGTCTAAAGAGAAACTATAACAAATTATACATGAATCTAATGCAATTAGTCTTTGCTAAAAACACAAGAGTAACTAAATTGGAATAACAAATTTCTTCATATTCGTATATTTTGCTTTTACTCCACTTCCTAATTCTTGTTAACATCTTTTAATTAGAAGCAGATTTTCTGAAGATATGCTAGTTCAATTTAGGCTACATATTCAACAATTTTGCAAAGTTTGAAACTATGAGTAGTGGTTGAGAGAAGCATATTATTCAATGGTGTTGGTTTTGATATCACTTACTTCATAATTTCGGATATAATTATTCAAAACTGATATGGCTTAGTACTCTAAATCTTCCACCAAAAATTGTAGGTGGAGGATTTTTATCAGAACCTTTTGTGTCTATAATTCATGTTCCAATCAATATAAAAAAGGTTTTGTGTCTCCTTTTTTTCCTTTAATTAATATATTAATTACATTTTCTCTTAATTTGTTAACCATCTATAATTTATCTTTACACAAAGATAATAGTTTAAAACTTAATTATTTGATTTTATTTAGAGAATGAAATCAAATCACTCGAGGAATGTATTATGTTTTGAATTGTTTTCAAAGTACATGTTGCTCACTTTTTCCTTATTATTAACTTGAAATTTTCAGTGGAAAATTCTATTTCTTCCAATTGTATCTCCTAAGTACTCAAAATGAACACCTTGAATTCATCCATATCCATAGCTTCTCCTAAAATGTCACTTCCATTCACAATTAATTAATCACAGTAAAAAAAAAAATTAATTCCATGTACATTATTATCACAATCCAAAAGCATTTCGGACTTAACATACCATTTTTAATCACTTAACATACAGTCTGAGGTGGCACAGCGCAATTGCAATTATAAAAAAATATATGCATATACATATATATTCGAGTTTTGGGTGGAGTCTAAAGTCTTAGGTTTGTTTATAAGCCATTTGGAATATGGCGTGTGCTATGAATGTTGTGATGTTAGCGCTTATCATTTAAATTTCCTTGTGTAAGATTTGGTAGGATGGACATCCTTTCGAATATCTCGAATTCTCCGTGACATTAATCATCGGGTTTTCGTATCATATCAAACTTAATTGCATAGTCCGGTTTGGATTGTTGGTCTTGCCACATGGCACATAATTATTATCACCGAGGCATGTGCGTCGACCCCTCTAGCATCTTCTATACAGGGTTAATAAATTTATGGCCAGGTGTGATCCATTCTCGATTTCCTCGGAGATCGCGAGGGAAAACTAGGTGTAGTCTCCCGCCTGTCGACCTAGGGTGTCATTGTTGCCACTCCTCCAACGCGCGCTAGCAGACAGGGCTTCTTCCTGGCTTATCTGGCAGATTTTTCTTCTGGTTATATGGTAGGTTTTCCAGACTTGCCTCTCCAAGGGTTCCAATTTAATTTTCTTGGTTAATATTTTGTATCTTTTGTTGGTTAATCTCTTATTCTCCGAGACAATACCCTGATGAAACGGGTTGACTTGAAGGATTGTGATCTCGGCTCGCTATGGCATGGCTTTCACTGCACTGCTTGAGGTCTCTAACCTCCAACACAACTTTGATGAAAATTCCTACAGGTATGGAAGCCTACTTGACCCGTTTAGTTTCAGTTCAGGGTTTATACTCCGCCATGATGTATCTCTCGGTTCAATTCTTACAGGGTTATGCATGTTTTTCTCTTACCCCTTTTCCTTTCATGGGAATGCACAGGTTAAGCGAGCTTGTTCCCCCCATCGACAGGTATTTGTCAGAGGCACTCTCCTTCCCGCTCATTGCATCCCTTTCATCCATCTTTCTCTGTCCTACGAGTTTAATTTTTTTTTTTTTTTAAGTCACTCACAGGGTTGTTTGTTTTGTAGGTTAGACCAAACCCTAATCTCTGCTCCTCGAGTTTGAGTTTATTCTGGCGATTAATTTGACTTCTTCCTCCATTCACAGGTACCCTGCTCAACGCGTATTTGGAGCCGTGGCTTCAAAGACTTGCGTAGAAAAAAATATTTTGATTACTGGGTTACACTGCCAGGGTTTTGTTTTTCGCTAGCTTACAAAGCCTAAGATGTACTTGTACAGTTCTTCTCTGAATGCAATTTCAATTATATTCTATGGGTCTGGGTGTTTTTGTCGAATTGTATAATTATTATTTTTTTGAGTACCATCCTTATGGCTGAGGCATTTTAATATGCCAGATAACTTATCTGAATAATCCATTATAAATATTGTTTACTCGGGATTCTTTTCCCTTTTTTACTATAATGTCTAACAAAGAAGAAGTATTTACATCTTTTTAAGTATATCCTTATCGTTAAAGATCTAGCCGTAAATCTTATTTTTTTGTTTTGTTTCGCTTTGTCCACGGACTAATTCCGCTAGAGAAGAGTAATAACATGCATGTGAGCACTTCTGGGTCTTCCTTCTGAGGGTTGGTTTCCATAGTGCACTAATTAGCGTTCTTTCTCTATGGAATGATGTTAATGTACAGAGTATTGTCTTGACTGCACAGTGTAACTTCTTTTGTGGTTTCATATATCAATATAAATGTATGCTTCTTGTCATTGCATCGTTTGTCATTATATGTGCTGAATTTTAATGTAAGTCTGTATGTTTTCGACTTACGGGTTGTCGACATTGTCTTGTGAAGAGCTTCTCTGCATTTCTTGAGTTGTGACAGAGGTTTATGATTATTGTGTACACTGCTATCTTTGCTATTAACATAATTTGTTCTATATAAGGTTCACTTAGGCCCTACGGCACCAGTCCACCACTAAAAAGGGTTGTGTATAGTTTTAATAAACGAAAAGGAGTAGGGTAGGGTTTTCGACCCAGTCCCAGCTCCACAAGTTCTATACTGGCTTAACTTGGTGCTACTATAGTAATACTGTTTGGAGAGTATAATACTCCTGGTTTTTCTGATGCATGCATAACAGTTTTTCTTTCCTGTCTTTCTATTTCCAGTTACAAAGTTTACTTGTTCTGTAAATTCTAATTTTAGTACTACACTTTTAATGTACTACTAGTTTTCGGTTCGTTATACAAACCTTGTTAACCAAATTCACAGAGTTCTTTTCCTTGTAATAAAATACACAAAACCCCTGTTCTGTCATAATATAACTCTTAAAATAAAAGAGAGAAAATTCAGTTCTGGCAATTCTCTTGTTTGATACACTTCGTACCTTCGTAGAAAATAAAAAGGTAGTTAAGTCTAGTACAAAATATTTCTTCCCACTACATACTGGTATTATCGTTCCAGGTTAGCTGGTAACTGCCAGTTTACCGCAAAACATAGGCAATACTATTACATACAGAGCTTTACTTCTAGAACAATCTTTATCCCGTAGGAATCAGAATCAGTCTAAGTTCCTTCTGCATTTTTTTTTTTAAAGGAAAAACAAATTGTTAACCTGTAATCACAGAGTTCCAGATATTGGATACTTATCTGATAAGGAACAATATCCCTTTTAAACGGTGGTCCTCCCAACCATCAAGAGAGGCAATGACGTCCTCCTCTTGCCCCCTAGCTCCAGAATTCTGGACGGCGCCACGGGTAACAGTGGATAATCTTCTTCTGCTGTGACCTTGGGATGGCCAATCCAGTCACAAGACAGGTAATCTAGCTCACAAGGGTTGCAGAAGCTATTCTCAATTGGTCTTTCGCCCAGCTCTAGAAAATGCTTCACCATATTACCAAATTTCACAGAACCCCTACCCCTCTCATGGGATTCCATTTTATCCCAGAGGGTAGGTAACTGCTTTTCCAACTGTTCCCAACCACCTCCTATTCTTAGAAACTTCACCAGAAATTTAATCAATTTTTCCTTTTCATTTACTTGTTTCTCCTATTAACTCAGTAACAAAATAAAATAATACTTTTGTTTCATGAACAATTACAATTAAGTCTTTCTTGTCAAGAAAAATAAAAGAAAATAAAATAAAAATGCGCAAGTAAGCCAATGGTTTTTTAACTAGTTGTAACTAGTTAACTCTTAATGAGGCTATCACATCTTCCCCCCTGGAAGTAACACCGTCCTCGGTGTTTCAGCCCATCTCTCCAAAGAGTTCCGGGGATGCTTCCTGCATGAACTTTTCATCCTCCCAAGTAGCTTCGTCCGGTCCAAAGTGCTTCCACTGCACTTTCACCTGGATAACTACTCTTTTGCGGAGTTAAATTTCTCTTCGATCAAGTATGCATTGCGGTTCTACCAGAAACTCTCCGTCTGGTTCTACCTGAAAAGAACAAAAGTGTTTCCAAATCAGTACACTTAGATGTATTCAAGATTCAAACTAGGATTTATCCCTATCCTTCTTCCTACCTGAATATTCTGCCAATGAATTACATGTTTCTCATCATGTACATATCGCTTCAATAAGGATACATGGAATACATTGTGTACTCGGATATGACTGGTCAAGGCCAATCTATAGGCTACTGGTCTCACTCTTTCCAATATTTGGAAAGGTTCGCAGTACCGAGGAGCTAGTTTAGCACAAGAGATCCACCTCATAGTACTTCTTGTAGGCTTAATTCTTACGTATATATGGTCCCCTATACCGAATTCTCGGTAGGACCTTTTTCTTTCTGCAAAAAACTTTTTCCTATCTTGCGCAGCGCTCAAATTTTGCCTTATTATTTTTACCTCAGTTTCCATCTCAGCCAAAATTTCAGGTCCCAACAGTAATTTTGTTTCGGGATTTCTCCAGTTTATAGGCATGCGACATTTCCTACCATATAAAGCTTCAAAGGGGCTCATTTTCAATGACTCCTGATACCCATTGTTGTATGCAAATTCCACCAGGTGCAAGTAATATTCCCACTTGGTTGGTTGCTACATCACATACATGCACAGCATGTCTTCCAGAATTTGGTTTACCCATTCTGTCTACCCATCAGTCTGAGGATGATAGGAAGTACTAAAGTGTATCTGGGTTCCTAATCCAGAAAATAAAGTTTTCCAAAAAGCGGATGTAAACTTAACATCCCGATCTGAAATCACAGTTTTAGGTATGCCATGCAACCTGAAGATCTCCTTCATAAATATATCCGCAATTTGTACCGTCTTGTAGGTAGATTGCACAGGTTTGAAATGGAAAAAATTTCTCAATCTGTCCACCACTATGATAATATAATCATTATGCTTCTTTGTTCGTGATAACCCTGTGATGAAATCTAAAGAGATAACCTCCCACTTCCATTTAGGAATGGGTATGGGCTATAATAGCCCGGTAGGATGCTGATGCTCCACTTTAACCTGCTAACATTCCAAACATTTTCTTAGACATTCTTCAATGTTCTTACGCATACCTGGCCAATAATAAACCTTCCTTATTGCAGTGAGCATCTTTTGATATCCCGTATGGCCAGCGTAATTGTTGCGGTGGAATTCATTCAGGATTAACTCTTTAAGACTTGCGCGGTTAGGCACATAGATATTTCCGCAGAAGGTCAACACATGCTCTTCATTCCTTCCATACTCTGTTTCCTTGTCATGCTTCTTATCATTCTCCATTTGATGCCACATTAATTTATATTCTGGGTCTTTCTGAGATTCTTCCTTTAATTGTTCCAGCCGCTGGCTTTCCAACTGATTAAAGTATATGGAAAATAGACCGTGTAGTTTCCTGCTTAACACGTCGGCAACTCTATTTTCCTTCCCTTTAACATGCTGAATGTCCATGTCAAATTCACTCAGAAAGGCATTCCACCTTGCCTGTCTAGAATTTAAATATGCTTGCTTAAAATAGTTAGTTAGGCTGCTATGGTCTGTTTTAAGCACAAATCTTTTACCCAGTAGATAATGCCTCCATACTCAAAGGGCGTGCACTACTGCGGTAAGCTCCAAGTCATAAGCAGAATATTTCTATTCATGATCTTTCAGCTTCCTTGACTCATAGGCTATCACTTTACCTTCTTGAGTTAATATTGCTCCGACTCCTTCCTTGCTTGCATCAGTACAGACTTCATAGTATTTTTCCGGGTCAACTACCTTCAGTACTGGGGCTGTAGTTAGGATTTGTTTCAGCTTTTCGAAGCTATCCTGACATTCTTTTGTCCATCTGAAAAGCTTTCCTTTCTTCTGCAAGGACGTGATGGGAAAAGCGATTTTGGAAAACCCTTCTATGAATCTTCTATAATACCCCGCTAGACCCATAAATGATCTAATGTCTGCCACATTCTGAGGTACTTGCCATTCCATGATGGTTTTGATATTTTCGGGATCAACAACTATCCCTTCAGTTGATATAACGTGTCCCAGGTATTGTATTTCTGTTTTAAAGAAATCACACTTGCTAAGTTTAGCATAAAGTTGATGTTTCCTCAGCATCTCCAATACTATCCTCAAATGCTCCTTATGCTCTACCTCACTTTTAGAGTATACCAGTATGTCATCTATGAAAATAAGTAAAAAATTATCCAAAAATTGATGGAAAACGCCATTCATCAACCTCATAAAGTTTACTGGTGCATTTGTCAATCCAAGGGGCAACACAACAAATTCATAATGACCATATCGAATGCGGAAAGTTGTTTTGCAAATATCCTCATCCTTAATCCGAATTTGATGATACCCATATCTTAAATCTATCTTAGAGAATACTTTAGCCCCTCTCACCTGATCGAAAAAATCATCGATCCTTGGTAAGGGGTCTTATTTTTAACAGACAACTTATTAAGTTGCCTGTAGTCCATACACATGCGTAATGTCCCGTATTTCTTCTTAACGAAAAGAACTGGTGCTCCCCAAGGAGACACACTTGGGAAAATATAGCCCTTGTCTAACAATTCTTGTAACTGTATCTTTAGTTCTATTAACTCTGGCACACTCATTCTATATGGGACTCTTGACACCAGTGAGGCTCCCGACAACAATTCAATAGTAAAATCAATATCTCTTTTGGGTGGTAAACCAGTAATTTCTTCTGGAAATACATCCAGGAATTCTTGCACTACAGGAATATCTTCCATTATCGGGGCCTTTTGCTTAGAATCCGCGTATCCTACTTGTATTGCATACAACTGGCATCCTTTTCTGATACACTTACCCATTTGGGATGTTGTTATTGGTTGTAATTGTATGGGCTTTTTAATTCCTTGACTCTCTTTCCGCGTACCATCTTGCAATCTGAAAGAGATAATCTTTTCTTTGCAGTCCACTAATGTCCAGTGTCTTTCCAACCAGTCCATACCCAGTAAGACATCATAAGGCCCCAGTGGCAGGATATTTAAATCTACCTCTAACTGTTGTTCTGCCACTTCCAGCACACATTTAGGAACTTTTGCTGTTATCTTTCGTTTCGCCCTAGTAGCTAGCTGTACTAGCCACGAATTCCTAAATTTCTGTTCCTTTAATTTACATATTTCTACTAACTTGGGATTGATGTAATTCAAACATGCTCCAGGATCTACCAAAATTGAAACAGGTTTGGTTAGTAAAGTACCTTCTAGCTCGATCATTGTAGGCTGAAAATCGGCCTGCCGATCTTCCAGGGCTGCATTGATGCGAGGTACGCTACGTGCCACATCCCCTACCATAGATGCCTCCTACAGATTTGCAACAGTTTCACTTTTATTCCCTCGGGGACAATTTTTATAATAATGAGCTTCCCCACAGCCCCAACAATATAGGGAAGGTTTAGAAATCTGCCCTCGCTCTGGCTTGCTTGATGCTTCTGTGGGCTTCTCCTCAGCTGGCCACTTGGTTCTTTGATGGTTTTTACCAAACTGCTTGCTGATTGAGTTTCGTGCTGCGCTTTTAAAGCTGTTGTTTTTACTGCCTTTAAATGTAGAGTTACTTTTCTAATTTTTCTTCGGCTGCCAACTCTTTCCTCCATCACCCTTGGTCTTACTTTGCTGATAGCACATTCGCGCTTTTCGGATAGCCTCATCCATAGTATGGGGGTTAACAAATTCTATCCACTCTCTCATATGAGCAGGTAAGCTGCTTAAGAATCTCCGCACCTTGGCTTTCTCTTCTCAGAGATAAGGTACGTATCATATCAGAGAAGTAAATTTTGTAACATAGTCATCCATGGTCATTTGTCCCAGTTGAAGATCATGGAATTCCTTAGCTTTGTCATCATAGAATCTTTCTGTCAGGTATTTATCTTTAAAGTACTATTGGAACAGTTCCCATGTGATGTCGCGTTCATCAATGTTGCATACATTCTTCACCTCCTCCCACCACAGGGTGGCTTTTTCCCGTAACTGTTATATAGCCAATCTGGCCTTCAGAATGATGCTGTATTCATATACCTGGAAATACTTATTTATATTTATTAACCAGGCTTCAACTGCCTCTTCTACCTCACCATCAAATGTCGGTGGCTTAATTTTATGAAATTCCCCCTGCAGTTCCACTTTCTGTCTTTTAAGATCTTGCTAGTCGGACAAATTGCCCGACTCCGCCTCATTATAATTCCTATTTTTACTCCTTTGGGAGAGGCTCTTTTCAGTTCTGCCAGCAGTATTGTTTCGAGTTTGCTGGTCCTCAGGTTCCGTTGATAACTCTTTCTCAACACTAGGGTGTCTTGTCTCCTGATTTTGCCTATCCGACAAACTTTTCAGGATCCTCTCTTGATCTTGTAACAACCTCTCACTGTCCCTCCAAACTCTTATCATTTCCTCCCGGAGTTGTTGTACCGTATTTAGCAGAAATGTAGTTTGTTGCTGCTGCTCCTCAAGAAATCGACTCGTCTTTTGGTGTTGTTCCATATTTAATTGAACCCGCATTTCCGGGTTCAAAACTGTTGGGGCTTCAGTCTCTTCTAGTTGTGATTGGGTTGCCATCACTCTTGCTTCCCCTTTGTGCACTATACACATACACAGCTTCACTGTTAGTAGACCCTTAAGATCGCAGTGTAACAACTTGGCTCTGATACCACTTGTCACTTCCATTCACAATTAATTACTCATAGTAAAAAAAAAAATTAATTCCATGTACATTATTATCACAATCCAAAAGCATTTCAGACTTAATATACCATTTTTAATCACTTAACATATAGTCTGAGGTGGCATAGCAACATTGCAATTATAAACAAATATATGCATATACATATATATTCGAGTTTTGGGTCGAGTCTAAAGTCTTAATTTTGTTTATAAGCCACTTGGAATATGGCATGTGCTATGTGTTGATCATGTCAGCATTCTGTTAAATTCCGTTAAATTATGACAAACAATCCCCTTTAAAACCCCCTCTTTTTGGCCTAAAAAATCGTTTTTTCGAATATCGTTCCCCTTTTCTAAACTCAAAATGGCATAAAAAGGGAAAAAAACCCACATTTGAAAATATATATGGTCTGGCACCTTTCGGCCTTAGCCCCTCAGTCTTTTTCTCCACGTAACCTGGGTGTTAGACCAAGCCACAGCCCGAAAGTCGCTTATCAAATGAATATTGGGCGCGTTCATAACCGTCGATCTGTACAGATTGGATAGCGTTAGTCCATCTCTGTCGCGCCCGTAGCCTACCTGCCTACCGTCTGATCAAACCGTAAAATCAACGGCCCGGAGTCTATCTGTCCCGGTGGTCCCCGCCCCGCGTCCACTGTTCAAAACTGCCCGGTATCTATCGCACCGCCTTTCATAGGCAAGCAGTATTTCTCAATTGGGAGCAATTCCATACTTCGTGCGACACGTGGCTCCGTCACTATTCCAAAACCGCTACCTCATCATGCATTATCGTTCGACTAAGGATATGGAGCGATATGCATTATAGCCATCCGATCTGGGGGTCTCCATCCAACAGTTGTCGCTCCTCGAAGCTGCATGGAAGTTAACATGGGGAAACAATACCCCTAGCCCATGGTCCATCGCCCTCCGACGCATTCTCAGCCGTCGATCTCGTCTTGAGATCGAATGGTCCAAATCATTTTCATGCTCCGCCGTTGACTCGGTCTTCCTCCACGTCAACCGTTCCACATCTGTGTCACATGTTTCCTCCTCCTGTTATATATTCCAGTCATAAGTCAATTTTTCATTATTTTAATTTAAAAACCTCTGCGCAGTCCGTCCGCCATAGTTCCACTGCATTTTTCGTCGCCACCTCACATTCTTCCGCCATTTCATTATGCTGCACTGCCACACTGTTATCCCTGCTGCCTTCACCATCTCCACTGCATCGTCGTCCCCATGCATTTGTTTTCTTGACGAGTTTGCAGGTTTTGCAAGTTTACAGCAGTGGAAAACTATCATGATTCACATTCTCTATTACTGTGATAGAGAGCACGTCAAAGGACCATTTTTCAGAGCTGAATTATGAAGAAATGCCTGGGAAGGCATGCCGACAAGACTTCCATTAAAGGAGCACGGTTAAAATATGCCAAACCCTCCAGAGTCATTCAAAGCACAGATTGTGCAGATGGAGACATTAATGGAGCAGCAGAGAAATATCAGTGAAGGATCAAGAATTCAATGTTCAGCACTGAAGATCTTAAACCATAATTCAGAGTTAGAAGGCAGAAGGTACCCGTTGCAGATAAAATACCTCAAGGCTTTCTTCTCAACACCATTTTATTTCAGGAAAGGACGGAATGTTTATGTGATTTTACTGCTTTGCCGTTTTCCTGGAGAGATTTCTACCCAGTGCATTTATTTCAGTTAGCAGGCCACAGAGTACAAACAACATTACAAATTCATTGAGAAGTATGGGCGTGCACGTCTCTGCCATTTTGTTTTAATGAGACAATTAAATGTTCATCACCTACTCCCTTTTTCGAGCTTTCTTGTTCTCCTATAAAGCTCCAAAAGAACAGATGAATTAGGGTTCCATATTTTATCAAAAAATTATGCAGTGAAAGTATTTTTGTATACATTTTGTAAAACTCCTTTATGAAGGCTCAGAGCCCATAGGGTCTCAGTGAGGAGGAGTTCCATCTGTTAAAGAGGATTTTGGTCTTTGGTATTTCACAGTCTGTAACTTTCTCTTATGTGTTATTTAAATAGATCATTTCATTTCACCCATTTTTCCTGTATCATGTTTTGGAATGTGAGTGGCTCACTGATTTTTGGTATGGATTTATCCTAGTTGATACCCATGCTCGAATTAGTCAAGCGCTTTAAATATGGCTCATGCATGATATTATGTTCCACTATTCATCTAAACCGTATTTCTGCTATATTAGTTTCTTTGGGAGGGTGTTTTTAAAATGCTATTGTCATGTATGGATTCTTAGATTGGTAAGCCCGTGCATGGTGGTATTGTGTATCTAGATATTAGCTCAATGTTAACTAGTATCTTCTCAATATTTCATTCACTACATACACTCTCTAATAATTTATTTCTGTGAGGTATTTCTGAATTGGCCCTCTTTGCAGTAAGCTGTCTCTGAATTGTCTGTTGCTTTTATATTGGAGTTTTGCATGTTGCCTCTACAATATCCCTATTTATGTGTCAGTTTCTGAAGGTCTTGATCCCATTCAGATGAATTTTCCTTGTTTTACAAGAGATAGCATGAGAGCTTGTTATTGATAACTCCCTCTCTTATACCATATGCTCCTTGCTATATAAGATGTCCTAGGCACTGGTCTATCACAACTCTAGGCTGTCTCTAGGAGCGACAACATCTTTCTGGCGCCATTGCTGGGGAACGAAGTTGAGAAAATTTATATCCCTGGGCCTCGACAAAATCTAATTCACTCTTCAAGTAGGTGAGTATGGAGAGTTGAGAGTTTTAGATCCCTCACCTTGGCGACTCCACATTTGTTTATTTGATAAATATATTTGCAGTCCTGGCTCCTCGTAAGCCACACATGAGGTCAGATACGTCTAAGCCAAAGACACCTTTAGTTTCTGATCCTGAAAAGATCATACATAGAAGAAATTGGAGGGAAAGAAAATTAGTCCACTCTGAAATCCCTGAATTGTCTATAGAAGACTTTCCATCCTCTTCTTCTCAAGAAGCTCAAGTCCCAGATCCCGACTCCACTGTAGGAGATACCAATTATTACTATTCAGATAGCCCACCCCGAGGAAGTATCAGAAATAAGGATAGTTTTTACCCTACTCCTAAGGTTGAAGAGGTTAAAGAAGTCACTAAATTATCTGTTGTTAACAGACCATTATTCCCCTCAACACCTCAGCCTGTTGTTCATTACATTCCTATTATTATTCATACTCCACTTCCACCTCCTCCTCCTCCTCTTACTCATCAAACTATTGCACTACCTCCACCCCCTCAAATGGAAAATGTTCCAGGCTTCTTGCTAAATAAATATGCCCCTCTGGCATTACCCCAAGTGTTGAATGATTTGCCACAGGATTATTTGAAGATTTTACCACGATTCAATGGGGAAAATGAGATTGATGCTCAAAAACATCTTGAGGTCTTCTGTGTTTTTGCAGAGAATTTTAATGTGGAACATTTAGATGTGGTCTTAAGGCTTTTTGTCCAATCTCTTGATGGTGAAGCTCGAAAATGGTTTAAGACATTGGCAGGTTGTTCTATTACCACTTGGGAAATAATGGAAGATACTTTTCTCAGAAAATGAGGAGAGAAGAAAGACCATGGACATTGTCCTACTGAGTTCAATACACTCAAGAAGAGACATAATGAAGGGGTGTCAGAATTTATCAAGAGATTTAATAAATTTTATTTGAATCTTCCTGCTGAGATGAAACCTCATCAAACTGCGGCTAAAGTTGTTTTTGTAGTAGCTTTTTATTCTGAATTTGGTTTCTCTCTCAGAGAAAGAAAGCCTGCTACTCTGGATGATGCTCAGTCAGATGCACTAGAGTTGGAAGCAAAATTATCCTCCACCGGTAAATCAAAAGGAAGATCTGAACAAGATACTAGAAGAAGGGACAAAGAGGAGGTATCTACCTCCTATCAAGACAAAGACTTAGCTAATGAAAGAATTGAAGAAATGAGCAAAATGATTAAGAACCTTTCTATTAAACTGGTCAAGCTTGAGTTGGAGACCAAGAATTCAACCACCAAGAATTTCCACAATGCTCAAAACAGAGGTTACAATCCTCAGTACAGGAAACCACCCCTGCAAATATTGCCAAGGGAAGCAAAGGAGCAACAGGATCAGGTACCACACCCATTGTACCTAGAAGGTCCAGTAGATGATTCTACTGAAGACACTGCCTATGGAATGGAGGATGCAAATCTTGCCTTTTCAAATAGTGAAGGAGAGGAATCCCTTTTGCAAGGAAATGATGGAGCTGAGTGCTCATTGCAAGAAGAATAAAAGACCAGAGACACAGAAGAAGCAGAAATTGATCATTATTGTAAACAATTTGCTGATTTCATGCAAGCATAGTTTAATAGAAGATATGATCTCAGATCTTCTAGGACGAGGACTCGTACTCAAGATCAAAAAGAGGAGTTACCCCAGAAGGAAGCACCTGCTCAGAAGGAGTCTACAATGCATAAAATCACATAAAAAGGTAAGAGCCCTCTAAACAAACCTTCGCAGTCTAATGATAAAATTCCTTCCTCTCCAAAAGTAGTCATTCCTCCTAATACCAAGTCTGTGTCAAAATAATTCAAATCCTTAGCTGAAAATAAAGAGTCAAAAGAGGTTGTAATAGAAAAATCTTCCCCTGTTTTCAGTCTCCAAAAGGAACTTGAAAAAGTCAAAATCCCAGTTCCCTTGACTGAACTATTAAAGCAACTTGCATATCAATCCCAAGTCACATCTTTTATGATCCCTCCGGAAGCTGTACTCACTCCAGATAGTCTCAACCTTCAAGAAGAAAGACCCATGGTTGTCTTTGGTCCACATGTTGAGGAATTAGATGCTTCTACTCCTCCCTTCTATGTATCTCTAGTGATTCATGACCTGCTATTGCATAATTGTATGTTAGATTCTGGAGCTTCCCATAATCTGCTACCTTTGTCAGTCATGGAACAATTAGGACTACAAATTACCCGTCCATACAAAGACCTCTATTCATTTGATTCCAAAAGAGTTAAATTCTTGGGGATGATCAAGGATTTGGTAGTCAATTTGGCCCAAATCCAAACAAAAAGTGTGGTAATGGACATAGTGGTGGCTGACATCCCAACTCGTTTTGGCATGTTACTGTCAAGGTCCTGGGGAACAAAAATTGGTGGGTCAATTAAGTTGGATTTAACATATGCCACCATCCCAGTTTTTGGTGGCCAGGAGAGGAGGTTGTATAGGGAGACTAGATTTGTCAAGATGGTGACTAAGGCTAACAACTCTGTTAATTCACCTGTCTACAATAAATAAGGAGATTTCTCATGCTTGATGTTAGAAGAAGATCAAGATTATGCTCATGAACCATCCTTTTGTCAGTTCAATATTGAGCAGCCCTCAGAGAGCCATGAAACAAGAATCTGGACACTTCATTTTGATGGAGCAAATTCAAGAGAAGGTAGTGGAGCTAGAATATTATTGATTTCTCCTACAGGGAAATGGGTCCCATTGTCCTTAAAACTAGAATATGAAGCTACTAATAATGTGGCTGAATATGAAGTGCTTCTGTTAGGACTACAGACAGCCAGGAACATGAACATACAAAATTTAAAAGCTCTGGGAGATTCAGAACTGGTGGTAAAACAAGTCAGGAATCAGTGTCAGACCAAACAGCCTCGGCTGAGGGCTTACAAGAATGAAGTTTGGGACATGGTGGAAAATTTATTCTTGGCATTCAATATCCAGTTCATGCCCCGAGAACAGAATAGGATGGCTGATTCCCTTGCTATGGCTACTAGCACATTTCTTCCACCTCAGAACCCTCTTTTAAGATATGAAATTGAGGTACGTTATCGACCATCAATCCCAGATAATATTAAGCACTGGCAGGTATTTGAAGATGAAGAGCAGATGAAGAAATTCTTGGAAATAGTAGGGGAATTCTCCAATATGGAGATTGATGCTGAAGATGAAGTTGAGTCTGAATATAATTCAGAAAGAAATTGGGAGAAGAAAGTGGCAGGTAATAAAGTGTTGCAGTTAAAAGGAAACATTATACCTAGAGGGCTGGTGCCTCTAGAAAGATTATTTGACAAGAATGATATCCAAATGCAGCCAGGCAAAGTGGTAGAAGAAAATCAGGTAGAAGACCTGAATCTTGGTATTGAGGCTAACCCCAAAATTGTAAAATTGTCCAAGAAGATCCCAGGAGAATATAAAAGGCTATATCAGAAATTGTTTCAGTCTTACAAAGATGTGTTTGCATGGTCCTATTAGGATTTGAAAACTTTTGACATCAGTATAATGCAACACAAAATTCCACTGAAGGGAGATGCAAAGCCTCATAAGCAGAAACTCAGACAGATAAATCCCCTGTTGCTTCCTTCTATTGAGAAGGAAATGAAGAAGTTGTTAAAGGCAAAAATAATTGTGCCATTGAGGTACTCTGAATGGGTGGAAAACATAGTCCCTGTCCGGACGAAGAATGGAGAAATAAGGTTGTGTGTGGATTTCAGAAATTTAAACAGAGCATCCTTAAAGGATAATTATCCACTGCCTAAAATGGCTCACATCCTGTAGAAGGTGGTTGGAGCTTATAGGATGTCAATGATGGATGGATTTTCTGGTTATAACCAGGTGGCTGTACTTCCAGAAGATTGAAAGAAGACCATTTTCACCACACCATGGGGTACATTTATGTATGCCAGGATGCCTTTTGGGTTGATCAATGCAGGGGCCACTTTTCAGAGGGCCATGGACATTGCTTTTGTTGGGGAGCAGGATAAATTTTTGGTGGTTTACCTCGATGATATCACTGTATTTTCAAAGAATGATACTGAGCATATTGAACATCTGCGTAGAACCTTTGAGAAATGCAGAAGGTATGGTCTCTCTCTAAACCCTCAGAAGTCTTTATTTGCATTAGAAGAGGGTAAACTTTTGGGACACATTGTGACTAAATATGGGGTGAAGATAGATCCTAAGAGGGTTGAGGTTATAAATAGTATTGCTTTTCCTAGAAATAAGAAGGAGGTACAGGTGTTTGTAGGGCGTATTAATTTCCTGAAAATATTCATTCCTAACTACGCTGAAATAGTTAGGCATATAACTGACATGTTGAAGAAAGATAAGGAAGTTAAATGGTCCCAGGAATCACGAGAGGCCTTTACTAGAATAAAAAATGATTTTGTAGAAGCCCCTGTACTATCTGGACCAGATTATGCTAAACCTTTCATGATCTTTTCTTTTGCATCACCTCATACAATAGCAGGAGTTTTATTGCAGAAAAATTAGGAAGGGTACGAGCAGCCCATTGCTTTCTTCAGTCAGGTACTCCATGATGCAAAATTAAAGTATAACATATTGGAAAAGCAAGCATACGCCCTAGTAAAATCCCTCAAAGCATTCCGCATGTATATCTTACAGTCCCATATCACTGCATTTGTGCCTGCAGCTGCTGTAAAAGATATTTTTATTCAGGGGGATAGTGACGGAAAAAGGGGGAAGTGGATTTCCAAGATACAGGAGTATGACTTAGACATCCGCCCTACTAAGCTAATCAAAGGACAAGGGCTATCCAAGATCCTATCTGAATCAAACTATCAAGCTTTGGGTATAAACCTGTCCATTATAGCAGGTGAGGAATCTAAAAAGAAAGAAGAGCGACAGGGAATTGGGGTAGCTACTCTGGGTACACATATAAAGTACCTCACCAGTCAATGGTACAAAGAGATAGTAGAATATCTCCTCACACTCAGTTGTCCTCCAAGCTGTGATAAAGCTAAATACAAAATGCTAAGATTGAAATCACAGAAGTACATAGTCGCCAATGGCCGGCTATACTGGCATGATCCCTCAGGCATCCTACTCCTATGTCTCACAGAGGATGAGGTAGAGAGTATCATAGCTGAATTTCATGAAGGAATCTATGGGGATCACTATAGCTGGAGGGCCACTGCTCACAAAATCCTGAAGGCTAGTTTCTATTGGCCCAAGCTCTTTGGAGATTTTTTTTCCCAGGTTAGAGCATGTGAAAAATGTCAGAAGTTTTCTGAAAGGCAGAAGTTGGCACCTCTTCCCATGATTCTTGTGCACGTGGATGAACATTCCAACAATGGGGAATCGATTTTATAGGTGAAATACATCCTCCATAAAGTGGTCAGCATAAGTGGATTTTAACTGCCACTGATTATTTCACAAAATGGGTGGAAGCCATACCTGTGAGGAACACCACAGACACTATGATAATAAAGTTCATGGAAGAAAACATCATATTTAGGTTTGGATGTCCTGCCAGAATAGTGACTGATAACACACAGGCTTTCAAGTCTGCAAAGTTTGTGAGTTTCTGCCAGCAATATAACATCACACTAAGCCACTCTACAGCCTACTATCCACAAGGAAATGGCTTAGCAGAATCTTCCAATAAAACCCTGGTAAGGGCATGGAAGAAGACAATAAATGAAAATTAGAAAAATTGGGATTCCCAGTTGAACTTTGCTCTGTGGACCAATAGAATTACCAGCAAGAGAGAAACTGGGAAATCCCCATATGAATTAGTATATTGGAAGGCAGCAGTATTCCCTATACAGTTAGCCCTACCAATAGCCCGATTCATGCAGGAAATTCAAGAAGAACCTGATGATATGACCAAGTGAATAAAACAACTGGTGGAATTGGAAGAAACACGCAATCAGGTAAATCAAAAGCTGAGAGAATATCATGAGAAGATGAAATACCTTTTTGATCAGCATGCTAAGGACAAGAATATGCAGATTGGTGATTTAGTGCTCAGGTGGGATATCTGGAGAGCCAAAAAAGGAAAACATGGTAAATTCGACCCACTTTGGTTCAGTCCTTTCAAGATTGTCGAGCAGGGAGGTAACAATACTTTCAAGTTGGAAAATTTACAGGGTGACTTGCTTGATGCCCCTGTAAATGGTCAGTTTCTCAAACCCTAATTCCAGTTCTAATTCAGGTAGAGATAGCCTGATGTATTATACTATATATTAGTTTTTTGTTTCATCTTTATTTGAATAATGTGGGTGTCATGATGAATCATGAAAAGAAAAATGGAAGTGCTGAAGAGTAGTGTCCACATAGAAGATTTACCTGTGGTTTGCGAATTTATCGACACGCCCAGGGATGAACGTGCCATCCCCAGGTGGAGCCAATGTTGATCATGTCAGCATTCTGTTAAATTCCGTTAAATTATGACAAACAATCCCCTTTAAAACCCCCTCTGTTTGGCCTAAAAAATCATTTTTTCGCCTATCATTCCCCTTTTCTAAACTCAAAATGGTATTAAAAAGGGAAAAAAACCCACATTTGAAAATATATATGGTCTGGCACCTTTCAGCCCTAGACCCTCAGTCTTTTTCTCCACATAACCTAGGTGTTAGACCAAGCCGCAGCCCGAAAGGCGCTTATCAAATGAATATCGGGTGCCTTCATAACCGTCAATCTATAAAAATCGGACGACGTTCGTTCATCTTTGTCGCACCCGTAGCCTACCTGCCTACCGTCTGATCAAACCGTAAAATCCACGGCCTAGAGTCTATCTGTCCCAATGGTCCCCGCCCCGCGTCCACTGTTCAAAACTGCCTAGTATCTATTGCACCGCCTTTTGTAGGCGGGCATTATTTCTCAATTCGGAGAGATTCCATACATTGCGCGACACGTGGCTCCGTCACTATTCCAAAACCGCTACCTCATCGCGCGTTATCTTTCAACTAAGGATACGAAGTGATATGCATTATATTCATCCGATGTGGGGGTCTCCATCCAACGGTTGTCGCTCCTCGAAGCTGCATGGAAGTTAACATGGGGAAACCATACCCGTGGCCCATGGTCCATCGCTCTCCGACGCATTCTCAGCCGTCGATCTCGTCTTGAAATCAAACGGTCCAGATCATTTGCATGCTCCGTCGTTGACTTGGTCTTCCTCCACGTCACCCGTTCCACGTGTGTGTCACATGTTTCCTCCTCCCGTTATATATTCTAGTCATAAGTCAAATTTTCATTATTTTACGTTAAAAACCTCCGCCCAATCCGTCTACCATAGTTCCACTTCATTTTTCGTCTCCACCTCGCATTCTTCCGCCATTTCATTATGCTGCACTGCCAAACTATTATCCCCACTGCCTTCACCATCCCCACTGCATCGTCGTCCCCATGCATTTGTTTTCTTGATGAGTTTGCAGGTTTTGCAAGTTTACAACGGCAGAAAACTATCATGATTCACAGTCTCTATTACTGTGATAGAGAGCACGTCAAAGGACCATTTTTCAGAGCTGAATTATGAACAAAGGCTTGGGAAGGTATGCCAACAAGACTTCCATTAAAGCAACAGGGTTAAAATATGTCAAACCCTCCAGAGTCATTCAAAGCACAGATTGCGCAGATGGAGACATTAATGGAGCAACAGAGAAATATCAGTGAAGGATCAAGAATTCAATGTTCAGCACTGAATATCTTAAACCATAATTCAGAGTTAGAAGTCAGAAGGTACCCCTCGCAGATAAAATACCTCAAGGCTTTCTTTTCAGCACCATTTTCTTTCAAGAAAGGATGGAATGTTTATGTGATTTTACTGATTTGCCGTGTTCCTAGAGAGATTTCTACCCAGTGCATTTATTTCAATTAGCAGGCCACAGAGTACAAAAAGCATTACAAAGTCATCGAGCAGTATGGGCGTGCACGTCTCTACCATTTTGTTTTAATGAGACAATTAAATTTTCATGACCTACTCCCTTTTTCGAGCTTTCTTGTTCTCCTATCAAGCTCCCAAAGAACAGATGATTTAGGGTTCCAGATTTTATCAAAAAATTATGCAGTGAAAGGATTTTTGTATACATTTTGTAAAACTCTTGTATGAAGGCTCAGAGCCCATAGGGTATCAATGAGGAGGAGTTCCATCTGTTAAAGAGGATTCTGGTCTTTGGTATTTCACAGTCTGTAACTTTCTCATATGTGTTATTTAAATAGATCATTTCATTACACCCATTTTTCCTGTATCATGTTTTGGAATGTGAGTGGCTCACTGATTTTTGGTATGGATTTATCCTAGTTGATACCCATGCTCGAATTAGTCAAGCACTTTAAATATGGCTCATGCATGATATTCTATTCCACTATTCATCTAAACCGTATTTCTGCTATATTAGTTTCTTTGGGAGGGTGTTTCTAAAACGCTATTGTCATGTATGGATTCTTAGATTGGTGAGCCCATGCATGGTGGTATTGTGTATCTGGATATCAGCTCAATGTTAACCAGTATCTTCTCAATATTTCATTCACTACATACACTCTCTGATAATTTATTTCTGTGAGTTATTTCTGAGTTGGCCCTCTTTGCAGTAAGCTATCTCTGAATTGTCTGTTTCTTTTATATTGGAGTTTTACATGTTGCCTCTGTAATATCCCTATTTCTGTGTCAGTTTCTGAAGGTCTTGGTCCCATTCAGATGAATTTTCCTTGTTTTACAAGAGATAGCATGAGAGCTTGTTATTGATAACTCCCTCTGTTATACCATATGCTTCTTGCTATATAAGATGTCCTAGGCACTGGTCTATCACAACTCTAGGCTATCTCTAGGAGCGACAACACTATGAATGTTGTGATGTTAGCGCTTATCATTTACATGTCCTTGTGTAAGATTTGGTAGGATGGAAATCCTTTCGAATATCTCGAATTCTCCGTGACATTAATCATCGAGTTCCCGTATCATATCAAACTTAATTGCATAGTCCAGTTTGGACTGTTGGTCTTGCCACATGGCACATAATTCTTATCGCCGAGGTGTGTGTGTCGACCCCTCTGGCATCTGCTGTACATGGTTAATAAATTTATGGCCAGGTGTGATACATTCTCGATTTCCTCGGAGATCGCGAGTGAAAACCAGCTGTATTCTCCCGCCTATCGATCTAGGGTGTCATTGTTTCCGCTCCTCCAACGTGCGCTAGCAGGCAGGGCTTCTTCCTGGCTTATCTGGCGGATTTTTCTTCTGGTTATACGGTAGGTTTTCCAGACTTTCCTCTCCAAGGGTTCCGATTTAATTTGCTTGGTTAATATTCTGTATCTTTTGTTGGTTAATCTCTTATTCTCCGAGACGATACCCTAATGAAACGGGTTGACTTGCAGGATTGTGATCTCGGCCTTCTATGGCATGGCTTTCACTACACTACTCGAGGTCTCTAACCTCCAACACAACTTCGATGAAAATTCCTACAGGTATGGAAGCCTACTTGACCTGTTTCATTTCAATTCAGGGTTTATACTCTGCCATGATGTATCTCTCGATTCAATTATTACAGGGTTATGCCTATTTTTCTCTTACCCCTTTTCATTTCCTGGGAATGCACAGGTTAAGCGAGCTTGTTCCCCCCATCGAAAAGTATTTTTCAGAGGCACTCTCCTTCCCACTCATTGCATCCCTTTCATCCATCTTTCTCTGTCCTACGAGTTTAATTTTTTTTTTAATTTTAAGTCACTCACGGGGTTGTTTCTTTCGCAGGTTAGAGCAAACCCTAATCTCTGCTCCTCGAGTTTTGAGTTTATTTTGGCGATTAACTCGACTCCTTCCTCCATTCACAGGTACCCTGCTCAATGAGTATTTGGAGCTGTGGCTTCAAAGACTTGCGTAGAAAAAAATATTTTGATTACTGGGTTACACTGCAAGGGTTTTGTTTTTCGCTGGCTTACAGAGCCTAAGATGTACTCGTACAGTTCTTCTCTGAAAGTAATTTCAGTTATATTCTATGGGTCTGGGCGTTTTTGTCTAATTGTGTAATTTTTTTTTTTTTAGTACCATCCTTATGGCTGAGGCATTTTAATATGCTAGTTAACTTATCTGAATACTCCGTTCTAAATATTGTTTACTCGGGATTCTCTTCCCTTTTTTGCTATAATGTCTAACAAAGCAGAAGTATTTACATCTTTTTAAGTATATCCTTATTGTTAAAGATCTAGCCGTAAATCTTATTGTTTTTTTTGTTTCACTTTGTCCGCAGACTGCTTCCGCCAGAGCAGAGTAATAACATGCATGTGAGCACTTCTGGGTCTTCCTTCTGAGGGTTGGTTTCCATAACGCACTAATTAGCATTCTTTCACTGTGGAATGGTGTTAATGTACAGAGTACTGTCTTGACTACGTAGTGTAACTTCTTTTGTGGTTTCATATATCAATATAAATGTATGCTTCTTGTCATTGCATCATTTGTCATTATATGCGGTGAAGTTTAATGTAAGTCTGTATGTTTTCGACTTACGGGTTGTCAACTTTGTCTTGTGAAGAGCTTCTCTACATTTCTTGAGTTGTGACAGAGGTTTATGATTATTGTGTACGCTGCTATCTTTTCTATTAAAAGAATTTTTTCTATATAAAGTTCACTTAAGCCCCACGGCACCAGTCTGCGGCTAAAAAGGGTTGTGTATAGTTTTAATAAACGAACAGGAGCAGGGTAGGGTTTTCGACCCAGTCCTAGCTCCAAAATTTCTATACTGGCTTAACTCGGTGCTACTACAATAATACTCTTTGGAGAGTATAATACTCCTGGTTTTTCTGATGCATGCATAGTAGTTTTTCTTTCCTGTCTTTCTATTTCCAGTTACAAATTTTACTTGTTCTGTGAATTCTAATTTCATTACTACACTTTTAATGTACTACTAGTTTTCGGTTCGTTATACAAACCCTGTTAACCAAATTCACAGAGTTCTTTTCCTTGTAATAAAATACACAAAACCCCTATTCTGTCATAATATAACTCTTAAAATAAAAGAGAGAAAAAATCAGTTCTGGAAATTCTCTTGTTTGATACACTTCGTACCTTCGTAGAAAATAAAAAGGTAGTTAAGTCTAGTACAAAATATTTCTTCCCACTACATACTGGTATTATCATTCCAGGTTAGCTGGTAACTGCCAGTTTATAGAAAAACACAGGAAATACTATTACATACAGAGCTTTACTTCTAGAACAATCTTTATCCCGTAGGAATCAGAATCAGTCTAAGTTCCATCTGCATTTTTTAAAAAAAAAGGAAAAACAAGGAGTTAACCTGTAATCGCAGAGTTCCAGATATTGGATACTTATCTGATAAGGAACAATATCCCTTTTAAACTGTGGTCCTCCCAACCATCAAGAGAGGCAATGACGTCCTCCTCTTTCCCCCTAGCTCCAGAATTCTGGACGGTTCCATGGGTAACAGTGGATAATCTTCTTCTGTTGTGACCTCAGGATGGCCAATCCAGTCACAAGACAGGTAATCTGGCTCACAAGGGTTGCAGAAGCTATTCTCAACTGGTCTTCCACCCAGCTCTAGAAAATTATTCACCATATTACCAAATTTCACAGAACCCCTACCCCTCTCCTGGGTTTCCCCTTTATCCCAAAGGGTAGGTAACTGCTTTTCCAAATGTTCCCAACCACCTCCTATTCTTAGAAACTTCACCAACAGTTTAATGGGTTTTTCCTTTTCATTTACTTGTTTCTCCTATTAACTCAGTAACAAAATAAAATAATACTTTTGTTTCATGAACAATTACAATTAAGTCTTTCTTCTCAAGAAAAATAAAAGAAAATAAAATAAAAGTGGGCAAGTAAGCCAATGGTTTTTTAACTAGTTGTAACTAGTTAGCTCTTAATGAGGTTGTCACATAAAAAGTATTATATTAAGTTATCTTCAACATTAATTAATATATTAGTTACAACATTGGCCCCTAAATGTTACAGGTTGGAAAATAAAAAAATACATTTATAGAACATTAATACATATATATTGATATTTTTATTTTCTGAAGAGATATAGAGCAATCTAGCTACAATTGAAATTTCACATTCCTAAATTCATAAAACCATAACAGAAAAATAAAATATGCATATGAAAATTTTCAAAGCATTTGTGCAACCAGACTGAGCTTTGATCTTTTTAATTCCATAACAAGAAATCCAGATAAAAAGAGTAAGAATGAAAACAAACTCCTGATAAATGTAAACATTGGCCCATGAATGTTACAGGTTTGGAAACTAAAAAAATACATTTACATAACAATAATACATATATATATTGATATTTTTATTTTCTGAATAAATTAGGAGCAATCTAGTTACCCCATTGCAATTTCACATTTCTAAGTGAATGATAGAAATCACCAAATACTAATTCACATATGCACATGAAAACTGAATAAGTTACTGTTACATTGAAAACTGTCACCTTGACATTCTGCTGACTGTATGAGCTCATTATTACTCATACTTCCTCCTTTTGCAAGTCCAATATACCAGCTCCTCATGTCAAGCTTCAAAATCAGAGAAAAATCCCTAAAATCCCCTAAGAATTGGTATCGCACTTTCTCTATGCATTCCCTGCGGTCCCGCACCTAAATCTCGGCCTACCTGCGGAACCATACTGCACGTTCTTTGTGTAATGGGTGCGGAACTCTGTAAAACATAAAAAGGCGAGAAAATGAAGATAAAAATTGAATTCCAGGTGAATTCTAGAAGATTCTAGACGGGAATTTTCGGGAATGGATACGCTTTGAAGAGGTTCATGCATCCCTCACTTGATGGAGCTAACCCCTTGATATAAGAAGCTTATCCCTTTGAAGGAGGATTCTATCCCTTCATATTTGGAATAAGAAACTTCCTCTTTTCCACTATAAAAAGAGGCCTTGGGTAGCCTCAAAGGGAGTTCAAGATTATGAGATTTGAAGTTAAATGCTGTTGAGATTCAGACTTAGTTAACTAAGACTTTCTGTGCGGTTAAATCACTCATCTCCATTTGTCTTAGTTCAAAGAGTGCAATGCTTGTCAAAGTAGAGGAGATTCCTGCTTCGGACCCCAGGAGGACCTGCACAACATCAAGGCACAGGTTGTAAAGGTTTTCTATCTTTGAAGTTAATACAAATATACTCATTTCTCTCATTAAACTGTCAATTCATGGTTTATTTCATAAATTCCTTGATCATTATGATAAGTATGATTTGTAATAATGTCTATACAGGTGCTGCTTAATCTTTTTTCTTGTTTGTGATTGCAGATATACGAAGAACGTTCTTTCAGTGCACGGGAAGGACTTCAACAAAATCAAGCAAACGTTGGACATAAGGTAGGCCTTACACCCGTATAGTGTTTTTATAAATCTTATATGCTTAGAGAGAGATTAGTATAATTGGCTGTTTGTTGCTAGTTACCTTTTGTACTAGAGAGATCGGTCTTGTCCGCAAGACGGATTAATCTACACAACAAAATGGCGACCATACTGGGGAAGAACTTGTTTGTTTTTGGTTCTCTTTAATTTTTGACTTGAGAAAACGTTTTTTCTGGTTTTTGATTGATTCACATCTGTCTGGGTACTTTAGATTTTTTCTGTTTTTGAAAATTTAGAAGTGTTTTGAGTTTTTCTATAATTTTTGCTAGGACCGCACTCTGCATAACTTTGACAGTGCGGGCAGTTTCGCACATTCTTTATAGAATACAGTGCGGGACCGCACCTGTTAACACTGCTTACATGCGGACCCTGTAAAAATTTTAGAAAATTTCTAGGTTTCTTTTTCTAGTTTATTTTTAGATCTTTGGTTTCTGCCCAGACTGGTTATTGTGTCTATCAAGAATTCATTGTGTATGAACTCCAACAGTGTTAGTGTTTTGATGATTTTCTAGGAGATTTTGCCGATTGGATTATTCTTCCTGCTTGGTCTTTGTAGTGATTCGAACTTTTGACAATTTGCAGTATCTCAGATTACATTGATCTCTTTTTGTCTTTTGAATCCGACCT
Organism: Pinus albicaulis; assembly: GCA_034641835.2. Lineage (NCBI taxonomy): Eukaryota > Viridiplantae > Streptophyta > Pinopsida > Pinales > Pinaceae > Pinus > Pinus albicaulis. The sequence goes on from CM076578.1 coordinate 1,337,616,452, forward strand.
GATTGTGGAAACATCCTATGTTCAGAAATTAAGCCTTTTGATTTCTTTGCAAATCTTCGAAAGAACTTGCTTCAAAGTTTTGAATTTCATTTTTTTTTTTTTGAGTGTTTTGGAAAAACATATTTTGAGTGCTTTTTGATCTGTTTGTTATCTGAACGAATAGATTCTTAGTTTGTTGAACAACTAAGAGAAACATTCATAAAAAAAACTCTAAAAAGCTTTTACTCAATTTAGATTAGTTCTCAAGATTAGTTTTTGTAGTTTTGAGTAGTTTAGAGTTTGTAGATTCCTTTCGAAAGAAAATTGTTTTGTTTCTTGTTTGGAAAAGAGTTTTCTTGTGAGCTTTGATAATTTATTGAAAAGACAAAATAGTTTCTTTCAATTAGTTTTCATGTTTGAAGAAGGAAATTAAAGGTTGCATCCTCTAACTCTTTCTTTAGATAGAAAGTTCATTGAAAGAAAAAAGAATTCAATATCATCATAGGTGCATTTTAGTGTTTTTTGGAAGTCGAGTTTTCACATCATACAAAGTTTCATTTCCGCACCCATTGACTTAAGAAACAGCTCTTAAAATTAACGCTTAAATAAAATTCATCTAGTAATCTTTTTATTTCTAGCGCTCTCATCACCAACATAGCTTAGGCTAGTATCTTGGAGTAGGGAGTAATTAACTCTCCAAGATATATAAAACAAACAAGTAGATATATCTTGCGGTAGGAAGAATTACAGTCGTTGCATGTATGCTCTGGGAAGCTCCTCTTAAAGGAGTTAAGCACGAGATCATATCTGAACCAGTGGGGTAATCAATCCTTCCTCATTGGGAACGATAGAAGATATACACGTATTAAAAACGGTAAACCTTGGATAGACCATTGTCGAGGAGCCAGGGGTCACTTGTCGGTAAACCTTGGATTCTGTTCAAGGAGCCTTCAAGGGGATTGAGCTTTGTTACTCTGCCCTTGCGTGTGTGTCGGATCGTAGACTGTTCCCCCAGGTATATTTGTTTCAGTTGGTAACCTTAGAGGCAATAATCTTTAGGATTCTTTCCTAAGGTGACGGTGGAGGGAAGATCCCACTGTACTGGAACAGACGTCGACTAGACTCACTTGGACTCTCTGGGGGGTTATCTTCACTCGAGATGGTTATGTGAAGAAACTTGTGCCAGTCTGTTTCATTAAGCAGGTTGTCGGGGTAAATGTTCCAACCGCCCTTTTCGTGTTAAAACTCTACTAAGTTGGATTTCATCACCAACTAGTGATTTTAGTACGGAAAGTTACTTGTTTGTGTGTGGTTTGAACTCTTAGATTTTTTAAGCGAGTGATTCAATTGTTTGTTTCTTAGAGACTTTAGGTGTTTTCATTGAAATGTTTCTTTGTTTGCATGTGATTAGATAATTTTTCATCGTGGCAGAATTGCCGAGACAATCCCGGAGAATACAAGGGAAACCCCCTGAATTTACACCAGGTCATCTTGAAGGGCTTCGAGCTCTGGTACCACACAGTAGCCGTAGACTTAGATCAACAGAAGCTGAAAGCTCTGCTATTGTGATACATCCTGATCATCAAATTCCTACAACAGAATATATTCAAGAACCGGTTTCAGTTTCTGAAGTCACTGAAAATATTTCTCCTACTGGTGAATTATCTGACGAACCTGAAATCTCTGAGCCTGAAACTGAATCTTCTGTGTTAGAAACGTCCTCAGGATTTATCTCACCAACTTCTAGCGATCCAGGTTCACCTAGGGTAAGAAATATAATTACTGAAAATCTTCCCTCTGGACTAATTTCTATAGAAGAACTTACTAATCCAGACGAAGACATATCTCTTCCCAAATCCCCTCAATCGTTAAATCTTAGGGAGCGTGAATCTATTTTCTGCAGCCCCATTCGAACTAATCCCTGGTATCTCTCTTTAACTAATTTTTTAGAGAATCCGGGTCTTGCTTTTTATCCACCTCGAGTTCCATTTCATCCTACACCCAGAGGTTATTATCCGTCATCTATTATGGCTGGTGAGTCATCCATGTTTTCTCAAACGCCTGAATATTTTTTACATGGTGGTCCTTCTGTTCCTTCGGGATATCAGTCTTTGTCTGGTACTTTCTCGGGAGCAGCTCCTCAACCCATCGAAAACGTGTTATCATCTGGTCTTGGTGGACTTAAAATTGAAACGTCGAACGCAGAACAAGTTTATATGATGTCTGGTAATATTCCTAATCCTCAAGCTCAAGGCAGTCAGTTTCCTTCTGGGGGTCAACCTCAGGGAACTCAGTTACCGCCTGGGGGGCAACCTCAGGGTAGTCAATTACCGCCTGGGGGGCAACCTCAAGGTAGTCAGTTACCACCCGGGGCACAACCTCAAGGTAGTTTTTTCCCAGGACAAACTGTGGATCCATATTATTTTGGGGGGCAACCCCAGGGACAGTACATACCCCAGGGTTACCAACCTCAAGGACAGTACATTCCTCAAGGTCAACCCCAAACTCAATATGCTCCTCAGGGTCCTCAACAACCCCAAATTCAGTACGTGCCTCAAGGTTATCAACCTCAAGGGCAGCACCCAATGCAAGGTTACCAACAACCTTCTGGTCAACCATCTGTTCAAGGAGCCGGAACTTTACCTTATTATCAACCCTACGTTCAACCAGGTTTTGGTCCTTACGTTCAACCTTCGACGGGACAATACCCCGGAATGATGGTGTGGGATCCGTCCCAATATCAACAGCCTTTGCAGCCTACTGTGCAGTTACATTATCAACCTGGTCAGCCATTGGTTTCTGGTTCAACTCAACAACCTGGTCATCCAGCTATTCAAACTCCTGCACCTAGTTCAGTTCAGCAGGCTGGGCCTATTACACCTCAGACTCCGCCCCAAACTGCTGCAACTGCTGCAACGTCTGTTCAACCTGTTACACATGTTTCTGGAGTGTCTGTAGCCCCGAGTTCGGCTATCCGTGTATCTGTGCAAATCCCTCAAGTCTCTGTACCTCAGTCAGGACCCTCAGTTCAGACTACAGTTCAGATGCCTGAGGGACAAGCCGGTACAAGTACAGTTGTTACAAGTCAACCTCAATTTACTTATCAACCGTACCAGGGACAACCGCAATTTGGTCCCTATGTGCAGAATCCAAGCTATCAACCATACCCTGGTTATACTTATCAACAACCTCAGTATGGTCCGATTCATCCTGGTTATCCAGGAGGTTATACAATACCCAATGCTAATCCGATTCCTAGTTATCATGGGTATCCGCCTCCTGGATCTGCTTTGGCTTCTCAAGGTTTTCGTGACCCTAACCGTCAATTACCGTTCATCGCAACTTTGGACTTACCTGATTTGACGCGCCTTACAAATGATCCTATTTTCTATTATCAGAACTGGCCGTCAATGCCTCATAAGTTGCCCAGTGATATACCAAAATTTGAAGGTAAGTCAGGAGAAGATCCATCAAATCATGTTATGACTTATCACCTTTGGTGTGCATCTAATTCGATTATTGATGATTCGATTCGCTTACGTCTTTTCCAAAGAACCCTCATAGGTCTTGCAGCCAAATGGTACATTGAGTTGCCACGAGGCTCGTTTCATAATTTCAGTCAGTTAGCAACGTCTTTCTTAACTCATTTCCAGTTGCCTGTCAGATACGACAATGGCACAGAATTATTAACTTCACTAAAACAATCTACGTCCACGTATATTTCCGATCATATTCATGAGTGGCGACGTAGACGACGTTTGGTGAAGGTTTATATTCCGGATCAAATTTTGGCAGAATGGTTTGTGAAATCATTACTGCCTAAGATCACTGAAGATGTAGCTAAGGCTGGTGTTGTTACTGAAGAGCAAGTAATTTCTCAGGCTCAGTACCTAGACCTCGTCTATACGCAGTCAGGTACTCTTCATGAGAAAATTCCCGATCTACCCAAACAAGGACAAATAGCTGCTGCTCCTTCAGGGTCTCATGCCGCTGACGGTATGATTGGTACAGTTAGTTCTAAAAGTAAGAAGAAATCCTCAAAGAATTCTTCTCCAATTATAACTTTACCTGATTCCCCGAAAGGAGAATCCTCTCAAGAAGTTTCTGCCGATATTCATGTCGTTGAAACATCTACGGCAAAATCAAAATCCGGTGGTAAAAAGAAAGGGAGGAATAAAAACAAGAAAAATTCGAAAGAGAAAACAGATAGACAAGAATCCAATGACGAGAAACGTAAACCTCGCTATCCTTGCTTCATTTGTGAACAAGATCACTTTACGAAAGAATGTCCATATCGAGAGGAAGTTACGAAACTCGTTAAAGGATCACAACAACCTGCTGTCTTGAAGGATCCTTTTCCAGTTCAAGATAGTAAGATGATTGGTTTTTCCTCGACTACTTTAGAAGAGCCTATTATGATGATGTCTCATGTAAGGATTGCGACGCGATCGCAAGATTACGGTTCTAAGAATCCCGTTGATGGCAAAGAAGGAGAGTCTTCTAATGCCAACGCATCAAATACAACTCCTCCTGTTTCCGGTCCGCTACAGATCGAGAAACAAAATCCAGAGTTGATAATCAAACCGCCTGCTAAAGGTGTTCTTCGTAAATCAGCTTTCAATCCACATGCGAGAGCTGCTCAGAATTACAACATTGTTGAAGATTTAGCTGTTTCTCCTTCAGCAATGTCGGCTTTGGAAGTGCTGCAATCGTGTCCAGCACAGTGTGAATTGTTATTGTCTGCCATAGGAGCTGTTGATGTTCAGGATTCTAACCTTATAATTTTCGATTTAGAAACTAGTACACCGCGTCTTCCTCACCAAATGGCTTTCCAGATTCCAGTGTTAGTCAAAAACAGACCTATTTTTCGGACTGTGATTGATGAGGGAGCTTCAACGTGTATTATGTCGTTTCAGTGTTGGAAATCTCTTGGTTCTCCTACACTTAACCAATCTCCGACAATTCTAAAAGCTTTTGATGGTCGAGGTTTTCAACCTTATGGTATTTTGCAGGATTTACCCATAGGGGTTGAAGGGAAAATTGTTAATCTAGATGTGGAAGTGGTTGATGCCCCTCTAGATTACAACCTTCTACCGGGTCGTAGTTGGTCTTATGCTATGACTGCTGTTGTCTCTTCGGTCTTTCGACTTATAAAATTTCCATATCAAGGAAGGATCGTGACAATAGATCAGTTAACTTATTTTTCGTCAGACCCAGCCTCTACAGAAACAATCCAGCATGTTGGTAAAACGGCTATCCCTTATAAGGATGTTGGAGTAGGTTTGGTTAAAGATTCTGATTTGCTAGGAACTTTTTCCTTTCCTCCTCCTAACGTATCGTCTTCTACTGCAACTATTCATATGATTTCGTCAGACACAGTTATGTTTGATGATCCTTGGATTCTTCCTTCTGAATCCGAGATAGATTCATTTGATGGCGCGATGCCTTTGAGTCCATTTGAAATTGCGTACCAGACTGTACAGTCTTTTTCCAACCCCTCTTCAACCGAAACCGATCCAATGAATGGGATCCAAGAGGAATCGCTTTCTATTTCTAGTTCAGCTGCAACGACATTTCCTGAAACTGTTCATACAGATGAGCAAATTCGTGAGTTTTTGTCTGTTGATGATTTACCATGGGAAGATCTCCATCACCGATCTTCATTCTTACCTGAATTAGATCATTTTGAAAATTATTTCGCTTCAATTTTTACTGCTGAATATGCCAAGGAACCTCAGAATCCATTGCAAAATCCTGATTCTGAGTTAAATTTGGAAAATATATCTAGAACGGTTCCAATTGACATTTCAGTAAAACCAGGAATAATTGAAAACATTCATATAGGTGCTTGTTGTACAAAGGAAGAAATTCAGACTTATAAAGCCCTATTTCAAGAATTCCGTGACGTTTTTGCCTGGTCTTATGAAGAAATGCCAGGAATTGATCCATCAATCGTAGTTCATGAAATTAAGACTTACCCGGATGCTAAACCTGTTCGTCAACGATTACGTCAAATACATCCTAGAAAAGTTGCTGCTATAAAAACTGAAGTTGAAAAATTACTTCGAGCAGGATTCATTTATCCAATTCCCTTAACGGATTGGGTATCGAATATTGTTCCTGTGACTAAAAAACAAGGAACGATAAGAGTATGTATCAATTATAGGGATATTAATCGAGCGTATCCGAAAGACAATTATCCAACCCCCTATATCGATCAGATAATCAACGATTGTGCTGGTAGTAAACTATTCTCCTTTATGGATGGTTTTTCCGGCTACAATCAAATAAACATACTCCCTGCAGATCAACCTAAAACAGCTTTCATTTGTCTATGGGGAACGTTTGCCTATTGTAAACTACCTTTTGGACTAAAGAACGCTGGAGCAACTTTTCAACGGGCGATGTCTTATGCATTTCATGACATTAAGCACATTGTTCAGCCATATCTCGATGATTTACCTGCTCATTCATTACGTAGGGCCGATCATCCCACTCATTTACGAGCAATTTTTATGAGATGTCGGCATTATCGGATAAGGTTGAATCCGCATAAATGTGTTTTCTGCGTAGAATCGGGTCGTTTACTGGGATTTGTTGTTTCGAAATCAGGCATTCGCGTCGATCCTTCGAAGGTTGAAGCTATCGTTAAATTGCCTCCTCCTTCGACATTACGCCAACTCCAAAGTTTGCAGGGGAAAGCAAACTTTTTACGTAGGTTTATTCCGAACTATGCCGAGCTCGCAAAAGGTTTTACCCGGTTGTTGAAACAAGACATTCCGTTCTTTTGGGACGAGATCGCTGATCGATCTTTTGATGCACTTAAACACGCGTTGACCCATGCACCGTTATTGCATCCTCCCAACTACAACCAAGATTACATTTTGTATCTCGCTGCTTCTCATTCCACCATTGGAATGGTATTAGTTCAGGAAGATGAATCTCACAACGAACATGTGATTTATTATCTTAGTCGAAATTTGAATCCGACTGAAATCAAATACACACATGTGGAGAAATTGGCCTTGGCAGCTGTTCAAGCTGTCCAACGTTTTAGACATTACATCTTGTTACGTAAAACCACAGTAATTTCTGATTGCAACCCTATGATGTATATTTTGACCAGACAATTGCTAGGGGGAAAGTATTCTAAATGGATAGTTATCCTCCAGGAATTTGACTTGGAATTTGAAAAATCCAAGGCAAAGAAATCTTTGGTTTTTGCGGAACTGATGTGTGATTTCCCCTCTACTGATACTGAAACAGTGGCAGAAGAGTCCATTGTGGAAGAATCTTTGTTTCTTATCAGTACGCTTGATCCATGGTATGGGGATATTATTGTGTATCTCCAAACCCAATCTTTTCGGTCTGAAATTTCACGAACTCAGCGATGGAAAATACGCTTCCAATCCCAACAATATAATATCATTAGTGATACACTTTATCGACGAGGAGCGGATTCTGTTTTCCGACGTTGTCTAACTCATGAAGAAGCTGAGAAGGTGTTAAATGACTGTCATTATGGAGCATGTGGCGGTCATATGTCTGGGTATGCCACTGCCCAAAAGATATTGCGTGCAGGTTATTTCTGGCCAACATTATTTAAAGATTGCATTTATGCGGTTCGGAAATGCCACAATTGTCAAATTTTTGATCGAAAAATGCGCGCGCCACCCGCTCCTCTTCACCCTATAATTGCTGTTGGTCCTTTTGCAAAATGGGGTATCGATTTTATCACATGTAACCCTCACTCGGCCGGGGGGCATTCCTATATTATTCTCGCAGTAGATTATTTTACGAAATGGGCCGAGGCGATGCCTACATATTCAGCTGACGGCAAGACTGCTGCAACATTCGTATTTAATCATATAATTGCTAGGTTTGGTGTTCCTCAAGCTATTATTATGGATCATGGAAGTCATTTTCGGAATATCATGATGACTGAACTAACAGAACAACTTGGCCTACGCCACGATAGTTCCACTCCGTACTATCCACAAGCAAATGGTCTGGTTGAAGCCATTAATAAAGTTTTAGTCACCATGATTAAACGAATCATTGGTATTCACAAGACGAGTTGGCATTCCATGTTATTTTCAGCGCTTTGGGAATATCGAACCTCAGTCAAAACATCAACAGGTTTCACTCCTTTTCAACTGGTCTACGGTTTAGAAGCTGTGCTGCCGATTGAATGCGAAATACCGTCACTAAAATTAGCCGTAGAATTACTTCCAGCTACGTCTGAAGAGGAAAAACGTTTCTTGTACTTGGCCCAATTAGATGAGAATCGACGAAGTGCTGTAATAGCAAACAAGGCTCATGTTAAAAGGATAAAAGCTCAGCATGATAGAAATGTGACCCCTCGAAATTTTTCAGAAGGAGACCTAGTTTTACTTTATGATCAAGCTAATGATAAGCTAGGAGCTGGAAAATTCGTGCCTATGTGGCATGGTCCTTATATTGTGAAACGAAAATTAGCAAAAGGGGCCTATGAGTTAATAGATTTTGACGGTGTCCCTTTAGATAAACCTAGAAATGGACTTTATCTAAAGCGATATTACGCTTAAACGAGGTGTGGAGATTTTTGTTAGTTTAGATTTTCTTTACTGCTGGTGTGTTTTAGATTAGAAAAGTGTGCCTAGTTTAGAAGTGTGTTTTTGTCACTATGACTGCTTATCTGAGTTTTACTCTTGATATTGCAGATGTCGACGTCTCTTCAAACCTACATTGGTTTTGCCGATGGTGCTTGTCGTAGTACACGGAATATTTCTTCCGCAGCTTGGGTTATCTATTCACCCTCTGACGAGTTAGTATCCATGCATGGGGTAAGCCTTGGTCAAACAACAAATAACATTGCCGAGTATAGTGCAGTGATTGAGTTATTATCTGAGTCCATATCATTTGGAATTCGGAGTTTGATTGTAAGGTTGGATTTTGAACTTGTTGTATTACAGCTTAACAGGGTTTATACCATTAGAAATCCGGTGTTATTACGATTATTTTTTAGAGTTCGTCTCTTGGAACGTGAGTTTGATTATATTGAATATCAGCATATTCCAAGACATTTAAATACATTAGCAGATTCAATTGCTTCTAGTATGATAAATAGACATTTGCAATAATTAAAAACAGTAAAACAATCAACATTCATATATGTATACAGATAGCCGTCAAAATAGTGATATATATCATAGGAGTGTGTTCAAAAAATATACATCGTCTTCGATCATAGGTTGGAAACACCTTATGATCGGCAAAAATGATAATGCAAAAAGTACAAAAATGAGTCTACACGATCATCTCATCACTGATGATGATCTCGATAGGAAACAACTGCTCGAGCCACCCTGCATAGGAACCTCCTGAAAGGTCCTGGGACTCCAATCACATATCTTTGTAGCCTGAGAGGAATGTCATCTATGCTGGTATCTGGTATATCTAGAGTCAGGCGCTCTAGATGATGCTCCAAATCAGTCAAAATCTCTACTGATTGGCCTGCTGGGGCTGGTGCGGGCGTAACTGGTTGTCTCCTCTCGAAAGGTTGGAGATGAGCTGGTCGTTGTGGACCTACGTCTATATTCAAAAAACTTTTGGTTATTAGTTTTCTAAGACGATAAAAAATTAAAAAAAAATAGAACTTAGCAAACGTTGAAAAATGTTTTACTTGAATCATCCCACTGTTCCCCTGCAGGGAGAGACATCTCTCTGTCACCGCGGAAATCCATCCCGGCATACGGAAAATCCTCTATCATGAAAACTTGGCGTTCCAGCCAACGAAAATATGAAGCAGGGAATCGTACAATCTTAGTGCCCTCAATAGCATGACGGGCCATCAGCGCGGACCAGCGAACCATTCTCAGTTCTCGAGGTCGACCGGCATCAACTGCAATACTCTGTGGAGCTAATTGAGGAATCCTCTCCAAAGCAAAAGAAACGACGATGGATCCGTATCCAAAGTTTTTTAGTTTCCCGGTTTTTTCTCTAGTAAGTTGGCCTTTTATATTGGCCAACACAGCTTCGCACCAGTTGAAGATGGTGTCGCGAAAACAGTCCACTGCAACACGCATTTGGGAACCAGTAGCTACATGAAGCGTGGCGCTCCCACATAGTTTGGTAACAGTGAATGCTATAACCTTCAGTTCAGGACGAATGATATGTTTTATGTCAATCCGTTTGTCCCGAGGATTTGCCTGATCATTGCAAAATTCGAGTTGAAGACTAGCGACAGTCTGGCCACCTGGCCTAGTCCCAAACAAGGATACATGTTCACCCCTCTTGGACAAACCAGTCAAAAATTATATATCCTCCAGCTCAATTTCGAGCCGGTGGCCACCAATGAAGAAACACTAGTCCTCCACATGCCATCTGTCTACCAACCATGTTAAGAGTTCCACTTGTTCCCTCATGCCAGAGATGGCCCAGAATTTGTATAAGCAGCATGCTTTTAATGCCCTTTGTGTGGGCAAATGAAGTATTGCAGCTTCATCCACTTCCTCATGCTCCCTTTCTCGCCAAATAAGCATCTTGTTAATCCTGCAACACAAAATAAGGCAAATTAGAATGATTTCATTTGAAAAATTTTGGCAGAAAAATGAGAAAACCGTGTTTTAAAAGTGACCGCGCGGGTACCGCACCCGTTCTTTGTAAACAAAGCGTAGCTCCGCACGCGCAATGTGTTCCGAGTGCGGTACCCTCGATTTTTTCCTGTTCAAAAAAAATCGGGGTCCGCAGGTAACCTGTGTCCCACCTGCGGACCCCGCGGGCGCATTTTCTAACCATTTTTTGCCCTAAAAAATCAAACTAAAGCCTAAAAATGAATTTTAAACGGATGAAAAACAAGGTAAGGAGGTCGTGGATTACCTGGGGCTGACGATTTTCGATTCCAGCGGTTGAATTTTCCAGAATCTTCACGGGAACTTTTTTATCCAAAAGTTTTTTACTTTTCACTCTGCAACTGAACGGTAAAAATGAAATAGAAAAAGTCCTTTTTATAAGTTTTTTCGAATGAATGAATTTTTAATTTGTTTATTTTTCACTTTAAAAGGGTATTTTTTGAAAGCATTTCTACTTATCTTAAACAGGTATGTGTAATGTTTTGAGTTTTTGTGCAGAAATAGGATTTTTCAGGTGAAATGATCATTTTTCAACAAAGAGTATACTTTTATCACTTTTTCGGACTCTTTCAAAAATTTTACGAAAAAGCGAAACCTTGGAGTCCTCTTTAAGCCCTTTTCAGACTCTCTAAATATGAAAAGATTGCCGAGTACTTGACTATTCGAACTCGTTAAAGTAAATGAACAGTCGTCCCTTCAGTATAAGTTTACCCCTTTTACGGACCGAAATGGACTATTTACGAAAAAGGTATACGTTGACTAATTACGATCAATAGAGTTCTCTCCCGCATTATTTTATCCTTTTTCGGGCTCGAGAGACTAAATTTACGAAAAAGTACACCCACGGAGTTTTCTTAAGTTTTTCTTCTGACTCCCTAAAACTGAAAAACACCGAGTTTCTCCTATAATGGACTCGTTAAAACTTAACAGTAAAGGACCTGTTTAATTTTCAACAGGAACGAACCACTCCTTCTTAGGGTTCGAATTTTAAACTAAGTTGGACTCATCCGAAGGATGAGCTTATAATCAAGCAAATGTTATCCTCCTCAAGCTTGTCAAAATAAAGAGGTACTTGCCAGAAATGGTGGGGGAAAAGAGAGAAAAATGGGCGTGTTTGTTGTATTTTAATCTTCGAAAACTCAGTCAACCACTCTTGGACACGACACTTATATTCACCTGGGTTGGGAAATCCTTTGCCTAACAGTTAATCAAACCACATTGAAAATTTTCAGCCGGTTTCTGGGTATTAGCTTTGGGTCAATTGTCACCAAGCCATCTGCAGTGTCGTTATGTGTCCAAGAGAACAATTCAAATAAAACCATTCATCTGCAAAATATCTGTCATCCATCTTTGACCATCCCTGAGTCAGTCCTTGCTAATATATTTTCAAAACTTGATCTATGATTTCGTGTTGTGGGCTTGCCTACGACAGATCGCTTTCTATCGACATCAACACACTATCTAGGAAGTTGATCCAGAAATCGCCAGTACCTTGAAATTTGCATGCCTCAATGGCAGGTTTCTCGCTTTCGACGACAGGTTGCATCAATGACCTTCGATCGAATGACTCCGTGACATGTTCGACTTCAGCTCATTCATTCACATTTCATGGACTGTACTGAGTACTTTGAGAGCCATTGACATTATTGGTGGTTTCTCTCACACTTGTTAACAGTTCACATCATTGACTGGTAATCAAGTGGTTTCTACCATGTTCGACTTCGACACATTCATTCACATGGATAGAATCGTACTGGTTCGAGATGCGGAAATCAAGACCCCGGATCTAGTTTCCACCATCCAGGCTGCGAGGAATTTTGTTGTCATCTATACAGTAGACTATTTATAAACAGATGGCTGCGTCCATACTGTGTCTACATATATCTGTACTATGATGTATTCAAAATCATTCTTGTATCAGAACGATTTCAGTTAGTTTATAGTTAGTTTTTATCTGAGTATGGGAATGCCTACCTCAGTGATGACATATACATGTATATATTTTGCATTGAATGTTTTTATAGGTTCCGACTGGGGTGTCCACAGGATGATCTTTGAAATGATAAAGTACCGCACTCTTCATATATGACAGACTACAGCTTCATCTATTCCAGACTTTGCACTTTAGGGGGCAATTTGTTACACTAAAATCTGTCATCCTGACATTTTACCATGAGTATGAGCTCATTATTACTCATACTTCCTCCTTTTGCAAGTCTAACATACCAGCTCCTCATGTCAAGCTTCAAAATCAGAGAAAAGTCCCTAAAATCCCCTAAGAATTGGTATCACACTTTCTCTATGCATTCCCTGCGGTCCCGCACCTAAATCTCAGCCTCCCTGCGGAACCATACCGCACGTTCTTTGTGTAATGGGTGCGGACCTCTGTAAAACATAAAAAGGCAAGAAAATGAAGATAAAAAGTGAATTCCAGGTGAATTCTAGAAGATTCTGGATGGGAATTTTCGGGAATGGATACGCTTTGAAGAGGTTCATGCATCCCTCACTTGATGGAGCTAACCCCTTGATATAAGGAGCTTATCCCTTTGAAGGAGGATTATATCCCTTCATATTTGGAATAAGAAACTTCCTCTTTTCCACTATAAAAAGAGGCCTTGGGTAGCCTCAAAGGGAGTTGAAGCTTATGAGATTTGAAGTTAAATGCTGTTGAGATTCAGACTTAGTTAACTAAGACTTTCTGTGAGGTTAAATCACTCATCTCCATTTGTCTTAGTTCAAAGAGTGCAATGCTTGTCAAAGTAGAGGAGATTCCTGCTTCGGACCCCGGGAGGACCTGCACAACATCAAGGCACAGGTTGTAAAGGTTTTCTACATTTGAAGTTAATACAAATATACTCATTTCTCTCATTAAACTATCAATTCATGGTTTATTTCATAAATTCCTTGATCATTATGATAAGTATGATTTGTAATAATGTCTATACAGGTGCTGCTTAATCTTTTTGCTTGTTTGTGATTGCAGATATACGAAGAACGTTCTTTCAGTGCACGGGAAGGACTTCAAAAAAATCAAGCAAACGTTGGACATAAGGTAGGCCTTACACCCGTATAGTGTTTTTATAAATCTTATATGCTTAGAGAGAGATTAGTATAATTGGCTGTTTGTTGCTAGTTACCTTTTGTACTAGAGAGATCGGTCTTGTCCGCAAGACAGATTAATCTACACAACAGTTACCAAATGCTAATCCTCAAATGAAAAGAAAATCACTTTGAAAAGCCATAATATGTGGCTGAATATCTTGTACTGTTGAAATTTTGAAAAGCCTCAATATGTTACCAGCACCACTGAAGATTTTGTACTATTGAAAAAATTGAAAAGACTGTGTATGCTTTTAGCAAGACTGAACCTATTGTTGAAAAAACTAAAGAAACTTTGATTTTTCTAGAAGTTGATAAGGGTTGAACACAAGTAGTTAGTTGATAAGAAGTTGGTTTAATATAATTGTTTTTAATTTTATGGTAGACTATTGTTCAATCATCTAAAAATGGATCTGACGGTCAACAATAGTACACAGTAGCAGCTAGGGGAGTTGTTTTCAAATAATAATAGTCTAACAATGGATCTGATTGTCAACAACACGCAGTTAGGAGAGTTGTTTTCAACTGTTTTCAAATAATAATACCTTACAACATAAATATTATTGATGTTATTAGATAAACCAATGATATTTAAATTTGAAAGTTGGTAGTGAAATGGAAATATATATATATATATATATATATATATATATATATATATATATATATAGATATAGATATATATATATATATATATATATATATATATATATATATATATATATATATATATAAAATCATTAGTATATTAATAATATTAACCAGTATAGATCCATTTTAAGTACGGATGTGGAGAGGGATCAAATTTCTTCATGTGCAAATTTTTTAAAGTTCAAAATACAATGCCTTATTTCTAGTTGTTTAAATTGTATTTTTGAATACTAAATAGAGTATATATAAAACTAAATAAAAAATTCAACCACAATTTTTTTTTCTATATATAGATATATATGAAGTTGATTTTTTTTTTACTATTTAAACATTTGATTCACAAATGTAATATTTAAACATTTCATTTACACGTTTTTTTTACTTATAATTACTTTAGAGAATTTTTTTTTTTTAATGGTAGCTTACATTTTTTTTTTGTTTAGAACATATTTTTTATTTTTTATTTTTATTTTAAAGGAGCATGGATGGACAGACAAACTTACACATCCACTCATACTGAGCTATAGAATGAGAATCTAGGCTCAAGAATGAGCATATAGGCTCAATAATGTAAATTAATTTATTTTATAATATTATATATGATAATAATTAATGTCTTTTAAGATCTCTTTAATTTATTGGTCATTAAGAAGATAAGAGAATAATTGAAATTTTTAATATTTTATTTCTACACTTAAAAAAAGTGACATATCTTATCACTATAGTTTTTCTAGCTAAAAAATTAAAAGAATTTCTAATGTGATAAGTATTTTGAAAACTAAATAAAATGTGAAGATAAGATGGACAATTTAGGAGGAAGTGTTTTTCATTTTCAGCCCTCTTAGAATTGTATAGGTGATAAACTCTTTCATCACAAGACAATTTGGAAATTGGCAAATGCCCAATTTCGCTATAAAGCTCATAAGAATTAATCTTTATTTTGACAATAATATTAGTGAATACCAAAAGCATTTTTTATTTTTAAATCAAAGTTTATCACTTCCTCCAAAAATATATTCATTAAGTTATAATTTCAAATTGTATATAAATACTAAATATTTTTATAACTTATTAATTCATAAAAAAATTATAAATATTAAATAATATATCCTACAATAAATTTAAAAGAAAAATAGAAATTATCATTAGCAACATTATAAAGATATATTATATACAACTTACATTACTATAGCATTATTAATTCAAAAATAATATATTAATTTTAATTAAATTTCTAAAATTACATTAATATAATAAAGTTAATATGACATGGTATCAAATATATAAATTTATGTAATTATTTCTTACCACAAAATTTGATTACTTAAATCAAAAGATAAAAATCACAACCATTTTCAATACTTATTTGAAATATTCATCATTAGGGTAATTAAAATTTTGAATATCCATAATGCTAATTTTACAATTAAGTTTTCATTTTTTATTTTTTATTTTTTCAGAAGAAAAAAAACGCTGCATATATTAGATATATCAGTACATGGACAAAATACATTGTCAGTTGAAACAAGTTCAATGAGGAGATCGGCATAGCAAAAGTCAGCCTGTAAACTGCTGATTCAGAAAGAGAATAAGCAAGTTAAAATCTAACTGGCACTACATAATCAGGGGAGAATAACTCAACCCCAGCCAAAATGTTGCATGACATTTCTGTAAGGAAAACAAAGAAAATCAAGAAAAATGCAGCGTTATGGTAACGTTCATCTTCTGTCCTATGTAAACCTTAACCGAAGCCAGTGAGAATTTAAATCGATTACTAATGGACAAGTAAAAACAACAAAAGGAAACATGGATTCCGAATGTTAAGAGGTGTGACAATACTATGACCCAGCTGACTTGAAAACTATTATCAGGCTCGCTTGTTTTATATGAATAGGCTCGCTTGTTAACTATTATCAGGCTCGCTTGATAATATATCCAGGCTTGCTTGATTAAAAAACCAGGCTCGCTTGTAATATGTCTGTCCGGCTCACTTGATAAGGGATACTTTGGTCAATAGATGACACTGCTAATTTGATAAAACTTGATCACTTGAATAAAGACCCGGTCACCTATGATGTTGTGCGAACAAAAATATGCTACGGATATGATTATTTAACAGGCTCGCTTGTTGGAGAGTGTAACTTTTTGCTTGATCGGTTAGTATCTATCTTCCTTGTTGCATCGGTACACTCTTCCCCGTCCATAACACTTGTTTTGAGGCACAAAAAACGATTAGTCTATGCTTTATGTAAATCATATAGAAACCCAAAAAAAAACAAAAAACAGAGTATAGTGTTTTGTCCCATCAGGTTCACGGAATAGGAATATTGAATTCCTGTATCATCCTGCCATCCCTGTAACGAGAGACCTGCATTTTCCCAAAATCAGCCAGAAGACCGTTCTTTGACAACCCATCTGCTCAGGTATTATTTTCCCTGTATATATCATTGATCATCGGACAGTTCATCCTTCTCCACAATCTCTGTGTGCGGTCCAGCCATCCACGAAGTTGTGGGGAAATGAGTTCAAAACTATTTGTAATCCATCCTATGACAAGATTCGAGTCCCCATATATATTGACATTCTGTAAGGATAGATCCGAAGCCGCCCATAATCCCCCCCATAGAGCCATAATCTTTGCCTTGTTATTTGTACCGGGGCCTCCATTCCAATAATAATGAATGCGCTCAGCGGAAGACAGTTTTATCCAAACCCCGCAACCTGTAATATTCCCCACCGAGGCTCCGTCAAAAAAGATTGCTGGAATGGATATAGGATGTGGTCTAAGTCGGAAAGAAAAGTCTTTCTCCACCTCCACCCGTTGTGGATGATCCCCAATACATCTAATAATGGCTGTGTAAACCTTATCCAGCCAAAATGGGGTGCCCTCAAAAATCAATCGATTTCTAGCCATCCAAACCTCCCAAATAAGAAAGAAAGGGAGTACATTGAAATTTGTTTTAAGTTTCCCCCATTCAACAGCCACAGATAGGAACTCCTCAGGAGTCCATTGGGGATTCATATGAAATACACTAAATAATATCCACACCCATCTAATGACCGGGCAAAAGAAAAATAGGTGTGAAATAGTTTCCTCCTCACAGCGGCATACAGCGCATCTGCCAGGTCCCTAATGACCACACTTCTTTAAATTCTCCCAAGTGAGGACTTTCCCCATCCAAACGAGCCACCCAAAAATTGTAATTTTTGTTGGAATTTTCCAACTCCAAAAAGGATAGAAATCCTTCAAGACCACCCCAACATTGCTGGATATGATGCCTCGATAAATGTCTTTAACTATAATCATCTTATTCTTAATAGGTCCGTTCCAGCGAATAATATCGCCACTAGGGGCGTAACAGAAACCAGCTCCTCTGAGCTCATCCCGAAGTGAATCCCATTCAGCCGCAACCTCACCATACAGACCCAATTGATCAGCATTTTTAAATATAGGGGCCGCGAAGTACCATTCTCGAATAGCCTGTGAAAGAAAATGAATACCTTTGTGAGCTAGAGAATGAATCAGTTGTAGAGATGGTCCCCGGCTGTTTTGAAGATATAGGATGCTCCGAAAACCAACAAGAATGCGGCCCCCATCTCTGAAAAATCCAACATAGTCGTTGTTCCAAATGCTTCAGGATTTTCTTGAAATCGGCCCATATAACAGATAAATTTCGTGGAAGAGAGATGTCTTGATAGCTGAGCCTATATAAAATGTCACCATCGATATATTTGGCGTGTATAATAGCGGCCCATATATGATTACCAGTGATGGCCCTCCAGAAATATTTCATGAGGAGGGAAATATTAAACACCCAGGTGTTCAAGATGCCCCACCTGTTCAAATCCTTTGGCCGACACAATACCTCATAACTGCATAGGTGGTATTTCGCCTCCATTTTAATGCCACCCCACAGAAATTTAGAAATGATATGATTAATCTTCTTAATAATGGCCTCAGGGAAATAAAGGAGATGTCCCCAGAATACTACCATCTGCGACAAGACTGCTTGAATCATAATAAGTCTCACCCCCAATGTGAGCCATCTATGCATCCACCTTTCAATATGGGCTCTGATATTATCCACCAACCAAGACCAATCCCTGTATCTGTAGTCGCATGGCTTGATAGTATATCCTAGATATTTGAGACCAGAAGAAGCCTGTCTATATTCCACCCCTAGAAACTCTGTAATGAACTGAATCTCCAATATTTCTCCAAAGTCATATATGAGAAAATACTTGCTCTTGTTGATGCTCAGACCAGTAGCAGATTCAAAACGTGAGATGATAATGTGAATATAGAACCAGTGATTTCTGTTGAGGTATCCAAATATAAGTAAATCATCAACAAATAGGGAATGTGTAGTGGATACCATTCTTAAGAAGCCAAACCCCTTTAGGATACCCCTTTGTTCTGCTTTGTGGATAATCTTGTTGAATCCGTCCATAACCATAATGAAGACCAATGGCCATAGTGCACATCCCTGTCGAAGACCACGGCCAGCGTCAAAAAATTTAGTGGGCATGCCATTTACGATTATAGCATATCGAACAGTAGTTATACAAGACATGATCCATTGAATAATTCTTATAGGGAGACCGATTTTGAGCAGAGTGATTCGAATGAACGACCAATCCACCGAATCATACGCCTTATGAAGATCCACTTTCATCATCAGCGCCTCCTTTTTCCCCGAGTGCATTGAATGGAGCACCTCTTGTGCTATTGCTATAGCATCATGTATTGATCGACCTTCAAGGAACCCGTATTGCTCCGGCGAGATATTCCTGGACAGACAACCCTTGATTCTATTTGCTATAATCTTAGATGTGACCTTATAGATAAGATTGCATAGAGATATAGGCCTGAAATTTGTGAATTTTTGGGGTTCAGAGATTTTTGGTATGAGGGCGATGAACGTGGAATTGAGATTAGCAGGGATACGTCCCTTTAATCTGAATTCCTCTATTAAATCTGTGAGTTCGTCGCCCAATAGCTCAAAAAAGTGTATGAAAAATTTTGTCGGCCACTCGTTCGGGCTGAGGCACTTATCATGTGGAATCGATCTAAGAACCCCAAGAACCTCCACTCTCTCAATGACCTTATCAATCACGGCTATGTCCGATTCTTCAAAATACCTGTCCAAATGGTCCATGACCCATGATTGATTTTCAGCATTTATAGAAGGATCTTTTTTATAAAAAGCTGAAAAATAGGAGTAGGCCTCCTCCTGAATTTCCTTTGTAGATTGCGCAAAGCTGTTGTCCGATCGTTTAATCCTCCATATGGCATTCCTGTTGCGTCTATCATTGGCAATCTTGTGAAATAAATGTGTGTTGAGGTCTCCCTCCTTTAACCAGGCAATCTGACTTTTTAGTTTCCATGTTACCTCTTCTATTCTCAGAATTTCTCTCTTTCGACTGCTGAGATGGGTCATTTCCTCCATAGAATGTATCCCCGGGCTAGACAGAGAGAAGGATTCATACAAATGCGCCATCTTACTGCAAATCTCATCTAGTTCTTTTTTAAGTGAACTTTTTTTTGTCTATCTCCCAAGCTTTTGTCTTCTTTTTAATAATCTGTAGCTTGTAGTGGAAATGATCCCAGCCACTAGGGATATCCTCAGCCCCAGCACTAATCCATATAGAATTTACCAAATTAGTATATACCTCATCCTCGAGCCAAATACGGTTAAACTTGAACGGTCTACCCTTCGCAGCCAGCACTTCATTCCAGATCAGCTTGATAGGCATGTGATCAGATATATCGGACACAATAACAACAGAGCAGGGCATACCCCACGAATCCACAAGGTTTACCTTTACTAAGGCTCTGTCCATACGTTTGCCAACAAAGGTGTCTTCCACCCTCTTGTTAGTCCAGGTTGGCAACATAGGCATTGGGCGAATATCCAGCATGTACATATCATTAAACATTTCAGACAGATACGAAGACAGCAGATCCAGCCGGGCCGCTCGTCCCCAAACTTCATCAACTTGTAGAGTTATATTAAGGTCCCCCATCAGAATCAGATTTGGCAGAGTCAGGATATTTGATGCCAGCATTCTATGCCAGAAAGCCTGTCAATTGCAATATGGAGCATACATATTAATTATATAAAGTGACTCTGACTTACCCTGATATTACCTTCAAGCAATATACCTCAATGGTGTTGGTTTTGATATCACTTACTTCATAATTTCGGATATAATTATTCAAAACTGATATGGCTTAGGACTCTAAATCTTCCACCAAAAATTGTAGGTGGAGGATTTTTATCAGAACCTTTTGTGTCTATAATTCATGTTCCAATCAATATAACAAAGGTTTTGTGTCTCCTTTTTTCCTTTAATTAATATATTAATTACATTTTCTCTTAATTTGTTAACCATCTATAATTTATATTTACACAAAGATAATAGTTTAAAACTTAATTATTTGATTTTATTTAGAGAATGAAATCAAATCACTCAAGGAATGTATTATGTTTTGAATTATTTTCAAAGTACATGTTGCTCACTTTTTCCTTATTATTAACTTGAAATTTTCAGTGGAAAATTCTATTTCTTCCAATTGTATCTCCTAAGTACTCAAAATGAACACCTTGAATTCATCCATATCCATAGCTTCTCCTAAAATGTCACTTCCATTCACAATTAATTACTCACAATAAAAATAAAAAAAAATTCCATGTACATTATTATCACAATCCAAAAGCATTTCGGACTTAACATACCATTTTTAATCCCTTAACATACAGTCTGAGGTGGCATAGTGCAATTGCAATTATAAACAAATATATGCATATACATATATATTCGAGTTTTGGGTGGAGTCTAAAGTCTTAAGTTTGTTTATAAGCCATTTGGAATATGGCGTGTGCTATGAATGTTGTGATGTTAGCGCTTATCATTTACATGTCCTTGTGTAAGATTTGGTAGGATGGACATCCTTTCGAATATCTCAAATTCTCTGTGTCATTAATCATCGGGTTTCCGTATCATATCAAACTTAATTGCATAGTCCGGTTTGGATTGTTGGTCTTGCCACATGGCACATAATTATTATCGCCGAGGCATGTGCGTCGACCCCTCTGGCATCTGCTATACAGGGTTAATAAATTTATGGCCAGGTGTGATCCATTCTCGATTTCCTCAGAGATCGTGAGGGAAAACCAGGTGTAGTCTCCCGCCTGTCGACCTAGGGTGTCATTATTGCCACTCCTCCAACGCGCGCTAGCAGACAGGGCTTCTTCCTGGCTTATCTAGCAGATTTTTCTTCTGGTTATATGGTAGGTTTTCCAGACTTGCCTCTCCAAGGGTTCCAATTTAATTTTCTTGGTTAATATTTTGTATCTTTTGTTGGTTAATCTCTTATTCTCCGAGACAATACCCTGATGAAACGGGTTGACTTGCAGGATTGTGATCTCGAATCGCTATGGCACGGCTTTCACTGCACTGCTCGAGGTCTCTAACCTCCAACACAACTTTGATGAAAATTCCTACAGGTATGGAAGCCTACTTGACCTGTTTAGTTTCAGTTCAGGGTTTATACTCCGCCATGATGTATCTCTCGGTTCAATTCTTACAGGGTTATGCCTGTTTTTCTCTTACCCCTTTTCGTTTCCTGGGAATGCACAGGTTAAGCGAGCTTGTTCCCCCCATCGACAGGTATTTGTCAGAGACACTCTCCTTCCCACTCATTGCATCCCTTTCATCCATCTTTCTCTGTCCTACGAGTTTAATTTTTTTTTTTTTTTTTTTAAGTCACTCACAGGGTTGTTTGTTTTGTAGGTTAGACAAAACCCTAATCTTTGCTCCTCGAGTTTTGAGTTTATTTTGGCGATTAAGTTGACTTCTTCCTCCATTCACAGGTACCCTGCCCAACAAGTATTTGGAGCCGTGGCTTCAAAGACTTGCGTAGAAAAAAATATTTTGATTACTGGGTTACATTGCCAGGGTTTTGTTTTTCGCTAGCTTACAAAGCCTAAGATGTACTTGTACAGTTCTTCTCTGAATGCAATTTCAGTTATATTCTATGGGTCTGGGTGTTTTTGTCGAATTGTATAATTATTATTTTTTTGAGTACCATCCTTATGGCTGAGGCATTTTAATATGCCAGTTAACTTATCTGAATAATCCATTATAAATATTGTTTACTCGGGATTCTTTTCCCTTTTTTGGTATAATGTCTGACAAAGCAGAAGTATTTACAGCTTTTTAAGTATATCCTTATCGTTAAAGATCTAGCCGTAAATCTTATTTTTTTGTTTTGTTTCGCTTTTTCCGCGGACTGATTCCTCTAGAGAAGAGTAATAACATGCATGTGAGCACTTCTGGGTCTTCCATCTGAGGGTTGGTTTCCATAGTGCACTAATTAGCGTTCTTTCACTATGGAATGATGTTAATGTACAGAGTATTGTCTTGACTGCAAAGTGTAACTTCTTTTGTGGTTTCATATATCAATATACATGTATGCTTCTTGTCATTGCATCGTTTGTCATTATATGCGCTGAATTTTAATGTAAGTCTGTATGTTTTCGACTTACTGGTTGTCGACATTGTCTTGTGAAGAGCTTCTCTGCATTTCTTGAGTTGTGACAGAGGTTTATGATTATTGTGTACACTGCTATATTTGCTATTAAAATAATTTTTTCTATATAAGGTTCACTTAGGCCCTACGGCACCAGTCCACCACTAAAAAGGGCTGTGTATAGTTTTAATAAACGAACAGGAGCAGGGTAGGGTTTTCGACCCAGTCCCAGCTCCACAAGTTCTATACTAGCTTAACTCGGTGCTACTATAGTAATAATGTTTGGAGAGTATAATACTCCTGGTTTTTCTGATGCATGCATAACAATTTTTCTTTCCTGTCTTTCTATTTCCAGTTACAAATTTTACTTGTTCTGTGAATTCTAATTTTAGTACTACACTTTTAATGTACTACTAGTTTTCGGTTCGTTATACAAACCTTGTTAACCAAATTCACAGAGTTCTTTTCCTTGTAATAAAATACACAAAACCCTTGTTCTGTCATAATATAACTCTTAAAATAAAAGAGAGAAAATTCAGTTCTGGCAATTCTCTTGTTTGATACACTTCGTACCTTCGTAGAAAATAAAAAGGTAGTTAAGTCTAGTACAAAATCTTTCTTCCCACTACATACTGGTATTATCGTTCCAGGTTAGCTGGTAACTTCCAGTTTACCGAAAAACATAGGAAATACTATTACATACAGAGCTTCACTTCTAGAACAATCTTTATCCCGTAGGAATCAGAATCAGTCTAAGTTCCTTCTGCATTTTTTTTTTTAAAGGAAAAACAAATTGTTAACCTGTAATCACAGAGTTCCAGATATTGGATACCTATCTGATAAGGAACAATATCCCTTTTAAACGGTGGTCCTCCCAACCATCAAGAGAGGCAATGACGTCCTCCTCTTGCCCCCTAGCTCCAGAATTCTGGACGGTGCCACGGGTAACAGTGGATAATCTTCTTCTGCTGTAACCTCGGGATGGCCAATCCCGTCACAAGACATGTAATTAGGCTCACAAGGGTTGCAGAAGCTATTCTCAACTGGTCTTCCGCCCAGCTCTAGAAAATGCTTCACCATATTACCAAATTTCACAGAACCCCTACCCCTCTCCTGGGATTCCCTTTTATCCCAGAGGATAGGTAACTGCTTTTCCAACTGTTCCCAACCACCTCCTATTCTTAGAAACTTCACCAGCAGTTTAATGGATTTTTCCTTTTCATTTACTTGTTTCTCCTATTAACTCAGTAACAAAATAAAATAATACTTTTGTTTCATGAACAATTACAATTAAGTCTTTCTTGTCAAGAAAAATAAAAGAAAATAAAATAAAAATGGGCAAGTAAGCCAATGGTTTTTTAACTAGTTGTAACTAGTTAACTCTTAATGAGGCTATCACATCTTCCCCCCTGGAAGTAACATCGTCCTCGGTGTTTCAGCCCATCTCTGCAAAGAGTTCCGGGGATGCTTCCTGCATGAATTTTTTATCCTCCCAAGTAGCTTCGTCCGGTCCAAAGTGCTTCCACTGTACTTTCACCTAGATAACTACTCTTTTGCGGAGTTAAATTTCTCTTCGATCAAGTATGCATTGCGGCTCTACCAGAAACTCTTCGTCTGGTTCTACCTGAAAAGAACAAAATTGTTTCCAAATTAGTACACTTAGATGTATTCAAGATTCAAACTAGGATTTATCCCTATCCTTCTTTCCTACCTGAATATTCTACCAATGAATTACATGTCTCTCATCATGTACATATCACTTCAATAAGGATACATGGAATACATTGTGTACTCGGATATGACTGGGCAAGGCCAATCTATAGGCTACTGGTCTCACTCTTTCCAATATTTGGAAAGGGTCGCAGTACCAAGGAGCCAGTTTAGCACAAGAGATCCACCTCATAGTACTTCTTGTAGGCTTAATTCTTACGTATATATGGTCCCCTATCTTGAATTCTCGGTAGGACCTTTTTCTTTCTGCAAAAAACTTTTTCCTATCTTGCGCATCGCTCAAATTTTTCCTTATTATTTTTACCTCAGTTTCCATCTCAGCGAAAATTTCAGGTCCCAACAGTAATTTTGTTTGGGGATTGCTCCAGTTTATAGGCGTGCGACATTTCCTACCATATAAAGCTTCAAAGGGGCTCATTTTCAATGACTCCTGATACCCATTGTTGTATGCAAATTCCACCAGGTGCAAGTAATCTTCCCACTTGGTTGGTTGCTACATCACATACATGCGCAGCATGTCTTCCAGAATTTGGTTTACCCATTCTGTCTGCCCATCAGTCTGAGGATGATAGGAAGTACTAAAGTGTATCTCGGTTTCTAATCCAGAAAATAAAGTTTTCCAAAAAGCGGATGTAAACTTAACATCCCGATCTGAAATCACAGTTTTAGGTATGCCATGCAACCTGAAGATCTCCTTCATAAATATATCCGCAATTTGTACCGTCTTGTAGGTAGATTGCACAGGTTTGAAATGGGAAAATTTTCTCAATCTGTCCACCACTACGATAATAGAATCATTATGCTTCTTTGTTCGTGGTAACCCTGTGATGAAATCTAAAGAGATAACCTCCCACTTCCATTTAGGAATGGGTATGGGCTATAATAGCCCGGCAGGATGCTGATGCTCCACTTTAACCTGCTGACATTCCAAACATTTTCTTAGACATTCTGCAATGTTCTTACGCATACCTGGCCAATAATAAACCTTCCTTATTGCAGTGAGCATCTTTTGATATCCCGGATGGCCAGCGTAATTGTTGCGGTGGAATTCATTCAGGATTAACTCTTTAAGATTTCCGCAGTTAGGCACATAGATATTTCCGCAGAAGGTTAACACCTGCTCTTCATTCCTTCCATACTCTGTTGCCTTGTCATGCTTCTTATCATTCTCCATTTGATGCCACATGAATTTATATTCTGGGTCTTTCTGAGATTCTTCCTTTAATTGTTCCAGCAGCTGGATTTCCAACTGATTAAAGTATAGGGAAAATAGACCATGTAGTTTCCTGCTTAACATGTCGGCAACTCTATTTTCGTTCCATTTAACATGCTGAATGTCCATGTCAAATTCACTCAGAAAGGCATTCCACCTTGCCTGTCAAGAATTTAAATATGCTTGCTTAAAATAGTTAGTTAGGCTGCTATGGTCTGTTTTAAGCACAAATCTTTTACCCAGTAGATAATGCCTCCATACTCAAAGGGCGTGCACTACTGCGGTAAGCTCCAAGTCATAAGCAAAATATTTATGCTCATGATCTTTCAGCTTCCTTGACTCATAGGCTATCACTTTACCTTCTTGAATTAATATTGCTCCGACTCCTTCCTTGCTTGCATTAGTACAGACTTCATAGTCTTTTTCCGGGTCAACTACCTTCAGTACTGGGGCTGTAGTTAGGATTTGTTTCAGCTTTTCGAAGCTATCCTGACATTCTTTTGTCCATCTAAAAATCTTGCCTTTCTTCTGCAAGGACGTGATGGGAAAAGCGATTTTGGAAAACCCTTCTATGAATCTTCTATAATACCCCGCTAGACCCATAAATGATCTAATGTCTGCCACATTCTGAGGTACTTTCCATTCCATGATGGTTTTGATATTTTCGGGATCAACAACTATCCCTTCAGCTGATATAACGTGTCCCAGGTATTGGATTTCTGTTTTAAAGAAATCACACTTGCTAAGTTTAGCATAAAGCTGATGTTTCCTCAGCATCTCCAATACTATCCTCAAATGCTCCTTATGCTCTGCCTCGCTTTTAGAGTATACCAGTATGTCATCTATGAAAATAAGTACAAAATTATCCAAAAATTGATGGAAAATGCCATTCATCAACCTCATAAAGGTTACTGGTGCATTTGTCAATCCAAAGGGTAGCACAACAAATTCATAATGACCATATCGAGTGCGGAAAGTTGTTTTGCAAATATCCTCATCCTTAATCCGAATTTGATGATACCCAGATCTTAAATCTATCTTAGAGAATACTTTAGCCCCTCTCACCTGATCGAACAAATCATCGATCCTTGGTAAGGGGTCTATATTTTTAACAGACAACTTATTAAGTTGCCTGTAGTCCATACACACGCATAATGTCCCGTATTTCTTCTTAACGAAAAGAACTGGTGCTCCCCAAGGAGACACACTTGGGCAGATATAGCCCTTGTCTAACAATTCTTGTAACTGTATCTTTAGTTCTGTTAACTCTGGCACACTCATTCTATATGGGACTCTTGACACCAGTGAGGCTCTCGACAGCAATTCAATAGTAAAATCAATATCTCTTTTGGGTGGTAAACCAGTAATTTCTTCTGGAAATACATCCAGGAATTCTTGCACTACAGGAATATCTTCCATTATCGGGGCCTTTTGCTTAGAATTCGCGTATCCTACTTGTATTGCATAAAACTGGCATCCTTTTCTGATACACTTACCCATCTGGGATGTTTTTATTGGTCGTAATTGTATGGGCTTTTTAATTCCTTGAATCTCTTTCCGCGTACCATCTTGCAATCTGAAAGAGATAATCTTTTCTTTGCAGTCCACTAATGTCCAGTGTCTTTCCAACCAGTCCATACCCAGTAAGACATCATAAGGCCCCAGTGGCAGGATATTTAAATCCACCTCTAACTGTTGTTCTGCCACTTCCAGCACACATTTAGGAACTTTTGCTGTTATCTTTCGTTTCGCCCTAGTAGCTAGCTGTACTAGCCACGAATTCCTAAATTTCTGTTCCTTTAATTTACATATTTCTACTAACTTGGGATTGATGTAATTCAAACATGCTCCAGGATCTACCAAAATTGAAACAGGTTTGGTTAGTAAAGTACCTTCTAGCTCGATCATTGTAGGCTGAAAATCGGCCTGCCGATCTTCCAGGGCTGCATTGATGCGAGGTACGCTACAGGCCACATCCCCTACCATATATGCCTCCTGCAAATTTGCAACAGTTTCACTTTTATTCCGTCGGGGACCATTTTTATAATAATGAGCTTCCCCACAACCCCAACAATATAGGGAAGGTTTAGAAATCTGCCCTCGCTCTGGCTTGCTTGATGCTTCTGTGGGCTTGTCCTCAGCTGGCCACTTGGTTCTTTGATGGTTTTTACCAAACTGCTTGCTGATTGAGTTTCGTGCTGCGCTTTTAAAGCTGATGTTTTTACTGCCTTTAAATGTAGAGTTACTTTTCTAATTTTTCTTCGGCTGCCAACTCTTTCCTCCATCACCCTTGGTCTTACTTTGCTGATAGCACATTCGCGCTTTTCGGATAGCCTCATCCATAGTCTGGGGGTTAACAAATTCTATCCACTCTCTCATATGAGTAGGTAAGCTGCTTAAGAATCTATGCACCTTGGCTTTCTCTTCTCGGAGATAAGGTACGTATCGTATCAGAGAAGCAAATTTTGTAACATAGTCATCCATGGTCATTTGTCCCAGTCGGAGATCATGGAATTCCTTAGCTTTGTCATCATAGAATCTTTCTGTCAGGTATTTATCTTTAAAGTACTATTGGAACAGTTCCCATGTGATGTCGCGTTCATCAATGCTGCATACATTCTTCACCTCCTCCCACCACAGGGTGGCTTTTTCCCGTAACTGTTATATAGCCAATCTGGCCTTCAGATTGCTGTTGTATTCATATACCTGGAAATACTTATTTATATTTATTAACCAGGCTTCAACTGCCTCTTCTGCCTCACCATCAAATGTCAGTGGCTTAATTTTATGAAATTCCCCCTGCAGTTCCACTTTCTGTCTTTTAAGATCTTGCTGGTCGGACAAATTGCCCGACTCCGCCTCATTATAATTCCTATTTTTACTCCTATGGGAGAGGCTCTTTTCAGTTCTTCCAGCGGTATTGTTTCGAGTTTGCTGGTCCTCAGGTTCCGTTGATAACTCTTTCTCAGCACTAGGGTGTCTTGTCTCTTGATTTTGCCTATCCGACAAACTTTTCAGGATCCTCTCTTGATCTTGTAACAACCTCTCACTGTCCCTCCGAACTCTTATCATTTCCTCCCAGAGTTGTTGTACCATATTTAGCAGAAATGTAGTTTGCCGCTGCTGCTCCTCAAGCAATCGACTCATCTTTTGGTGCTGTTCCATATTTAATTGAACCCACATTTCCGGGTTCAAAACTGTTGGGGCTTCAGTCTCTTCTGGTTGTGATTGGGTTGCCATCACTCTTGCTTCCCCTTTGTACACTATACACATACACAACTTCACTGTTGGTAGACCCTTAAGATCGCAGTGTAGCAACTTGGCTCTGATACCACTTGTCACTTCCATTCACAATTAATTACTCATAGTAAAAAAAAAAATTAATTCCATGTACATTATTATCACAATCCAAAAACATTTCAGGCTTAATATACCATTTTTAATCACTTAACATATAGTCTGAGGTGGCATAGCAACATTGCAATTATAAACAAATATATGCATATACATATATATTCGAGTTTTGGGTGGAGTCTAAAGTATTAAGTTTGTTTATAAGCCACTTGGAATATGGCATGTGCTATGTGTTGATCATGTCAGCATTCTGTTAAATTCTGTTAAATTCTGACAAACAATCCCCTTTCAAACCCCCTCTGTTTGGCCTAAAAATTCGTTTTTT
This sequence comes from Pinus albicaulis, assembly GCA_034641835.2. Classification (NCBI taxonomy): domain Eukaryota; kingdom Viridiplantae; phylum Streptophyta; class Pinopsida; order Pinales; family Pinaceae; genus Pinus; species Pinus albicaulis. The sequence continues at coordinate 1,337,645,953 of CM076578.1, forward strand.
CGACTATCGTTCCCCTTTTCTAAACTCAAAATGGCATAAAAAGGGAAAAAAACCCACATTTGAAAATATATATGGTCTGGCACCTTTCGGACTTAGCCCCTCAGTCTTTTTCTCCACGTAACCTGGGTGTTAGACCAAGCCACAGCCCGAAAGGCGCTTATCAAATGAATATCGGGCGCGTTCATAACCGTTGATCTGTACAGATCGAATAGCGTTTGTTCATCTCTGTCGCACCCGTAGCCTACCTGCCTACCGTCTGATCAAACCGTAAAATCAACGGCCCGGAGTCTATCTGTCCTGGTGGTCCCCGCCCCGCGTCCATTGTTTAAAACTGCCCGGTATCTATCGCACCGCCTTTCATAGGCGAGTAGTATTTCTCAATTCGGAGCGATTCCATACATCGTGCGACACGTGGCTCCGTCACTATTCCAAAACCGCTACCTCATCGTGCGTTATCGTTCGACTAAGGATGTGGAGCGATATGCATTATAGCCATCCGATCTGGGGGTCTCCATCCAACGGTTGTCGCTCCTCGAAGCTGCGTGGAAGTTGACATGGGGAAACAGTACCCCTAGCCCATGGTCCATCGCCCTCCGACGCATTCTCAGCCATCGATCTCGTCTTGAGATCGAATGGTCCAGATCATTTGCATGCTCCGCCGTTGACTCAGTCTTCTTCCACATCACCCGTTCCACGTCTGTGTCACATGTTTCCTCCTCCTGTTATATATTCCAGTCATAAGTCAAATTTTCATTGTTTTACTTTAAAAAACTCGGCCCAGTCCGTCCACCATAGTTCCACTGCATTTTTCGTCGCCACCTCGCATTCTTCCGCCATTTCATTATGCTGCGCTGCCACACTGTTATCCCTGCCGCCTTCACCATCTCCACTGCATCGTCGTCCCCATGCATCTGTTTTCTTGACGAGTTTGCAGGTTTTGCAGGTTTACAACAGTGGGAAACTATCATGATTCACATTCTCTATTACTGTGATAGAGAGCACGTCAAAGGACCATTTTTCAGAGCTGAATTATGAAGAAATGCCTGGGAAGGCATGCCGACAAGACTTCCATTAAAGGAGCAGGGTTAAAATATGCCAAACCCTCCAGAGTCATTCAAAACACAGATTGCGCAGATGGAGACATTAATGGAACAGCAGAGAAATATCAGTGAAGGATCAAGAATTCAATGTTCAGCACTGAAGATCTTAAACCATAATTCAGAGTTAGAAGGCAGAAGTTACCCGTTGCAGATAAAATACCTCAAGGATTTCTTCTCAACACCATTTTATTTCAGGAAAGGACGGAATGTTTATGTGATTTTACTGCTTTGCCGTGTTCCTGGAGAGATTTCTACCCAGTGCATTTATTTCAGTTAGCAGGCCATAGAGTACAAACAGCATTACAAAGTCATTGAGCAGTATGGGCGTGCACGTCTCTGCCATTTTGTTTTAATGAGACAATTAAATGTTCATCACCTACTCCCTTTTTCGAGCTTTCTTGTTCTCCTATAAAGCTCCCAAAGAACAGATGATTTAGGGTTCCAGATTTTATCAAAAAATTATGCAGTGAAAGGATTTTTGTATACATTTTGTAAAACTCTTGTATGAAGGCTCAGAGCCCATAGGGTCTCAGTGAGGAGGAGTTCCATCTGTTAAAGAGGATTCTGGTCTTTGGTATTTCACAGTCTGTAACTTTCTCTTATGTGTTATTTAAACAGATCATTTCATTTCACCCATTTTTCCTGTATCATGTTTTGGAATGTGAGTGGCTCACTGATTTTTGGTATGGATTTATCCTAGTTGATACCCATGCTTGAATTAGTCAAGCGCTTTAAATATGGCTCATGCATGATATTATGTTCCACTATTCATCTAAACCGTATTTCTGCTATATTAGTTTCTTTGGTAGGGTGTTTTTAAAATTCTATTGTCATGTATGGATTCTTAGATTGGTAAGCCCATGCATGGTGGTATTGTGTATCTGGATATCAGCTCAATGTTAACTAGTATCTTCTCAATATTTCATTCACTACATACACTCTCTGATAATTTATTTCTGTGAGGTATTTCTGAATTGGCCCTCTTTGCAGTAAGCTGTCTCTAAATTGTCTGTTGATTTTATATTGGAGTTTTGCATGTTGCCTCTACAATATCCCTATTTATGTGTCAGTTTCTGAAGGTCTTGGTCCCATTCAGATGAATTTTCCTTGTTTTACAAGAGATAGCATGAGATCTTGTTATTGATAACTCCCTCTGTTATACCATGTGCTCCTTGCTATATAAGATGTCCTAGGCACTGGTCTATCACAACTCTAGGCTGTCTCTAGGAGCGACAACATCTTTTTGGCGCCGTTGCCGGGGAACGAAGTTGAGAAAATTTATATCCCTGGGCCTCGACAAAATCTAATTCACTCTTCAAGTAGGTGAGTATGGAGAGTTGAGAGTTTTAGATCCCTCACCTTGGCGACTCCACATTTGTTTATTTGATAAATATATTTGCAGTCCTGGCTCCTCGTAAGCCACACATGAGGTCAGATATGTCTAAGCCAAAGACACCTTCAGTTTCTGATCCTGAAAAGATCATACATAGAAGAAATTGGAGGGAAAGAAAATCAGTCCACTCTGAAATCCCTGAATTGTCTATAGAAGACTTTCCATCCTCTTCTTCTCAAGAAGCTCAAGTCCCAGATCCCGACTCCACTGTGGGAGATACCAATTATTACTATTCAGATAGCCCACCTCGAGGAAGTATCAGAAATAAGGATATTTTTCACCCAACTCCTAATGTTGAAGAGGTTAAAGAAGTCACTAAATTATCTGTTGTTAACAGACCATTATTCCCCTCAACACCTCAGCCTGTTGTTCATTACATTCCTATTATTATTCATACTCCACTTCCACCTCCTCCTCCTCCTCTTACTCATCAAACTATTGCACTACCTCCACCCCCTCAAATGGAAAATGTTCCAGGCTTGTTGCTAAATAAATATTCCCCTCTGGAATTACCCCAAGTGTTGAATGATTTGCCACAGGATTATTTGAAGATTTTACCCCGATTCAATGGGGAAAATGAGATTGATGCTCAAAAAAATCTTGAGGTCTTCTGTGTTTTTGCAGAGAATTTTAATGTGGAACATTTAGATGTGGTCTTAAGGCTTTTTGTCCAATCTCTTGATGGTGAAGCTCGAAAATGGTTTAAGACATTGGCAGGTTGTTCTATTACCACTTGGGAAATAATGGAATATACTTTTCTCAGAAAATGAGGAGAGAAGAAAGACCATGGAAATTGTCCTACTGAGTTCAATACACTCAAGAAGAGACATAATGAAGGGGTGTCAGAATTTATCAAGAGATTTAATAAATTTTATTTGAATCTTCCTGCTGAGATGAAACCTCATCAAACTGCGGCTAAAGTTGTTTTTGTAGTAGCTTTTGATTCAGAATTTGGTTTCTCTCTCAGAGAAAGAAAGCCTGCTACTATGGATGATGCTCAGTCAAATGCACTAGAGTTGGAAGAAAAATTATCCTCCACCGGTAAATCAAAAGGAAGATCTGAACAAGATACTAGAAGAAGGGACAAAGAGGAGGTATCTACCTCCTATCAAGACAAATACTTAGCTAATGACAGAATTGAAGAAATGAGCAAAATGATTAAGAACCTTTCTAGTAAACTGGTCAAGCTTGAGTTGGAGACCAAGAATTCAACCACCAAGAATTTCCACAATGCTCAAAATAGAGGTTACAATCCTCAGTACAGGAAACCACCCCTGCAAATATTTCCAAGGGAAGCAAAGGAGCAACAGGATCAGGTACCACACCCATTGTACCTGGAAGGTCCAGTAGATGATTCTACTGAAGACACTGCCTATGGACTGGAGGATGAAAATCTTGCCTTTTAAAATAGTGAAGGAGAGGAATCCCCTTTGCAAGGAAATGATGGAGCTGAGTGCTCATTGCAAGAAGAAGAAAAGACCAGAGACACAGAAGAAGCAGAAATTGATCATTATTGTAAACAATTTGTTGATTTCATGCAAGCATAGTTTAATAGAAGATATGATCTCAGATCTTCTAGGAAGAGGACTCGTACTCAAGATCAAGAAGAGGAGTTACCCCAGAAGGAAGCACCTGCTCAGAAGGAGTCTAAAATGCAGAAAATCACATAAAAAGGTAAGAGCCCTCTAAACAAACATTTGCAGTCTAATGATAAAATTCCTTCCTCTCCAAAAGTAGTCATTCCTCCTAATACCAAGTCTGTGTCAAAAGAAGTCAAATCCTCAGCTGAAAATAAAGAGTCAAAAGAGGTTGTAATAGAAAAATCTTCCCCTATTTTCAGTCTCCAAAAGGAACTTGAAAAAGTCAAAATCCCAGTTCCCTTGACTGAACTATTAAAGCAACTTGCATATCAATCCCAAGTCACATCTTTTATGATCCCTCCGAAAGCTGTACTCACTCCAGATAGTCTCAACCTTCAAGAAGAAAGACCCATGGTTGTCTTTGGTCCACATGTTGAGGAATTAGATGCTTCTACTCCTCCCTTCTATGTATCTCTAGTGATTCATGACCTGCTATTGCATAACTGTATGTTAGATTCTGGAGCTTCCCATAATCTGCTACCTTTGTCAGTCATGGAACAATTAGGACTACAAATTACCCGTCCATACAAAGACCTCTATTCATTTGATTCCAAAAGAGTTAAATGCTTGGGGATGATCAAGGATTTGGTAGTCAATTTGGCCCAAATCCCAACAAAAAGTGTGGTAATGGACATAGTGGTGGCTGACATCCCAACTCGTTTTGGCATGTTACTGTCAAGGTCCCGGGGAACAAAACTTGGTGGGTCAATTAAGTTGGATTTAACATATGCCACCATCCCAGTTTTTGGTGGCCAGGAGAGGAGGTTGTATAGGGAGACTAGATTTGTCAAGATGGTGACTAAGGCTGACAACTATGTTAATTCACCTGTCTACAGTAAATAAGGAGATTTCTCATGCTTGATGCTAGAAGAAGATCAAGATTATGCTCATGAACCATCCTTCTGTCAGATCAATATTGAGCAGCCCTTAGAGAGCCATGAAACAGGAATCTGGACACTTCATTTTGATGGAGCAAATTCAAGAGAAGGTAATGGAGCTAGAATATTATTGATTTCTCCTATAGGGAAATGGGTCCCATTGTCCTTCAAACTAGAATATGAAGCTACTAATAATGTGGCTGAATATGAAGTGCTTCTATTAGGACTACAGACAGCCAGGAACATGAACATACAAAATTTAAAAGTTCTGGGAGATTCAGAACTGGTGGTAAAACAAGTCAGGAATCAGTGTCAGACCAAACAGCCTCGGCTGAGGGCTTACAGGAATGAAGTTTGGGACATGGTGGAAAATTTCTTCTTGGCATTCAATATCCAGTTCATGCCCCGAGAACAGAATAGGATGGATGATTCCCTTGCTATGGCTACTAGCACATTTCTTCCACCTCAGAACCCTCTTTTAAGATATGAAATTGAGGTACGTTATCAACCATCAATCCCAGATAATATTAAGCATTGGCAGGTATTTGAAGATGAAGAGCAGATGAAGAAATTCTTGGAAATAGTAGGGGAATTCTCCAATATGGAGATTGATGCTGAAGATGAAGTTGAGTCTGAAGATACTTCAGAAATAAATTGGGAGAAGAAAGTGGCAGGTAATAAAGTGTTGCAGTTAAAGGGAAACATTATACCTAGAGGGTTGGTGCCTCTAGAAAGATTGTTTGACAAGAATGATATCCAACTGCAGCCAAGCAAAGTGGTAGAAGAAAATCAGGTAGAAGACCTGAATCTTGGTACTGAGGCTAACCCCAAAATTGTAAAATTGTCCAAGAAGATCCCATGAGAATATAAAAGGCTATAACAGAAATTGTTTCAGTCTTACAAAGATCTGTTTGCATGGTCCTATTAGGATTTGAAAACTTTTGACATCAATATAATGCAACACAAAATTCCACTGAAGGGAGATGCAAAGCCTCATAAGCAGAAACTCAGACAGATAAATCCCCTGTTGCTTCCTTCTATTGAGAAGGAAATTAAGAAGCTGTTAAAGGCAAAAATAATTGTGCCATTGAGGTACTCTGAATGGGTGGAAAACATAGTCCCTGTCCGGAAGAAGAATGGAGAAATAAGGTTGTGTGTGGATTTCAGAAATTTAAATAGAGCATCCTTAAAGGATAATTATCCACTGCCTAAAATGGATCACATCCTGCAGAAGGTGGTTGGAGCTTATAGGATGTCAATGATGGATGGATTTTCTGGTTATAACCAGGTGGTTGTACTTCCAGAAGATTGAAAGAAGACCGTTTTCACCACACCATGGGGTACATTTATGTATGCCAGGATGCCTTTTGGGTTGATCAATGCAGGGGCCACTTTTCAGAGGGCCATGGACATTGCTTTTGTTGGGGAGCAGGATAAATTCTTGGTGGTTTACCTCGATGATATCATTGTATTTTCAAAGAATGATACTGAGCATATTGAACATCTACGTAGAACCTTTGAGAAATGCAGAAGGTATGGTCTCTCTCTAAACCCTCAGAAGTCTTTATTTGCATTAGAAGAGGGTAAACTTTTGGGACACATTGTGACTAAAGATGGGGTGAAGATAGATCCTAAGAGGGTTGAGGTTATAAATAGTATTGCTTTTCCTAGAAATAAGGAGGTACAGGTGTTTGTAGGGCGTATTAATTTCCTGAAAAGATTCATTCCTAACTACGCTGAAATAGTTAGGCATATAACTAACATGTTGAAGAAAGATAATGAAGTTAAATGGTCCCAGGAATCAGGAGAGGCCTTTACTAGAATAAAAAATGATTTTGCAGAAGCCCCTGTACTAGCTGGACCAGATTATGCTAAAACTTTCATGATCTTTTCTTTTGCATCACCTCATACAATAGCAGGAGTTTTATTGCAGAAAAATTAGGAAGGGTACGAGCAGCCCATTGCTTTCTTCAGTCAGGTACTCCGTGATGCAAAATTAAAGTATAACATATTGGAAAAGCAAGCATACGCCCTAGTAAAATCCCTCAAAGCATTCCGCATGTATATCTTACAGTCCCATATCACTGCATTTGTGCCTGCAGCTGCTGTAAAAGATATTTTTATTCAGGGGGATAGTGACGGAGAAAGGGGGAAGTGGATTTCCAAGATATAGGAGTATGACTTAGACATCCGCCCTACTAAGCTAATCAAAGGACAAGGGCTATCCAAGATCCTATCTGAATCAAACTATCAAGCTTTGGGTATAAACATGTCCATTATAGCAGGTGAGGAATCTGAAAAGAAAGAAGAGCGACAGGGAATTGGGGTAGCTACTCCAGGTACACATATAAAGTACCTCACCAGTCAGTGGTACAAAGAGATAGTAGAATATCTCCTCACACTCAGTTGTCCTCCAAGCTATGATAAATCTAAATATAAAATGCTAAGATTAAAATCACAGAAATACATAGTCTCCAATGGCTGGCTATACTGGCGTGATCCCTCAGGCATCCTACTCCTATGTCTCACAGAGGATGAGGTAGAGAGTATCATAGCTGAATTTCATGAAGGAATCTATGGGGATCACTACAGCTGGAGGGCCACTGCTCACAAAATCCTGAAGGCTAGTTTCTATTGGCCCAAGCTCTTTGGAGATGTTTTTTCCCAGGTTAGAGCATGTGAGAAATGTCAGAAATTTTCTGAAAGGCAGAAGTTGGCACCTCTTCCCATGATTCCTGTGCACGTGGATGAACATTCCGATAATGGGGAATCGATTTTATAGGTGAAATACATCCTCCATAAAGTGGTCAGCATAAGTGGATTTTAACTGCCACTGATTATTTCACAAAATGGGTGGAAGCCATACCTGCGAGCAACGCCACAGATACTGTGATAATAAAGTTCATGGAAGAAAACATCATATCTAGGTTTGGATGTCCTGCCAGAATAGTGACTGATAACACACAGGCTTTCAAGTCTGCAAAGTTTGTGAGTTTCTGCCAACAATATAACATCACACTAAGCCACTCTACAGCCTACTATCCACAAGGAAAAGGCTTAGCAGAATCTTCCAATAAAACCCTGGTAAGGGCACGGAAGAAGACAATAAATGAAAATTAGAAAAATTGGGATTCCCAGTTGAAATTTGCTTTGTGGGCCAATAGAATTACCAGCAAGAGAGCAACTGGGAAATCCCCATATGAATTAGTATATGGGAAGGCAGCAGTATTCCCTATACAGTTAGCCCTACCAATAGCCCGATTCATGCAGGAAAGTCAAGAAGAACCTGATGATATGACCAGGCGAATAAAACAACTGGTGGAATTGGAAGAAACACGCAATCAGGTAAATCAAAAGCTGAGAGAATATCATGAGAAGATGAAATACCTTTTTGATCAGCATGCTAAGGACAAGAATATGCAGATTGGTGATTTAGTGCTCAGGTGGGATATCCAGAGAGCCGAAAAAGGAAAACATGGTAAATTCGACCCACTTTGGTTCAGTCCTTTCAAGATTGTCGAGCAGGGAGGTAACAATACTTTCAAGTTGGAAAATTTACAGGGTGACTTGCTTGATGCCCCTATAAATGGTCAGTTTCTCAAACCCTATTTCCAGTTCTAATTCAGGCAAAGATAGCCTGATGTATTATACTATATATTAGTTTTATGTTTCATCTTTATTTGAATAATGTGGGTGTCATGATGAATCATGAAAAGAAAAATGGAAGTGCTGAAGAGTAGTGTCCACATAGAAGATTTACCTGTGGTTTGCGAATTTATCGACACGCCCAGGGATGAACGTGCCATCCCCAGGTGGAGCCAATTTTGATCATGTCAGCATTTTGTTAAATTTCGTTAAATTATGACAAACAATCCCCTTTAAAACCCCCTCTGTTTGGCCTAAAAAATCGTTTTTTCGCCTATTGTTCCCCTTTTCTAAACTCAAAATGGCATTAAAAAGGGCAAAAAACCCACATTTGAAAATATATATGGTCTGGCACCTTTCGGCCCTAGCCCCTCAGTCTTTTTCTCCACATAACTTGGGTGTTAGACCAAGCCGCAACCCAAAAGGCGCTTATCAAATGAATATCGGGTGCGTTCATAACCGTCAATCTATAAAAATCGGACGACGTTCGTTCATCTCTGTCGCACCCGTAGCCTACCTGCCTACCGTCTGATCAAACCGTAAAATCAATGGCCTAGAGTCTATCTGTCCCAGTGGTCCCCGCCCCGCGTCCACTGTTCAAAACTGCCTAGTATCTATTGCACCGCCTTTTGTAGGCGGGCAGTATTTCTCAATTCGGAGCGATTCCATACATCGCGCGACACGTGGCTCCGTCACTATTCCAAAACCGCTACCTCATCGCGCGTTATCGTTCAAATAAGGATAGGAAGTGATATGCATTATATCCATCCGATGTGGGGGTCTCCATCCAACGGTTGTCGCTCCTTGAAGCTGCGTGGAAGTTAACATGGGGAAACCATACCCGTGGCCCATGGTCCATCGCTCTCCGACGCATTCTCAGCCGTCGATCTCGTCTTGAAATCAAACGGTCCAGATCATTTGCATGCTCTGCCATTGACTCGGTCTTCCTCCACGTCACCCGTTCCACGTGTGTGTCACATGTTTCCTCCTCCCGTTATATATTTCAGTCATAAGTCAAATTTTCATTGTTTTACGTTAAAAACCTCCGCCCAATCCGTCTGTCATAGTTCCACTTCATTTTTCGTCTCCACCTCGCATTCTTCCGCCATTTCATTATGCTGCGCTGCCAAACTATTATCCCCACTGCCTTCACCATCCCCACTGCATCGTCGTCCCCATGCATTTTTTTTCTTGCTGAGTTTGCAGGTTTTGCAAGTTTACAACGGCGGAAAACTATCATGATTCACAGTCTCTATTACTGTGATAGAGAGCACGTCAAAGAACCATTTTTCAGATCTAAATTATGAACAAAGGCTTGAGAAGGTATGCCGACAAGACTTCCATTAAAGCAGCAGGGTTAAAATATGTCAAACCCTCCAGAGTCATTCAAAGCACAGATTGCGCAGATGGAGACATTAACGGAGCAGCAAATAAATATCAGTGAAGGATCAAGAATTCAATGTTCAGCACTGAAGATCTTAAGCCATAATTCAGAGTTAGAAGTCAGAAGGTACCCCTCGCAGATAAAATACCTCAAGGCTTTCTTTTCAGCACCATTTTCTTTCAGGAAAGGATGGAATGTTTATGTGATTTTACTGCTTTGCCGTGTTCCTAGAGAGATTTCTACCCAGTGCATTTATTTCAGTTAGTAGGCCACAGAGTACAAAAAGCATTACAAAGTCATCGAGCAGTATGGGCGTGCACGTCTCTGCCATTTTGTTTTAATGAGACAATTAAATGTTCATTACCTACTCCCTTTTTCGAGCTTTCTTGTTCTCCTATCAAGCTCCCAAAGAACAGATGATTTAGGGTTCCAGATTTTATCAAAAAACTATGCAGTGAAAGGATTTTTGTATACATTTTGTAAAACTCTTGTATGAAGGCTCAGAGCCCATAGGGTCTCAATGAGGAGGAGTTCCATCTGTTAAAGAGGATTCTGGTCTTTGGTATTTCACAGTCTGTAACTTTCTCATATGTGTTATTTAAATAGATCATTTCATTACACCCATTTTTCCTGTATCATGTTTTGGAATACGAGTGGCTCACTGATTTTTGGTATGGATTTATCCTAGTTGATACCCATGCTCGAATTAGTCAAGCACTTTAAATATGGCTCATGCATGATATTCTATTCCACTATTCATCTAAACCGTATTTCTGCTATATTAGTTTCTTTGGGAGGGTGTTTCTAAAACGCTATTGTCATGTATGGATTCTGAAATTGGTGAGCCCATGCATGGTGGTATTGTGTATCTGGATATCAGCTCAATGTTAACCAGTATCTTCTCAATGTTTCATTCACTACATACACTCTCTGATAATTTATTTCTGTGAGTTATTTCTGAATTGGCCCTCTTTTCAGTAAGCTGTCTCTGAATTGTCTGTTTCTTTTATATTGGAGTTTTGCATGTTGCCTCTGCAATATCCCTATTTCTGTGTCAGTTTTTGAATGTCTTGGTCCCATTCAGATGATTTTTCCTTGTTTTACAAGAGATAGCATGAGAGCTTGTTATTGATAACTCCCTCTGTTATACCATATGCTCCTTGCTATATAAGATGTCCTAGGCACTGGTCTATCACAACTCTAGGCTATCTCTAGGAGCGACAACACTATGAATGTTGTGATGTTAGCGCTTATCATTTACATGTCCTTGTGTAAGATTTGGTAGGATGGAAATCCTTTCGAATGTCTCGAATTCTCCGTGACATTAATCATCGAGTTCCCGTATCATATCAAACTTAATTGCATAGTCCAGTTTGGACTGTTGGTCTTGCCACATGGCACATAATTCTTATCGCCGAGGTGTGTGTGTCGACCCCTCTGGCATCTGCTGTACAGGGTTAATAAATTTATGGCCAGGTGTGATACATTCTCGATTTCCTCGGAGATCACGAGGGAAAACCAGCTGTATTCTCCCGCCTGTCGATCTAGGGTGTCACTGTTGCCGCTCCTCCAACGTGCGCTAGCAGGCAGGGCTTCTTCCTGGCTTATCTGGCAGATTTTTCTTCTGGTTATATGGTAGGTTTTCCAGACTTTCCTCTCCAAGGGTTCCGATTTAATTTGCTTGGTTAATATTCTGTATCTTTTGTTGGTTAATCTCTTATTCTCCGAGACGATACCTTGATGAAACGGGTTGACTTGCAGGATTGTGATCTTGGCCTTCTATGGCACGGCTTTCACTACACTACTCGAGGTCTCTAACCTCCAACACAACTTCGATGAAAATTCCTACAGGTATGGAAGCCTATTTGACCTGTTTCATTTCAGTTCAGGGTTTATACTCTGCCATGATGTATCTCTCGATTCAATTATTACAGGGTTATGCCTATTTTTCTCTAACCCCTTTTCATTTCCTGGGAATGCACAGGTTAAGCGAGCTTGTTCCCCCTATCGATAGGTATTTTTCAGAGGCACTCTCCTTCCCGCTCATTGCATCCCTTTCATCCATGTTTCTCTGTCCTACGAGTTTAATTTTTTTTTAATTTTAAGTCACTCACGGGGTTGTTTGTTTTGCAGGTTAGAGCAAACCCTAATCTCTGCTCCTCGAGTTTTGAGTTTATTTTGGCGATTAACTCGACTCCTTCCTCCATTCACAGGTACCTTGCTCAATGAGTATTTGGAGCTGTGGCTTCAAATACTTGCGTAGAAAAAAATATTTTGATTACTGGGTTACACTGCAAGGGTTTTGTTTTTCGCTGGCTTACAGAGCCTAAGATGTACTTGTACAGTACTTCTCTGAATGTAATTTCAGTTATATTCTATGGGTCTGGGCGTTTTTGTCGAATTGTGTAATTTTTTTTTTTTTTAGTACCATTCTTATGGCTAAGGCATTTTAATATGCCAGTTAACTTATCTGAATACTCCGTTCTAAATATTGTTCACTCGGGATTCTTTTCCCTTTTTTGCTATAATGTCTAACAAAACAGAAGTATTTATAGCTTTTTAAGTATATCCTTATTGTTAAATATCTAGCCGTAAATCTTATTGTTTTTTTTGTTTCGCTTCGTCCGTAGACTGCTTCCGCCAGAGCAGAGTAATAACATGCATGTGAGCACTTCTGGGTCTTCCTTCTGAGGGTTGGTTTCCATAGCGCACTAATTAGCGTTCTTTCACTGTGGAATGATGTTAATGTACAAAGTACTGTCTTGACTACGTAGTGTAACTTCTTTTGTGGTTTCATATATCAATATAAATGTATGCTTCTTGTCATTACATCATTTGTCATTATATGCGGTGAAGTTTAATGTAAGTCTGTATGTTTTCGACTTACGGGTTGTCAACTTTGTCTTGTGAAGAGCTTCTCTACATTTTTTGAGTTGTGACAGAGGTTTATGATTATTGTGTACGCTGCTATCTTTGCTATTAAAAGAATTTGTTCTGTATAAAGTTCACTTAAGCCCCACGGCACCAGTCTGCCGCTAAAAAGGGTTGTGTATAGTTTTAATAAACGAACAAGAGCAGGGTAGGTTTTTCGACCCAGTCCTAGCTCCACAAGTTCTATACTGGCTTAACTCGGTGCTACTACAATAATAATGTTTGGAGAGTATAATACTCCTGGTTTTTCTGATGCATGCATAACAGTTTTTCTTTCATGTCTTTCTATTTCCAGTTACAAAGTTTACTTGTTCTGTGAATTATAATTTCATTACTACACTTTTAATGTACTACTAGTTTTCAGTTCGTTATACAAACCCTGTTAACCAAATTCACAGAGTTCTTTTCCTTGTAATAAAATACACAAAACCCCTATTCTGTCATAATATAACTCTTAAAATAAAAGAGAGAAAAAATCAGTTCTGGCAATTCTCTTGTTTGATACACTTCGTACCTTCGCAGAAAATAAAAAGGTAGTTAAGTCTAGTACAAAATCTTTCTTCCCACTACATACTGGTATTATCGTTCCAGGTTAGCTGGTAACTGCCAGTTTACAGCAAAACACAGGAAATACTATTACATACAGAGCTTTACTTCTAGAACAATCTTTATCCCGTAGGAATCAGAATCAGTCTAAGTTCCTTCTGCATTTATTTTTTTTAAAGGAAAAACAAGGAGTTAACCTGTAATCGCAGAGTTCCAGATATTGGATACTTATCTGATAAGGAACAATATCCCTTTTAAACTGTGGTCCTCCCAACCATCAAGAGAGGCAATGACGTCCTCCTCTTGCCCCCTAGCTCCAGAATTCTGGACGGTTCCATGGGTAACAATGGATAATCTTCTTCTGTTGTGACCTCAGGATGGCCAATCCAGTCACAAGATAGGTAATCTGGCTCACAAGGGTTGCAGAAGCTATTCTCAACTGGTCTTCCACCCAGCTCTAGAAAATGCTTCACCATATTACCAAATTTCACAGAACCCCTACCCCTCTCCTGGGATTCCCTTTTATCCCAAAGGGTAGGTAACTGCTTTTCCAACTGTTCCCAACCACCTCCTATTCTTAGAAACTTCACCAGCAGTTTAATGGGTTTTTCCTTTTCATTTACTTGTTTCTCCTATTAACTCAGTAACAAAATAAAATAATACTTTTGTTTCATGAACAATTACAATTAAGTCTTTCTTCTCAAGAAAAATAAAAGAAAATAAAATAAAAGTGGGCAAGTAAGCCAATGGTTTTTTAACTAGTTGTAACTAGTTAACTCTTAATGAGGTTGTCACATAAAAAGTATTATATTAAATTATCTTCAACATTAATTAATATATTAGTTACAACATTGGCCCCTAGATGTTACAGGTTGGAAAATAAAAAAATACATTTACAGAACATTAATACATATATATTGATATTTTTATTTTCTAAAGAGATAAAGAGCAATCTAGCTACAATTGAAATTTCACATTCCTAAATTCATAAAACCATAACAGAAAAATTAAATATGCATATGAAAATTTTCAAAGCATTTGTGCAACCAGACTGAGCTTTGATCTTTTTAATTCCATAACAAGAAATCCAGATAAAAAGAGTAAGAATGAAAACAAACTCCTGATAAATGTAAACATTGGCCCATGAATGTTACAGGTTTGGAAACTAAAAAAATACATTTACATAACAATAATACATATATATATATTGATATTTTTATTTTCTGAATAAATTAGGAGCAATCTAGTTACCCCATTGCAATTTCACATTTCTAAGTGAATGATAGAAATCACCAAATACTAATTCACATATGCACATGAAAACTGAATAAGTTACCAAATGCTAATCCTCAAATGAAAAGAAAATCACTTTGAAAAGCCATAATATGTGGCTGAATATCTTGTACCGTTGAAATTTTGAAAAGCCCTGTTGAAATTTTGAAAAGCCTCAATATGTTACCAGCACCACTGAAGATTTTGTACTATTGAAAAAATTGAAAAGACTGTGTATGCTTTTAGCAAGACTGAACCTATTGTTGAAAAAAATAAAGAAACTTTGATTTTTCTAGAAGTTGATAAGGGTTGAACACAAGTAGTTAGTTGATAAGAAGTTGGTTTAATATAATTGTTTTTAATTTTATGGTAGACTATTGTTCAATCATCTAAAAATGGATCTGACGGTCAACAATAGTACACAGTAGCAGCTAGGGGAGTTGTTTTCAACTGTTTTCAAATAGTAATACCTTACAACATAAATATTATTGATGTTATTAAATAAACCAATGATATTTAAATTTGAAAGTTCGTAGTGAAATGGAAATATATATATATATATAATCATTATTATATTAATAATATTAACCAGTATAGATCCATTTTAAGTATGAATGTGGAGAGGGATCAAATTTCTTCATGTGAAATTTTTTTTAAAGTTCAAAATACAATGTCTTATTTCTAGTTGTTTAAATTGTATTTTTGAATACTAAATAGAGTATATATAAAACTAAATAAAAAATTTAACCACAAATTTTTTTTCTATATATAGATATATATGAAGTTGATATTTTTTTTACTATTTAAACATTTGATTCACAAATGTAATATTTAAACATTTCATTTACACTTTCTTTTTTACGTATAATTACTTTAGAGCATTTTTTTTTTTTAATGGTAGCTTACATTTTTTATTTTGTTTAGAACATATTTTTTTTTATTTTTTTTTATTTTAAAGGAGCATGGATGGACAGATAAACTTACACATCCACTCATACTGAGCTATAAAATGAGAATCTAGGCTCAAGAATGAGCATATAGGCTCAATAATGTAAATTAATTTATTTTATAATATTATATATCATAATAATTAATGTCTTTTAAGATCTCTTTAATTTATTGGTCATTAAGAAGATAAGAGAATAATTGAAATTTTTAATATTTTATTTCTACACTTAAAAAAAGTGACATATCTTATCACTATAGTCTTTCTAGCTAAAAAAATTAAAAGAATTTGTAATGTGATAAGTATTTTGAAAACTAAATAAAATTTTAAAAAACGCGGACAATTTAGGAGGAAGTGTTTTTCATTTTCAGCCCTCTTAGAATTGTATAGGTGATAAACTCTTTCATCACAAGACAATTTGGAAATTGGCAAATGCCCAATTTCGCTATAAAGCTCATAAGAATTAATCTTTATTTTGACAATAATATTAGTGAATACCAAAAGCATTTTTTATTTTGAAATCAAAGTTTATCACTTCCTCCAAAAATATATTCATTAAGTTATAATTTCAAATTGTATATAAATACTAAATATTTTTATAACTTATTAATTCATAAAAAATTTATAAATATTAAATAATATATCCTAAAATAAATTTAAAAGAAAAATAGAAATTATCATTAGCAACATTATAAAGATATATTATATACAACTTACATTACTATAGCATTATTAATTCAAAAATAATATATTAATTTTAATTAAATTTCTAAAATTACATTAATATAATAAAGTTAATATAACATGGTATCAAATATATAAATTTATGTAATTATTTTTTACCACAAAATTTGATTACTTAAATCACAAGATAAAAATCACAACCATTTTCAATACTTATTTGAAATATTCATCATTAGGGTAATTAAAATTTTGAATATCCATAATGCTAATTTTACAATTAAGTTTTCATTTTTTATTTTTTATTTTTTCAAAAGAAAAAAAACGCTGCATATATTAGATATATCAGTACATGGACAAAATACATTGTCAGTTGAAACAAGTTCAATGAGGAGATCGGCATAGCAAAAGTCAGCCTGTAAACTGCTGATTCAGAAAGAGAATAAGCAAGTTAAAATCTGACTGGCACTACGTAATCAGGGGAGAATAACTCAACCCCAGCCAAAATGTTGCATGACATTTCTGTAAGGAAAACAAAGAAAATCAAGAAAAATGCAACGTTATGGTAATGTTCATCTTCTGTCCTATGTAAACCTTAACCGAAGCCAGTGAGGATTTAAATCGATTACTAATGGACAAGTAAAAACAACAAAAGGAAACATGGATTCCGAATGTTAAGAGGTGTGATAATACTATGACCCAACTGACTTGAAAACTATTATCAGGCTCGCTTGTTTTATATGAACAGGCTTGCTTGTTAACTATTATCAGGCTCGCTTGATAATATATCCAGGCTTGCTTGATTAAAAAACCAGGGTCGCTTGTAATATGTATGTCCAGCTCGCTTGATAAGGGATACTTTGGTCAATAGATGACACTGCGAATTTGATAAACCTTGATCACTTGAATAAAGACCCAGTCACCTATGATGCTGTGCGAACAAAAATATGCTACGGATATGATTATTTAACAGGGTCGCTTGTTGGAGAGTGTAACTTTTTGCTTGATCGGTTAGTATCTATCTTCCTTGTTGCATCGGTACACTCTTCCCCGTCCATAACACTTGTTTTGAGGCGCAAAAAATGATTAGTCTATGCTTTATGTAAATCATATAGAAACCCAAAAAAAAACAAAAAACAAAGTATAGTGTTTTGTCCCATCAGGTTCACGGAATAGGAATATTGAATTCCTGTATCATCCTGCCATCCCTGTAACGACAGACCTACATTTTCCCAAAATCAACCAGAAGACCGTTCTTTGACAACCCATCTTCTCGGGTATTATTTTCCCTGTATATATCATTGATCATCGGACAGTTCATCCTTCTCCACAGTCTCTGTGTGCGGTCCAGCCATCCACGAAGTTGTGGGGAAATGAGTTCAAAAATATTTGTAATCCATCCTATGACAAGATTCGAGTCCCCATATATATTGACATTCTGTAGGGATAGATCCGAAGCCGCCCATAATCCCCCCCATAGAGCCATAATCTCTGCCTTGTTATTTGTACCGGGGCCTCCATTCCAATAATAATGAATGCGCCTAGTGGAAGACAGTTTTATCCAAACCTCGCAACCTGTAATATTCCCCACCGAGGCTCCGTCAAAAAAGATTGTTGGAATGGATATAGGATGTGGTCTAAGTCGGATAGAAAAGTCTGTCTCCACCTCCACCCGTTGTGGATGATCCCCAATCCATCTAGTAATGGCTGTGTAAACCTTATCCAGCCAAAATGGGGTGCCCTCAAAAATCAATCGATTTCTAGCCATCCAAACCTCCCAAATAAGAAAGAAAGGGAGTACATTGAAATTTGTTTTAAGTTTCCCCCATTCAACAGCCACAGATAGGAACTCCTCAGGAGTCCATTGGGGATTCATATGAAATACACTAAATAATCTCCACAACCGTCTAATGACCGGGCAAAAGAAAAATAGGTGTGAAATAGTTTCCTCCTCACAGCGGCATACAGCGCATCTGCCAGGTCCCTAATGACCACACTTCTTTAAATTCTCCCAAGTGAGGACTTTCCCCATCCAAACGAGCCACCCAAAAATTGTAATTTTTGTTGGAATTTTCCAACTCCAAAAAGGATAGAAATCCTTCAAGACCACCCCAACATTGTTGGATATGATGCCTCGATAAATGTCTTTAACTATAATCGTCTTATTCTTAATAGCTCCGTTCCAGCGAATAAGATCACCACCAGGGGCGTAACAGAAACCAGCTCCTCTGAGCTCATCTAGAAGTGAATCCCATTCAGCCGCAACCTCACCATACAGACCCAATTGATCAGCATTTTTAAATATAGGGGCCGCGAAGTACCATTCCCGAATAGCCTGTGAAAGGAAATGAATACCTTTGTGAGCTAGAGAATGAATCAGCTGTAGAGATGGTCCCCGACTGTTTTGAAGATATAGGATGCTTCGGAAACCAACAAGAATGTGGCCCCCATCTCTGAAAAGCCAACATAGTCGTTGTTCCAAATGCTTTAGGATTTTCTTGAAATCATCCCATATAACAGATAAATTTCGTGGAAGAGAGATGTCTTGATAGCTGAGCCTATATAAAATGTCACCATCGATATATTTGGCGTGTATAATAGCGGCCCATATATGATTACCAGTGATGGCCCTCCAGAAAGATTTCATGAGGAGGGAAATATTAAACACCCGGGTGTTCAGGATGCCCCACCTGTTCAAATCCTTTGGTCGACACAATACCTCATAACTGCATAGGTGATATTTCGCCTCCATTTTAACGCCACCCCACTGAAATTTAGAAATGATATGATTAATCTTCTTAACAATGGCCTCAGGGAAATAAAGGAGATGTCCCCAGAATACTACCATCTGAGACAAGACTGCTTGAATCATAATAAGTCTCCCCCTCAATGTGAGCCATCTATGCATCCACCTTTCAATACGGGCTCTGATATTATCCACCAACCAAGACCAATCCCTGTATCTGTAGCCGCATGGCTTGATAGTATATCCCAGATATTTGAGACCAGAAGAAGCCTGTCTATATTCCACCCCTAGAAACTCTGCAATGAACTGAATCTCCAATATTTCTCCAAAGTCATATATGAGAAAAGACTTGCTCTTGTTGATGCTAAGACCAGTAGCAGATTCAAAACGTGAGAAGATAATGTGAATATAGAACCAGTGATTTCTGTTGAGGTATCCAAATATAAGTAAATCATCAACAAATTGGGAATGTGTAGTGGATACCGTTCTTAAGAAGCCAAACCCCTTTAGGATACCCCTTTGTTTTGCTTTGTGGATAATCTCGCTGAATCCGTCCATAACCAGAATGAAGACCAATGGCGATAGTGCACATCCCTGTCGAAGACCACGGCCAGCTTCAAAAAATTTAGTGGGCATGCCAGTTACGATTATAGCATATCGAACAGTAGTTATACAAGACATGATCCATCGAATACTTCTTATAGGGAGACCGATTTTGAGCAGAGTGATTCGAATGAACGACCAATCCACCGAATCATACGCCTTATGAAGATCCACTTTCATCATCAGCGCCTCCTTTTTCCCCGAGTGCATTGAATGGAGCACCTCTTGTGCTATTGCTATAACATCATGTATTGATCGACCTTCAAGGAACCCGTATTGCTCCGACGAGATATTCCTGGATAGACAACCCTTGATTCAATTTGCTATAATCTTAGATGTGACCTTATAGATAAGATTGCATAGAGATATAGGCCTGAAATCTGTGAAGTTTTGGGGTTCAGAGATTTTTGGTATGAGGGCGATGAACGTGGAATTGAGATTAGCAGGGATACGTCCCTTTAATCTGAATTCCTCTATTAAATCTGTGAGTTCGTCGCCCAATAGCTCAAAAAAGTGTATGAAAAATTTTGTCGGCCACTCGTCCGGGCCGGGGCACTTATCATGTGGAATCGATCTAAGAACCCCAAGAACCTCCGCTCTGTCAATGACCTTATCAATCGCGGCTATGTCCGATTCTTCAAAATACCTGTCCAAATGGTCCATGACCCATGATTGATTTTCAGCATTTATAGAAGGATCTTTTTTATAAAAAGCTGAAAAATAGGAGTAGGCCTCCTCCTGAATTTCCTCTGTAGATTGCGCAAAGCTGTTGTCCGATCGTTTAATCCTCCATATGGCGTTCCGGCTGCGTCTATCATTGGCAATCTTGTGAAAGAAATGTGTGTTGAGGTCTCCCTCCTTTAACCAGGCCATCCGACTTTTTAGTTTCCATGTTACCTCTTCTATTCTCAGAATTTCTCTCTTTCGACTGCTGAGATGGGTCATTTCCTCCATAGAATGTATCCCCGGGCTAGACAGAGAGAAGGATTCATACAAATGCGCCATCTTACTGCAAATCTCATCTAGTTCTTTTTTAAGTGAACTTTTTTTGGTCTATCTCCCAAGCTTTTGTCTTCTTTTTAATAATCTGTAGCTTGTAGTGGAAACGATCCCAGCCACTAGGGATATCCTCAGCCCCAACACTAATCCATATAGAATTTACCAAATTAGTATATACCTCATCCTCGAGCCAAATACGGTTAAACTTGAACGGTCTACCCTTCGCAGCCAGCGCTTCATTCCAGATCAGCTTGATAGGCATGTGATCAGATATATCAGACACAATAACAACAGAGCAGGGCATACCCCACGAATCCACAAGGTTTACCTTTACTAAGGCTCTGTCCATACGTTTGCCAACAAAGGCGTCTTCCACCCTCTTGTTAGTCCAGGTTGGCAACATAGGCATTGGGCGAATATCTATCATGTACATATCAGTAAACATTTCAGACAGATACGAAAACAGCGGATCCAGTCGGGCCGCTCGTCCCCAAACTTCATCAACTTGTAGAGTTATATTAAGGTCCCCCATCAGAATCAGATTTGGCAGAGTCAGGATATTTGATGCCAGCATTCTATGCCAGAAAGCCTGTCGATTGCAATATGGAGCATACATATTAATTATATAAAGTGACTCTGACTTACCCCTGATATTACCTTCAAGCAATATACCTCCGAAGAAACTATAGGCTTTAAAGAACGCCCGATTGGGGTCCCATATGGCTATCAGACCCCCCGATCGTCCATCAGAGTCTACTGCCACCGCCTTCCAACCTTTCTTAATGTTAAAAAATAGCTTGATAGCATTCTTTCTACTGCACATAGTTTCTTGACCCAAGAAGATGGCCGGGTTTTCAGATAATAATAAATCCCGCAGGCAAAGAGCTTTTGAGGCTTTGCCCAGTCCTCTAATATTCAATGATAGGATGTAAGTCATGGCAACTCCGATTCAGGGGAGCGTGCTCTAAGCAACCTGGTAGAGACCCAATTCCCTTCACTGGCCGTGATTGAAATGTCGGTTAAATTGTCCTCGTTTCCATCAAACAATGAAATAGCCCTGAACTTACTCTTAGTTGGTTTAGTGACACCCCTGTGGCTTCTGTCGATTAGGTCCTTTGCAGATGGATGTATAGAGGTTCTCTTATCAGATGTAGTAGAAGGTTTATCAAAAACAGTAAGAGCGGCTAAATCTATATTAGGATTGGCTAAGATAGACTCTAAATCACTTCCGACAAAATTCCTAGGTGTGGCCATAGATTCCAAAGGATCATCATGTGCAGAAAGGATATCTAAAGATAGATGGCCAACAGTCGATTCCGGTCTATGTGTCCTAGATGGCATACCTACGGAAAGGTTTGATAGATGACGGATCTTTGTATCGATGACAGACTTCCCTTTGTCCCTTTGTGAGTAATGTGTATGAATAGGAGTACTATCAGGGCTATGAACAATAGGGGGACCATCCTCGGGATTTTCATTTGTCATTAGAGGGAAATTCTGAGGAGGACTATCGTTATCTATCCCATGAAAGAGCAGAGAATTATAATTGTCTGAGGGCAACGTGTTGGACTCCGGTTCCAGTGCTCGTAGGCAATGGAGAGACCCTCGATTGTGAAAAGGACCCAGACTTATATTTTCCCCCACATTCACGTCCCTTTTGGGCCTACCAAAGACTGTAAAATTTGCTTCTTCATTGGAGGATGGGGAATCAGAATTACCTGGATGAGGATCCTTAGATGATGAGGCTGATATACGATTAAAGCGGCCCACAGCTACACCAGCCTTAGCCCCTCCCTGGCGTTCCAAGCGCGTTTGAAAAGGACAATTCTCCCTCAGATGTCCAGTTCGATGGCAAAGAAGACAACGAAATGGAATGCCCCAAAAGTCCACACGTTGTCGATGTCTTCTGTCACCCCACACCAGGTCTATATCCCCAGGCAGCCCCCCCGCCCCCCGAAAAGTTGACTTCCACAAGAATCCAAGCGATTCTCTTATCCCGAGCACCCAGAATACTGGGGTCAATATACTTTGTGCTGCCAATAGTGTTACCAATAGCCCCGAGAGCCTTCAACGTCTAAAATTCAAGAGGAAGACCTGGCAATTTAACCCACACCACCTTACTGCGTGGAGCCTCCAGGACAGGATTAAACCCTAGGAACCAGGGAACGAGCTGCATAAAACTTTTGCCGCGAACCCATGTTCTGCTAATAATTTTGAAAACGTCATTTTCGTCCATAAAATGAACGCAAAACCACCCATTGATAAGATTGCTGAATTTTGGATTATATCCAATGATCGGCTTTCACATTTTGCCAATCCAGGATGATGAGTCAAAATCATTACTATCCGGGAATACCTATCGGCGTATGACTACACGCTTCTGCAAACTCAACACACGACCACTGAGGTCCTCCTCATCCAGAAAAACTTCCTTTATATCCATATTGTGTTTAAACACCGTGTTCAATTTTTTACGCCGGCCACCCTTGTTCTTCCTACCATGTGCAGCATTTCTTTTTGATCGGGCGTCAGATGGGTTTGAAATAGCCTGTTGAATAATGAACTCATCGACAACCTGGTCCTTGCTTTTTTCCGGATCGTCATAAATTGAATTACCACCATTTCCAGAATCCATTATGGGTGCAAGGTACTTCGGTTTTTTATGTAGGGGTTACTAATCCCAGACACGGGAATCTGACACTGAAAGTCCGAGAGGTGCAGAAGATTATTAATCACTGAGTTGAGTGAAAACAGCAACAATTAAATTCTATGTAAGGATATAGGCTGGACCTATCTGAAATACCGTACCATGCTCTAAAAGGAACATCCCATGTTCCAAAGCAAGTGTATATAGTCAATGGACATTATCGTCCTACACCCAAAATCAGTCAATTATTTTAGTGGGGGACCTATACAAACGGATACCCCAGTCTAAGTTCGAAATGCCCTAGTAGCTTCAAATCCATAGACCCAATGCGAGTACAGGAAAATCAAGAAGATATCGTCCGGAGAATCACATGAAATAGATATGAAGGATCTCCAATCCCTGGACAACAACGACAAATTCCCTTATCTCATTAATAGAATCACTGTTGTCGATGTTCAGTTCGAAATAAAAAATCCTTAGGGACGATCATACTGCAGAAAACCTTAATAGGATCACATTGATCGATGCAGTCAATAAATGTGAACACCTCACAGGACTGGGCCAATAAATCTATTACGCCACCAATGTCAGAGTGCTTTGGGAGGCAATCCCCGATGAATCTTTACCGTGGAAACCAGTTCAAAAAATAGCCGGGAAAAGAAACGGCTAATCGGAAAAACCAGATAGCACTCAGGATTGGCAGCAACAACAACAGTGACATCCAGGGAAAGCCCACCATCTCCTGCATATGCAGAACCCAAAGCTCTTACAGGGTTGTGAAATAATAAATGAATCAACCCAGCTATTCCAGAGGTTATACCACCAATTCTGAAGAAATCCGGACTCCTTCAGAAAATCCTGTGACTGAATTTGTCCGGATATGTCCCCCCTTTAAAAAATACTTGAAAGATATTTAAAAGTATCCTTCATACCAGGCGCCCCCTATGGGAAACATCAGAATAAGGACCCCATCACAGAACCACTATTGCACCAATCCCAGGACAACAAAACCACTATGTTTGGATGATCCAAGGAGAGCATAACGATAACTAATTCAGTGGATACCCAGGGAAATCATGACTGAGTATCGATCAGGAAATGTAGTCAGCGATATGATCATTAAACACACCACCCTTCAAAAACCCATGCACCGGGGCAATCTCATAACATCATTCAAGATTCAACCCCTCGACCAAACCGCTTGCGATGAACCCCATTACCCCGAACAAACAGATAGCAGCATGCAATAATACATAATAAAATTCTCATCATGCGAATACCCGAAAAGAACTTATAAAAGATAAAATTCAGGACTCACATACAGGATTATTCGATGAGAACAGTAACAAAACTATATTCCTGCAAGAACAAGCTATTCTCTACGTAGAAGACAGCATGTTCTATCATGTACATACACGTTTCTTTCTTATTGAAACTTGTATCACCTGCAGTATCTTGTCATCTCCCTATGTTTGTTCAATGCTCTCCCGGACTTTGGACTTACCATGCTGCAGGCTACCATGCTGAAAATTGCGAACCTCATCTTCTGTACGTAGGAACCCATTGACCAAGACCTGAAGTTTTCATCTCAGGAAGATCCGGTTTGGCTGAGAGAACAGCGGTGGAAAGAGGTGGAGATCATCACAAAATGGGTTCTTTCATTTTTTTTATTAATTCAACCAAACTCCATCTCGGATCCCAATTTCAATGACGGAAAGTTCACCGTGGCTATGGCCGTTTCCAAATAGTACGATCGCTTGCTGTGGAGGAAGACGGCGGAGTCGAGCCACGATTTGGAGTAGGCACTGTCTTTCTCTGTTAGAGGAGTTTGTGGGAGAGGAAGCGGCACCAACGATATGGCCTTGGGATGGGCGAGTGTGCCATTGGATGTCAATTGAACCACTATCTAGATACGGTGCAACACTATATTTAACGAAGATCATGCAAAAAAGCGATGGAGAAAATTGGTCAACGGCCTGACACTCTTGAGATGTGGGAAACATTGTTGAGATTTGAGATTTGGATAGCTGTTGAGGCCGAGGCCGACGAATCTCAATAGTGTTACTAGGTTAAATTTCATAGTAAAATATTTATTTACATAAATATATATATATATATATATATATATATATATATATATATATAAAATATAAAATATTTAATAAATCAAATATGTTTTCAATTTTTTTCATGTATAATTTAATATCCTTTAACTATTTATGAAGAGTTTATTTATTAAAGTGAAATAATTTTATATTAAAGATTATTTACAAGTTGCTTTGTTTTTAATAATGATGACAAATTAATGTATATTTTTTATAATTTTATTATTTATTTGATAATTGAGTTATGAGAGGATTTTTTATTAGGGTTGTGTTTTAAAGTATAGTTTAATTAGTTTATATATATATATATATATATTACAGTGAGTTTTGTCCAAAATCTAAGGAAGATTTGTTAGAATTAAAGGTATGAATTATATAGTTTATATCACAACTTTTCAGGTAGTTGAACTCACTCATGCATTGAAAAATGTAATTTAAACAACAACAACAAAATTATATAATTGAATTTTGTAAAAAGAAAAATAACGTAGCATGGATTAAACCAAATAATAATTTAATGTTTTAAATATATATATATATATATATGATGATGGTGGTTAACTTCCACTGAAACCAATCTTTGGTTTATTGAACCTAAAGAAAATAGTTATTTAGTTTGATTTAAGATTTTATTCCTATGCTCGAAAAGCTTGGAGAGAACCTCCGGAACTCACTATATATATATTTTATTTTTTATATAAGATTCTATTTTGCCAAATCTTTATAATTTTTTACTTAATTTAACTATATTTAAACTAAAAAATGACTACTGTGGATATTCGGAGTCTTACTTGAAAAACTACACCATAGAAATCTCCAATCTAGTATATTTAAACTAGGTAAGAGTACCTCTTTTTCATCTAAAATTTAATTTAGTTATATTTAAACTGGGAAGCAAGTACTAAATCCTTTAGCTTGTTTAACATATTTGTTCTTAGGTTTTGAATATTATATTTAACATATTTTTCGTCTCGTTTTAAACTCATAACATATTGGTTTTGTTTTAGAATTGTTTTCTCCTATGTAGCTTGTTTAACATATTTGTTCTTAAGTTTTGAATATTATATTTAACATATTTTTCATCTGGTTTTAAACTCATAACATATTGGTTTTGTTTTAGAATTGTTTCTAAGATGTTTTGTTGTAATTTTATATATTAAAAAAATTTAAATTATTATTTCTCAAATTTTTAAAAATGACTGTAATTTAAAATAATTCAAAGCTAGTGACGCTTAGAATAGAGAGTAATATGGTGTTTTGTTAAGAAATTCAGTAATCAGGGTAATAGGGTATTTTGTTAAGACATTTTGTGGTGAAAAAGTTTTAGTGGGAAAAAATTCAGCCATATTAACAACTAGTGTGGCTAAATCTTGGTGCAATCTCCAGGTGATGGATTGATTTTGACTAGTGTTGTGCTCAGTGGTGAAAAAGTCTCACAGTGCAAAAATTCAACCATATTTACAACTAGTGTGGCTCAAGCTTAGTGGGATCTAGTTATTTTAACGACTTAAGAGACAGACTTAGGAGGTTTAGATGTCATGTAGTTACTCAAACCACAGCTTAAGAATGTCAATTACCTCAAAACTTAAATTACGTAATTTAAAAAAAAAAAAAAAATTCAAACTAATTTGAATGTCTTTTTTATTAATCATAATTTAATAAACAATATTTTAAAATAATAATTTCCCATAAACTATACCTTTTATTCATTATTATATTAATATTTTAATTAAACAATTCAAAGTTTTACTAACATTCAAGTCTAATTACCATTTATAAATAACTCATGCAACTATCCTTTGATATTAAATCTATGTATGGAAAATTATTTTTAATTTGGTTATATATATATATCATCATCATCAAAAATAAAATACATAAGTTAATTAAATTGGATCATGAATGCAAAAGAAAAAGTTGAGTCTTATAATTTTTGGTAGAAAAGCTTAGAAAGATGAAGACATATTCGACATAGTAAAAGAATAATTAAAAACTATGTCATAAATTGAAACAATTTATCTCACAAAAGCAAAAAGGTTGGGAAATATAGTCGAACATAATAGACTAGCCACTGTTAGGGTAAGTTGTAATGACCATAAATTTGGCACACATAGTAAATCTCCAAGCCTAAAAAGGACAGGAATATTTATAAATGAGGATCTCATTCCAAAAGCCAAGTTGAATAAGGAAATAGGTTCAAAATAAGAGTGATAAATAGAAATTTGGAACACTCTGGATCATCTTTTGGTGTTGTTGAGGCTTTCCATGCCATAAAGGTCCTATGTCAAGTTTGATCCTGAATGAAATTGATATTATTTTCTTCATTGGAACTAGAGAACATGATGAGTCCAACATCCTAGACATAGATAGTTTCATTCTATAGTCGACTTGGAACAATAAATCCTCTCGAAGAGGAATTGGAGGAATAGCATGTTATAAACAAAAATATTTCTCATCGCACTTAGCTTCATAAGATAGACTCCCTCAATAAATACATTTGGATTATCTCACAGTAACAACAATAAGATTTATTTCACAATTTGTTATTTTGCACGTATCAACTCTACCTTTTATAAGAAAAACAATTTTCATAAGAATTGCTCATATAATACCTTAGAACAAGATATTCATAGTCTAAGGAATGAAGGTAATATCCTCATGTTAGGAGACTTCAATGCTCCAAATGAAACTAATTGAGTTATCCTTCTAAGTAATGACTCTAAACCCAATCATATTTGGCTAGATGAGGACCTTGACTTAGCTAGTAGATTCAAAAGAAACTCTAAAGTCCTGGCCAAGAATTTATGGTATCGAATTATCTAGCTATGTAGTTCCCAAGACCTTATAATTTATAATGGCAGTAAAAAATGGCCTAACTCCAACTAGATGACTTGTATTCATGAGCTTATGTCGTGGATTATGTGATATCAAATATCCTTGTTTTCAACCATATTGTAGATTTTGACCTCTTATATGACCATGAGCTCAATTTTGATCATAGGCATTTAACTTTATCTCTAAATTTTGATAATAAATTTATTTACTTGATGTATATTAAAATTTTATTTTGATAAAAAAAATATATTTACTTGAAATTTTATTTTGTTTTGAAGCCCATTTTAGACCTCAAATTTTCTCTAATGCTACAAACTCAAGATTAAAGGTAATACTCCCTACCCTATCCTCTTTGATTGAAGCTAGTATTTTCCCCATTGAAAACATGGTTATGCCTAGGTATCTCATGTATAAGAAGAAGCTATTTAACATTGAAGCCAAGATGTTTCTTGAATTGCCTCTAACTCTAGCCAAAACCCGCACCTTCAACTCAAGCAATGATGGCATAAGAATGCTCAGTATTGGCTAGACCATTTTTCAAGGAGTGCCTTAACACAACACTCAATCACCATCTAGCCAAGACCTTGTCGACGAATAATAAGGATAATATTAAAAATATAATTATTCCAAATTTAAAGATAAGTTGTGATAAAGAAATAGAGGGGAAAATGAAACTACAATATTATAAAGAGGTGATCACTCTCAATCTTGAAAACCAAAATTATATGTCTGTGTCAATAAGAAATGAAGATTGCTAATATAAGAACTAATTCTCTTGAGCTTCAAAGAGAAATTGGGCATTGGCCAATTCCCAAAACACCATGGGATGAAAGAGTGTGCCATACTAAGAGGGTTTAAGATGAAAAACACTTTCTCTTTGAATCTCCATCTTTTACTCACATTCTTTCTAAGTTTCAAAATATTTGTCACACTACCAACCTTCTTGACTTGTCAAGTCAACATAATTATGGGATTCTTTCTTAAGGTCTGATAGACCATATTTGTCTAACTCACGTTAATTATCATAATCATCAAATAATAATAATAGTCACCTTTGTTTTAAAATGTATTTATACTTACAAAAATAATAATAATAAAAATCATTTTTTTAATTGTATTTATACTTATAAAAAGAGGGAATCTAAATTCATTAAAATAGTTTTGGAATATTTTCATAGATATTTTATTGAAAATTAAAACCTATTCATTAAATAATAATTAGTATGTAGTGTTTATTTTTTAATAGGGTTTCCAAATTTTTAATGTAATTATCTATAATTATAAGGTGGATGGTAGAGATTGAATTCCCTCAAATATTCTAAAATATTTTTAGCCATTTTTATATATTAAAAGTTGAGATTTATTTCAAAACTATTTATGTATTTTCCTCTTTTTAAATTAAATTTATTAATTAAAAAATAGCATATGAAAAATAATTATAGTTTTTTGAACATGTGGTATTACTAAGCCATGGTAGTGATCCATGATATTGTAACAAACTTCTTTTCACGTAAGAATCTCTATGAAACCATTGAAACTCTATTGTGAAGAATATTGTTACATGTTTTTTAAATGTATATATGTTAAACTTCTTTAATAATAATAATAATAATAATAAAGTTATAATTAACTCTCTCAAGTCAAGTATGGAAGAGATGTTGTAATGTCTTGTACTGACCTATCCTAGGAATTTGACTTCTGTGATCCATAAATTATGTACCACATCTTTCTGTGAAAATCACATTCGAGAAATTTGTGTCCATCTTAACTTCAGATCCACCAAGCATGAAAAGAGATTTATTTGATCTCTCTAGGTGTTTTGTAGATTCGATTTAAGATGGATCTAGGCTAATTTAGTTAATTTTTATGATTTTTAAAATTTTGATAATATAAGACTTATTACAGGGTAAGTGTTTTGATGTCTATCAACTGTTTAATTTATATAACTATGCTAATAATTAAGATAAAGAATTGAAGTTTATCTTAAATGTAATTATGCCCATTTTACTTTTCAATTTAATTAAAAAACTATCCAATCTACAAATATCATTAAAATATTCTTATTTATTATTACTTTACTATATATATAATAATTTAAAATTAAATCATAATTTAATTAATTTCTATGATATTTTTAATTTTGACAATATAAAATATTTTATAAAATAAGTAACTTGATATCAGTTAAATGATATAAACATTTATTAACCATTTAATTTCTATAACTATAAAAATCAATTTTCATATTACAAATTTATATTTTATTTTTAATAAATAATATATTAACAAACTTTTCCAATCACTTACTCTTTTACGCATTTTTAATGGAAGTTGTCTACCGAGCCCGTAAAATATCCTGGACGATAGAAAATTGCTAGAATCTGGTCAGCTAAAACTCGAAAAATCAGGCGCTTGGAATGTTTAGAATCCACTTTTGATGTTGGAAATGGATTCAGCACTATCAAAAATCCTTAGGGCACTTAAAATATTAAAGTTTAACAACTATAAGCAAGATTCTAGGCAAATTTTTACCAGATTTTCTAAAAATCATTGCCAGATTCTAAGAAAAAAATGTGGCCTTTTTAGACTACACGTTTTTAATGTAATGTACCTATTATCTGCCAACCTGGTAACCCTTGTAAAGATACCCACCCTTTCGTACCGTGACATACTTTCACTCTTATCCAACTACCCTTCCAAATAGGACTCACACTTTCCAAAGTGCATTTTGAAGAAAACCATGCCTCAGTGCTTCTAGAAACCAGTCACGCCGACTTTCATACTCCCATAGGCCTTTTTTTTAAAGATTATCTAACACTTATTAGCAACAACCAACAACTCTTTGAAAGATGTCAACCTCACTTTCATTCTTTCAAAGATGTCAACCTCACTTTCATTCTATTACTGAGAAAGCTTAGGTGTCAACCACCTAACCTTTCAAAGAAAACGACGATGTCGGATTATTCCCATTTACCGAGACCTTTTCCACCACTTCTACCCGTAACCGAGACCCACCCTTTTAAATTTGTGAAACTATTTTTCATTTTATAAAAAGTAAATAAAATTAGGTGAAACAATTTCTCATTTTCGAAGGCAATTAAAAATTGATAAAACAAAAAATTCACACATTTCTAAAGAGGTATATAGGAATGTTTCCAATGGGCCATGAATGGGCATGGCTCATTCATCTTTTCAGCTTCCTCCTCATAATTTCTCATTTTAGAAAGCGATTAAAAATTGATAAAAAAAATTGGCTGTAACAAACACTGATAACTTCACATGGAAATGTAAGGAGCTAAATTTTTTTATACAAGTTACTCACGGGTAACTATCCATTCACTATTAAATATTCCTTACTCATCATTACATGGAACGTTTACCAATTCATAGTGTCACTTTTAGAATAAGAATAGTAAGCTCCTCAACCACTAACAACCTCCATTACAGTAAATTAACATAATATTGTATGATGTAACTTTACACTCATTTTATTATTCATGTAGTCATCACATACTTGGAATTATGAACTTCATAACAAGAAAGGAATCAACATCATCATCTTGACACAATAATCAATCTCATCATTGAACACCAATATACCCTGGAAACCCCGTAGGGTGAAAACCAACAACGTTTAATTTTATTATTAAACGCTCGTGAAGGTGATCAACCGTCACTCAATGGCTTATTTGGGAGACCATCCCTTAACCATCGTTTATAAATATTACAAGGAAATATACAAATATCTAGCTTAAATCCATTACAATAAATATGATAACATTTACCCACTAATCTTCATATCTTCATATCTTCATATCTTGGTGGCATGGATGCCCTACAATGGACCATCGTATATTGGATCATCCTGCAACTCGCACTTATATGCATGAACCATAATCATTTACCTACCACCAAGTTAAGCATAATATTTTCTTTGTACAATTCACCATCATTCCCTACTCAAGATTCATTAAATATTAATCAATTATTTCTTATATCTATACTATAGAGGCTTCTCCATCTACTCATGTATATTCATGACATGCAAGTAAAGTACCTTGACATTCTCTCTTTAACAACACATACCTCATATGTGCTAGTTATAAGTCGTCACATTAACTAATGTTTCCATTGAATAAGCACACATTCCTGCATGACAATAGCTACATCTCCCAAGTTTTTCTTTAAAATAAACTGATACATCAGTTACGATATTCATGCATGCAAATTACATAATTTAATCAAAATAGCTAACCCTTGAGCTTTTTACTTTTAGTACATGGAGTGCAATCTAAAATATCAATTGTTGCTCCCATGCATGCAAATTTCATATAGATTCCAAAAGAGTCTCCAACGAAGCACATAACTTCCTTCACAAGTCTTCCGAAAGGAAATCTCAATGCTAGTGAGCATGTAAACATATGTTTTTTTTTCTGTAATGCTATGCAATTAAGAATACAATACATGTCTTCTTTTTCAAAGATTATACTAACAATTATTTTCAATGTAGTTTAGCACAACATGTCTTCTTTTTCACTGATTATACTAACAATTATTTTCAATGTAGTTTAGCACAACACGCTATATTTCCCACACACAAATATTTATATTCTTTCCAATGAAAGTTATTACATAAGTTGCATGCCTATGCATGATCTTATTCCAAAAGGAATTAACATCATAATCATGATAAAAAGTGATCACACAGTTTGTTCCTCTAAAGAAACATAGTTTGTTCATCTAAAGAAATATAATTGTCATGGAATTATGAATTAACTAATATTTACAAACACCCTCGTAATCTACCCATGGATTTATGAAATAATTAATCTCTACCAACACCATGGTAAACTATCCATGGATTTATTAATTCATTAATATTTACCAATACCATGGTAAACTATCCATAGATTTATTAATTCATTAATCTTTACCAATACCATGGTTAAATATCCATGGATTTATTAAATAATTACTATTTACAACATGGTTAATGTATAGAATATTAATGTGAGAAACTTCTCTTTTCTTCTTCACTACACATGAAAATATTTCAAGAGTTACTCTCTTTAATCTGTTCAAGAAAATACTTTGGACTTGTTACAATTTCATAAACTAAATGTGTACAAAATCCATTTTAAATTAAGATCATGCATCTTCTATTTTATTGCTTATACAATATTATATAAATATTTATATTAAAGAGTTACCCTCTTTAATCGATTCAAGAAATTCCCTTTTAAAGTAAAGTACATGCATCTTCTATTTTCTTGTGTATACAATAATATGTAAATATTTATATATATATCTCTTTCCATATAAACATGGAAAATATTTTGAACATAATCAAACACCAGAAACAAATGAAAAATCATTACTTATCTTTTATCATACCTGTTGACTTTCTGCGCTGCTCAACACCCATACATTCTCCAATAACCCTCGTGATGCCTTAATCGTCCAATTTATGCTCCTTATAACTCTATGTTGCTTACGCTCAGCAATCAAACATCTTGAGAAATCATGAGTTCTGGTGTTTACGATCTAGGTCTTACGAACCAAGGAAAATCAATGAATTTGATCGATCCAAATTGGATTCTCACAGGGAAATGGTGCAGATGCGTGGTGGAACCAAATTTAATCACATAAAACCCATGCATGATGTGGCAATATAACTTCTGCAAACCCACCTGCTATAAACGAATATGAAATAGCTGTGCATATTACAAATATCACCCACCTCTGATGCTCATCTCCCAAATGCTAGCTCACGACTCCTTTTTCCCGTATCGGGTTGAGTCCCCTGTCTCTCATAAATAGAGAATTCCATAGATGGTTATCAAGAATTCGTTTCCAACGAATTCTTGAATAAATAGTTACATTACGTAAAATTAATTCACTGTGAGTTGGTTGGAGTATGTGTGTTACATACTCCCCCCCTTGAAGAGAACACCATCCTCGGTGTGCTTCTCTCACTGAAACTTAATCTTATACTCATGATATAACAATATAAACAACCCAAAGGGGGTCCTGCCCCTCACAATGAAACACTTTCGTTTCCTTATATGCCATTAATTGAAACAATAATGTTTTTATCCATATTCATAAGCATGTATAGCACAAATAATATTTCATTTCCATTTCTAACTACTTATCCCTTATTCAATTCATAAAAATATAGAAAAATATATATACCAACTTTACCATTACTTACCAATTACTATTAGAAGTAATGATGCCTTTTACACAAGCTCTCTGAGAATGGTTGAACACCCAGCAACACTCCCTTGAAAAGCCTGTAATGTATGACTAAGAAATCCAATCACATTAGTCACATAGTTTCAATCAAATGAAAATACTTGCAACTATCAAACATTCTTGCAATATCAAGAGATGTTTTAATCAAAGTACTTCCACAAGTACTCAGAGAGAACCAACTCTCTAATCAATGTATCACGTGCACACCGTCTTAGCTCCTGTTAAAGACATCCACACAATACTTCAAAAAGTACTCAGAGAGCACCTAGCTTTCTAATCTTACCAATGGTAAATCAATGCACCATAAGAATATCCTAGCCTCTGCTAAGACATTCAAACAAATTAGTAATAAAATAAATGAACTTATGCATTCAATAATTCATTTTCCAAGCACCAAGCTCCATTCCTCTTAATATCTACATAAAATATTTACTCAATCATATAAAAATTCATTTTAATATAACACATAACTTTTTACTTAACTTGTTTCATTATGAGAACCACAATGGTAAACAAAATGCTCCTCCCAACCCATGGGAGTTGGTTTCTACAACCAATTCGAGTCATTTTCTCATTTAGACAGTCAATCTTTCCATATTAATTCAAAATAGCACAACACACTAAAAATTCCTTATACTTATCTGGAAATTTAGTCTTTCAAGCTGTGGTCCTCCCAACCATCAAGGGAGGCTATTACGTCCTCCACTTTTCCCCAGCTCCAGAATCTGGACGGTGCCACGGGTTAACAGTGCAATAGATTTTCTCTTTCTTCTATGATCTCTAGATGGCCAATCCAGTCAAACTCAGAAATTTTTGGCTTTACAAGGGTTGTTGTAAGCCATTTTCAACTGATCACAACCAGCTCTAGAAAATACTCCCCTTTACCATTTTGCACAGAACCCCTACTCCTCCTCTGGGATTCAGCTTTATCCTTAAAGGAGTAAATAACTGTCTTTCCAACTGTCCCCAACCACCTGCTATTCTTGGAAACATTTCTACCATCAGTTTAAAATTAATTTCAGCAAATTAAATAATTTTCTTTATCAACAGTGATGATTTAATTTTTTCTTGCCAGATAAAAAAAATTAAACAAATTGTCTTTAACTAGTTAATACTAGTTAACTTTAATGAAGCTGTCACAACTCCCCCCTTGGAAGTAACATACATGTGTTGTACATTATTATTTCCGAAATAACAAAATCATGCACATTAAAACATGATACTTTAACATTTACTGTTGCAATTCACATTGAAATGTTTGCGATGTTTTATTTTCACAAATTTTTTGTTTCCATTAAGCTAACCATGCTTAATATAAGAAACAATGCTAATTGTAAATATGCATTTCTCAAGCATATATTATCTTACGCAATCATTTTAAGTTCCTACATAAAATGTTGTCATGCCTAAAAGTATATACAAATATTCATTAATGCGTATATGTCAATAACAATTAGGGTATGAGTGCAAACATTTCCAATTCCCATAATGTTCTGTTCCAGCAAATTGACACACAAACTAATTATCATAATCACTTGTTCACAAATTTAAAATAGCTTTAGTCAAAATCGATTCATGCATATAACTTTCATTACTTATTCATTCATAACTAATCAATGTTGTTAATAATTTTAATGCATCCATGACGACTCATGCAAAAACTAGTCAGTCAACTAGTCATTATAGTTAAGTCTCACAACTTGACCCATTAAGAGGCTTCATTCAATTTAATTTTAACACTCTATCATCTTATATAAGGACTTTCCTCACCTTTTGCATTCATGCATTAGTTTCACACACCATCACTATACACATTCATCTTTTTAAAGTAGTGCATGGTAGCTTTAGAAATTTTATTGCATGCAAAAACAATTACCTCTTTTCAAACTCAAATGAAAGATAACTATTTTTCTTTCATTCCTTTTAGACTTTTCTTTTTTGCCTAAAGAAATTAAGCATAATACACATATTAATCTCATAGGCATATTCTTATGCAGAAAAAGTATATTATAATAGCATGCACATTTTTAAGAATTCTTTTGAATAGAATCTAATCTCATGCAATGCCATTTTTTTACATATATAACAATTCCTTTTTAAAGGAAATCAACATGCACATGCACGGACCATGCCTTGAATATACCTCTATAACACAATGGATATTATTTGTGCATGTAAGAAAGATCACTCTCCCTCTTTGTGCATGCAAGCGAGATAGCTCTTCCTTTACTATAGGCAACACATATTCCCTTCTTAGAATTCTATATCATGAAATACTATTTTCATGTAAAAAGATTAACATAATAGAAATCCTTAACATAATAATTATGTTTTCTAGAAGAGACGACATGGATTCTTTTCAGAAAAACCAATACAATAAGTTTTCCTTTTACCATGGCATATCTTTCTAAAAGATTATCATATTAGTAATGCTTTATTACTTTCCAAAAGAACTAGCACAATCTTGCATATTAAGTAAAACCACATTTTACTCTATATTTGTCTCTTTTAGTTGCAAGATTCACATGCAAGAATTATTTCAAAATATACATATTTCTCTCCTAGAAAAATTCAAATGTATATTAGTTTAAATTTTCAAGAAAAACATGTACATGTTTCATTTTCAAGAAACCAAATTCCCATCTCCTTTCATGAAAACTTCAACATAACAATGGAATTCTTACGTACACGGAAAACACATATCCTTTTTAAAGAAACTCTAACTTCATTGCTATTTACTTTTTACGCATTGTAATTTCCATAAATGCAATAACTATTGTTTCAAGAAAAGAAAGATAATAATACTTATCTCTTGAAACTCTTTGTTCAACCTGGATTAGAGATGTGATGCCTTCCTTCACAGACGCACATTTCATCTCCGATCTCTTTAGAATCAACTTATTTCTCTCCCTACTGCAGTACTCATCCCCATCAGGAAATTATCATTGCTCCTCTACAACAATGTTTTCTTTTCGCTTAACAAATCCCCAAAGGCGCTAGTGTTGCAACCTTTAGCTCTGATACCACTTGTAACATACATCGATAACTTCACATGGAAATGTAAGGAGTTGAAAATTTTTATACAAGATACTCAGGGGTAACTATCCATTCACTATTAAATATTCCTTACTCATCATTACATAGAACGTTTACCAGTTCATTGTGTCACCTTTAGAATAAGAATAGTAAGCTCCTTAACCATAAACAACCTCCATTACAGTACATTAACATAATATTGTATGATGTAACCTTCCACTCATTTTATTATTCATGTTGTCATCACATACTTGGCATTATGAACTTCATAACAAGAAAGGAATCAACATCATCATCTTGACACAATAATCAATCACATCATTGAACAGCAATATACCCTGGAAACCCTGTAGGTTGAAAACCAACAACTTTTAATTTTATTATTACACTCATGAGGGTGATCAACCCTCACTCAATGGCTTATAAGGAAGACCGTCTCTTAACCATCGTTTATAATTCTTACAAGGAAATATACAAATATCTAGCTTAAAGCCATTACAATAAATATGATAACATTTACCCACTAATCTTCATATCTTCATATCTTCATATCTTGGTGGCATGGATGCCCTACAATGGACCATCGTACATTGGATCATGCTGTAGCTCGCACTTATCTGCATGAACCATAATCATGTACCTGCCACCAAGTTAAGCATAATATTTCCTTTGTACAGGTCACCATCATTCCCTGGTCAAGATCCATAAAGTATTAATCAATTATTTCATATATCTATACTATAGAGGCTTCTCCATCTACTCATGTATATTCATGACATGCAAGTAAAGTACCTTGACATTCTCCCTTTAACAACACATACCTCATATGTGCTAGTTATAAGTCATCACATTAACTAATGTTTCCATCGCATAAGCACACATTCCTGCATGACAATAGCCACATCTCCCAAGTTTTTCTTTAAAATAAACTGATACATCAGTTACGATATTCGTGCATGCAATTTACATAATTTAATCAAAATAGCTAACCCTTGAGCTTATTACTTTTAGTACATGGAGTGCAATCTAACATATCAAATATTGCTCCCATGCATGAAAATTTCATATAGATTCCAAAAGAGTCTCCAACGAAGCACACACTTCCTTCACGAGTCTTCCCAAAGGAAATCTCAACACTAGTGAGCATGTAAACATATGTTTTCTTTTCTGTAACGCTACGCAATTAAGAATACAATACATGTCTTCTTTTTCAAATATTATACTAACAATTATTTCCAATGTAGTTTAGCACAACATGCTATTTTTCCCATATACAAATATTTATATTCTTTCCAATGAAAGTTATTACATACGTGGCATGCCTATGCATGATCTTCTTCCAAAAGGAATTAGCATCATAATCATGATAACAAGTAATCACACAGTTTGTTCCTCTAAAGAAACATAGTTTGTTCATCTAAAGAAATATAACTGAGTAGTTCCTTAATCCATGGATTTATTAAATAACCAATCTTTACTAACACCATGGTAATCTATTCATGGAATTATGAATTAACTAATATTTACAAACACCCTCGTAATCTACCCATGGATTTATGAAATAATTAATCTCTACCAACACCATGGTAAACTATCCATGGATTTATTAATTCATTAATATTTACCAATACCATGGTAAACTATCCATGGATTTATTAAATAATTACTATTTACAACATGGTTAATGTATAGAATACTAATGTGAGAAACTTCTCTTTTCTTCTTCACTACACATGAAAATATTTCAAGAGTTACTCTCTTCAATCTATTCAAGAAAATACTTTGGACATGTTACCATTTCATAAACTAAATGAGTACAAAATCCCTTTTAAAATAAGAGCATGCATCTTCTATTTTCTTGCTTATACAATATTATATAAATATTTATATTAAAGAGTTACCCTCTTTAATCTATTCAAGAAATTCCCTTTTAAAGTAAAGTACATGCATCTTCTATTTTCTTGCGTATACAATAATATATAAATATTTATTGATGCAGTAAGTATCCGAATGTACCGAAACCGTGCTTATTATGCAAATGGGGCTAAGCAAACTAGGGCAAGAATTAGTTAAAACCGATTCTTGATCCCTGAAAAACATATAAAGAAAGAACCTTGTAGTGTGAGGGGGAGATATAGGGGAGCGAATGCAATGTAGTCGCCGGAGAAATGATTACTGAGGCTGAAATGCCTCAGATGTAATCTTGCATTTTGTATTATAATAGAATATGGTGTTATCTGGTTTTTTTCTGTGTATCGAATTTATGGGTGGCTTATGTTTTAAGTTTTCTGTGTTAAATTCCGTTTTTTATGGTTTGATTGGTCCGCCATCGATCACCACGGGGATCAATGGCGATCCAGCGGAAGAGTGATATAAAATGAATGTTGTATGGATTGTATTTGGTAAATTTCTTTACACCGAGAGGTCTTTAGAGAGCGGTTAAATGATTGTAATAAATCTGAAGGTTTGGACACTTTATTAAAGTGTTGGAAGTGATTGTAAGTGGAATCATTGAAAGGCGCAAGTTCCATATGGAACAGAGTTTGTGCAAACAATAGTCGACAATTATTAGTGAGTCTTTAAGGTCAGTATTGAAATCGACCTTCAGTCTTAAAATGGATGCTGGATATCTGGTATATCGGTTGAGAACCCATATAATGCAGAAAGGGCG
This sequence comes from Pinus albicaulis, assembly GCA_034641835.2. Taxonomy (NCBI): domain Eukaryota; kingdom Viridiplantae; phylum Streptophyta; class Pinopsida; order Pinales; family Pinaceae; genus Pinus; species Pinus albicaulis. Next base: position 1,337,686,269 of record CM076578.1, read on the forward strand.
TAGAATTTGTTTCTGTCTATTTTAAATTGAATGGAACAGTAATCGACAAATGCCGAAAGTTCAGGTTGAAGGCACGTGTTATGAGTTTCGGCGAGGAACGAAAAGAAGATTGACCGGCCAAGGGTTATAATCGAATCCAATTTCTTTGACTGAGATCAATTGAATCGATCCATAATTATTGGGTTATAGCGGCAGAAGATTGGGGGTTTTGCAATATCAAACCAGTGATATCGCACAGCTTTGGGGTGCGAGTGGTTTTTTTGAGTTTGGAATGCCGTGACCAATGATTTTCTTGGAGTTTAAAACAGAGTTCGAAATCAGAGTGGCGCAGAGAAAGCGGAATTGGCCTATATCCATAGGTCCCATAATCGAGTTCGGAGTTATGAATTTGCAGTTTCGACATGGAAAACGAAGATTGCAGATTCATGTTTGATTAACTGAAAGGTGAATTTGCATGTGGCAGATTCACTTTTCGTCAAGTGGTATCAGAGCGAGAAAATCTTGCGGAAAGGAGTTTTTGCGTGCGAGGAAGACAAGGTACAGTTGTGTGAAGTTTTGTTAAGCTTGTGATTTTTTGTGTTTTGTGAAGGTAGCAGCAGAGGAAGGTGAGTAGATGCAGCAACCTAGAGTAGGAGTGCTCAATTGGTTCGAGAGGAGAGAACCAGAGATGCCAAAAGACTAAGCTCAGGAGGGAAGCTTGGTGAGGTATCTGGTAGCAGGGAGGACTGCTATTGCAGAGGTTTTGTTGCAGTTGACGATGGATAATTCCACAGAGGACGTGGGTAGAATTGTTCAAGAGATGTTGCTACAGGAAGATCACAAGGAGCTGAAAAAATTGTTGATAGATACAGAAGACATACGACTAGGAGGTCATAAATTTTTTTGTGCCTCGTGAGTCTGATGCAGGGGCATCCGAACAGACTGAAACTGCAGAGGCGGTTATGCAAACAGTTAAGCAAACTAGGGCAAGAATTAGTTAAAACCGATTCTTGATCCCTGAAAAACATATAAAGAAAGAACCTTGTAGTGTGAGGGGGAGATATAGGGGAGCGAATGCAATGTAGTCGCCGGAGAAATGATTACTGAGGCTGAAATGCCTCAGATGTAATCTTGCATTTTGTATTATAATAGAATATGGTGTTATCTGGTTTTTTTCTGTGTATCGAATTTATGGGTGGCTTATGTTTTAAGTTTTCTGTGTTAAATTCCGTTTTTTATGGTTTGATTGGTCCGCCATCGATCACCACGGGGATCAATGGCGATCCAGCGGAAGAGTGATATAAAATGAATGTTGTATGGATTGTATTTGGTAAATTTCTTTACATCGAGTGGTCTTTAGAGAGCGGTTAAATGATTGTAATAAATCTGAAGGTTTGGACACTTTATTAAAGTGCTAGAAGTGATTGTAAGTGGAATCATTGAAAGGCGCAAGTTCCATATGGAACAGAGTTTGTGCAAACAATAGTCGACAATTATTAGTGAGTCTTTAAGGTCAGTATTGAAATCGACCTTCAATCTTAAAATGGATGTTGGATATCTGGTATATCGGTTGAGAACCCATATAATGCAGAAAGGGCGTAGAATTTGTTTCTGTCTATTTTAAATTGAATGGAATAAAGAATCGAAAAAAATGTCGAAAGTTCAAAGCTGAAGGCACGGTTATGAGTTCCGCGAGGAACGAAGAAAGAAGACGACCGTTTATGTTGTTCAATCGGACTGATCAGACTCAATTGAATCGATCCATAATTATTGGGTTATACGTTAAGATCGGGAAGCTGGTAACACAAAGGAAGAATATCGCACAACTTTGGGGTGTGAGTGGTTTTTCCGAGTTTGGAATGTCGTGACCAATGATTTGCTTGGAGTTTAAAACAGAGTTTGAAATTGGAGTGGCGGAGTGGAAGCGGAATGGGCCTATATCCATAGGTCCCAGAATCGAGTTCGGAGTTATGAATTTGCAGTTTCGACATGGAAAACGAAGATTGCAGATTCATGTTTGTTTAACTGAAAGGTGAATTTTCCTGTGGCAGATTCACTTTTCATCATTTATATATATATCTCTTTCCATATAAACATGGAAAATATTTTGAACATAATCAAACACCAGAAACAAATGAAAAAGCATTACTTATCTTGTATCATACGTGTTGACCTTTTGCGCTGCTCAGCACCCATAAGTTCTCCAACAACCCTCGTGATGCCTTAATCGTCCAAGTTATGCTCCTTATAACTCTAGGTTGCTTACGCTCAGCAATCAAACATCTTGAGAAATCATGAGTTTTGGTGCTTACGATCTAGGTCTTCCAAACCAAGGAAAATCGATGAATTTGATCGATCCAAATCGGATTCTCACAGGGAAATGGTGCAGATGCGTGGTGGAACCAAATGTAATCACATAAAACCCACGCATGATGTGGCAATATAACTTCTGCAAACCCACCTGCTATAAATGAATATGAAATAGCTGTGCATATTGCAAATATCACCCACCTTTGACGTGCATCTCACAAATGTTAGCTCATGGCTCCTTTTTCCCGTATCGGGTTGAGTCCCCTACCTCCCGTAAATACAGAATTCCATAGATGGTTATCAAGAATTCGTTTCCAACGAATTCTTGAATAAACAGTTACATTATGTAAAATTAATTCACGGTGAGTTGGTTGGAGTACGTGTGTTACATTGGCACATATTTATGAAGAGGTATATAATTTTTTTTCTAATGGGCTATGATTGGACATGTTTTAATCATTTTTTCAACTTATTTTTTATATAAGAATTGTTTTTTTGACTTTCGAATAATTCTTATGTTTTTTTTCTAAATTATTTTACTTCTATTATATCATACAATCCAAAAGATTAGAATCCTCATTCTCCGGAGTTGACAAGCCAATTCTGGAGGGAAATTTCGTTTCCAAAGCAACGAAAAAGGGGTTGCTCCAAACGGGGAAACCAGCCTAAGAGAAGAGTTCAGAAAATCTAGAATACGCTGCCCATAGTGGGAAACCAACCTCGTGCATTACATATTTAAAACAAAACCAGAAAACTAGCAGCAGTGAAATAGGAGGAAATTGACTGGTATAAGAAAGAAGCACCCAAAAGTTAAGCAGTTGGAGTATTATCATATTTTTTCGATGGTTGGAATGACTCCTCCTCAATTCTGCACATGTATTCAGACTCGTCGTCCTCCTCCTTGGACACTTGGGCTATCGACGGAGGAAGAAGTGCCGCGTGTGCATTTTGCGAAGGGGAAGAAGCCGCGTGAGCCTTAGTATTCGCGTCGGTGCCATCCTCGTCTGAGCTCGAGCTACCATGATCACTGTTCGAGGCCTGCTGAACTGGCAAGGCCACCATCTTGTGGGGGGAGAAGGGGGAGGTGGGAGAGATGGTGGACTTGCGACATATTTTCCTAGAGCGAAGACCAGAGCCAAAGGCTTCATAAGGAGATTCAGGAAGGTGGAGAGACAGGCGAGTAGTAAAATGGGCTCTAAGACTTCTGGATCTGCCCAGTCGAACGAGAGATTCACCGTTCGGCCTGCAGAGATAGAGATGGGTGGCCTTGAGGGGAGACCAGGACCATCGCCTTTGCGACACCGCATGCGATAGCGTCTGGGCATGGCGGAGGAACAAGTATGGGGCTAAGACGACTCAGGGAGCATTACGTCGTGGTAGGGAAGCAGAGGGAGAGCCAAATTCTAGAGTGAAGTGAACACTAGAGCAGGGAATCGACAAGTGATGCAAGGGCTTGGCGAAGGCACAAGGAACGTCAGAAAAAAGCCAAAGGGAGAGTCGAATGCTGGAGCTAGAAGCAGGGAGGGAAGATTTATGGGCCATGAAGGGTGACAAAGGCATGACAAGCGGAGTTAATGAGCAGAGGACTGTGTTAATGGTGGAGTGCTATGAGGACGTCGATGAGGGACGTTCAAGGTTGGCGAGGAAACTCCCCATGCACCAGAATTTAAGCCAGGTAGGGTGGCCATGTGCATCCGTGTGATCAGGACAGGTGTCTCGCATCCTTGCGGTCATGTGGCTGCCCTCTTTACTGCATACTAACACCCGCATCTGGGATGAATAATTATTTTGTTATGTGCATACCTTTGTTTCAAATAATATGTGGGTACTTTTTTTTCAAATAATTTTTTATCAAAATTCAAACACAATAACTTGCAATTTCCATTGACAAAGAAGGATTTTTATACAAGATGAGGAAGCTTCTAAATTATCTGGAATGTCGGTGGCGATAGCTTCTTCAAGAAATCTAAGAACTCTCTAGAAAGTCTAAGACCACTCCTGCATTAAATGTTGTCAGCAGGGTAGGTTGAGATTACAGTTTATCCAACACTCCCCCTTAATTTCAACGATATGAAAGACACACAATACATAAGACACAAACATACTCATAATTGACATGCCTACTGGTCTAAGTCTCAGCAAGGCTTACAACAATAAATTTCATTTGTTTCTTCCTATTAAAGGGTCCATGTTTGTTCAATGTTTGTTGGTCCAATTTCATCTTCACCTTTCTCAGTTTTCTTATGACCTCCTTAAACTGCTTTTTTTTTATGTACTTAAAATCAACAACCTCCTCAAGATTGGGATGCAAAGAACATCCCTAAGGCAATCCAATTAATGATCTCCCCTCTTTCCATGAGAAAGAGGCTTGTACAAGATGCACCCAAGTTGCACAAACTCACTATTGTATTTTGAGTCATGCCCAACGATATGATCCTCTTCATCCACAAAAATGCACTGATCTTCGAACATGAGCAGCTTCTTAACAACATCCATGGTTGTATCCTCCATTGTCGCAACCATCTTAGAAGCGGATCCAATCAATTTCTATCAATTGGGTTCCGAGAGAAGCAAGTTCTACTCTGAGTGATTGCAAGAACATGTGGAATAGTCTCCACCTCCTTATATTCATAGTCATTATGTTTATCAAATATTTTTTCTGACTCAAAAATACTATCGGAGTAAAAAATATTACCAAGCCCAAATCTACTTGCCAATGGACTCTCTAAAAAAGCATCATCAAAAAGATCATTGTTAAACTTTAATCCACTCACTTTACTCCAATCAGGTTGGTGATCTTCTACGTGGCTCTGTACATATGGTCACTTCCAGAGCAAGCTTCACATACACACCATGCAACTCCACCTCTGTGTAAACCACGCATCTCCGTAGAAGGAAGCATAACGCTCTTACACAGTCATCAACGTTTCCAACAAAAATGAATGATTCCTTAGATCCCTCTTCACAGATCGATAGCTACCAACTCAGTAATGGCTTTCTCTAGCACAAGGGTATCAATTTATGATGACAACATCCAACCATACAAAAATGCTTATCCTCTCACTGTAAATTTACCAATCACAAGGCGCAATACAACACACAGGCCACGAGATTTCTAGATACATAGAATGATGCTATAAACAAAACAAATGCACATAACACAAACTGAGCAGCGACCAACAACTCACCACAATCCTTTTTCCAGTTCTAAGATGAGCTCCACGGTTGAGCGAGTGATCCACTACCACACTGAATGCCAACTCTTCTATTGTTTTACGCACTTCAGGACGACACCTCTTCACATACAGTGTATGCTCCACACTTTTCCTCTTATAAAAAAAATCAAAGTAGACTCCGCTCTTCCACCAGTCTTCTCCTTCTGGCGCTTCTCTTCAAGCACACAACAAGGTAAAAGGTAGAACTTGGCTCAAGCTTCACAAGCAGCACAGGATTTTACATGAGAAGCCACCCCACGCATTCAAATGGGTTCCTGAGCAGCCACACCATGCATTCATAGGGATTCATGAGCAGCCATACCACGCAGTGGTCTTCAGCCACTAGGCTACCACAGTCACTAATAACGATTTGACAACTTCTCTCGACAGGGGCAGATGCACAAAACATAACAACTCTGTAAAAGAAATGCTTGACACTGCCTCCAAGACACATATACAAAGTATCTTCAATTCACAACAAAGTCATAGGCATGAGGCTGATGCCTCCTCCTCAACTGATTCTATCATGCAACGACTCCAACAACAATCGATATTTACACAGTAATTCACAAATAGGCTCTCGTGGAAGATCGGCAATGGCTCTTGAGATTCAGCCAATACAGGTCGCAAAACCCAGCTACAGGCTCTAACACCACACCAGTCGGAGTATATCCCAGCTCTATGTCACTTCTCAGTACCACCAACGTCAATTCATATGTTGGTCTCAGTGATCCGACACAAATGAATCTTCAAGCTCACGGCTCGAAACTGCACTTTTCACACTTCTAAATTTGGAGCTTCAGAAAAATCAACTGGGCAACTTCACAACGCTACTCAAACTTTGATTCTTCTAACGCTCATATTCAAACTCATGCATACAATACACCTCAACAAGCAAGTTTGTTCTACATTGAACGCTCCTATACACAACTCTTCATGACTCTAATGCTTAACACACACACTGTAGACACTCCTCAAGTCTGCAAACACAAGGCCGAAATCGTCGACTCTTCACACCACCAATCACACAGCTCTGGACATCGAGCCCTCCTCTGACTCTGACCAAACATAGCTCTGCATTCAGATGGATATCTGCGTTTAACCCATAGCTCATGCTAACCAACCAAGACCTATGTGACTTTGACACAGCATAGGCGCCACACAAAGTAATCCCACTCTACGCTGGCTCACACAGACTTCCTCACGTTCAACACAAACACGACACCAGTTGCACGTTAGTCTTTCTCACCCAACAGTGCTCTCTAATCAGTGCCAACAAAGCCCATAACACTCAGTCGAACCCTCAGCTCTGATACCATATCAAAATGAACACAATAACTTACACTTTCCATTGACAAAGAAGGATTTTTATACAAGATGAGGAACCTTTTGGATTATCTAGAATGTCAGTGGCGATAGATTCTTTAGGAAGCTAACAAATCTCGAGAAAGTCTAAGACCACTCATGCATTAAATGTTGTCGGAAGGGCAGGTTGAAATTACAGTCCATCCAACATTTTTTTTTTTTTTTTAATTGAAGAAATCGTGTTTGGAATAAGCTCTCAAGCATATATAGTCATGCATAGGATTGGACCACAAGACCCGTGGGGACCAAAACTCCCCACCTAATTATTGGATCGCATCCTTGGAACTAAATGTTATGCACGTACCTTTGCTTCAGGTTCAGTTCACTTACTCAATCCCAACTATCTGTGAGCTTGGAATAACTAGAAATCCTATGACATGCCACTTGATCGTCTCTATTGATTAGAAAAAAAATTGCTCAAAAAATCTTCTATCTATACTAATTTCAAAGAAGTTACTCAAAAAAAGCAAGGTGAAATGAGTTATGGATTTATTTTTATATTAAAATGGTAATAATTATCAAAATATTACAGTTAAGTTATTCTCTCAGTAATGACTTATTTTAATTATTAATTTGAATTTTTTTATAAATATTATTATATAATTTTAAATTATAAATATAATTTCTTATAAATTATATATTTATAAAAAATTATAATTTTAAATTTCTTATCAATATTATTATATAAATTTAAATTAAAAAATAAAATAAATTTAAGAATAAAGGATTGAAATGTGTGATAAAGTTCTCAAAACCTTTTATCAAAACCCACTTGCATTGGCAACTTCTAGACTTGCACCTTTTTAAATATCCCTATGCACAAAGAATTTAGTTTAAAAACTTGTTTGTTATGTTAGGATTTATGATCTCTACTTCTTTTTCAAGGCGTGTATACAAACCCTTTTGGGTATTACATGTATAAAATATGAAGGATTTTTTAATTGAGTGGATGATTTAGTCATTTTAATCATTTACATTTTATTTCTAAATATTTCTTTATAATTGAATAATTGGCTCAATTTTTTTTTTCTAATTTTGATTTTTGATGTGTATAGCTAATTTTAATTGCAACTTCTTAGAATGATATGTTATTCCCTACCCATATAATCATATATTGTGATTAGACTTAAATCAATATAAAAGATATTATTATTAATTTTGAATAAAATCGAATATAATTTAAGGTATTGATGATTACCATGATTTTTTAGTCTTCTTTGTGTAAATAAATAGGCAACTACACTATAATGTTGATGATTTTGACTAATGATGAAATTGTATTAATATTTAAAGTACAGTACTAAAAAGACCAAGAGTAAGGGCACCAAAACTATTAAAATTAAATTAAAAAATAATATAAATTTAAGAATAAAGGATTGAAATGTGTGATAAAGTTCTCAAAACCTTTTATCAAAACCCACTAGCATGGGCAACTTCTAGACTTGCACCTTTTTAAAAATCCCTATGCACAAAGGATTTAGTTTAAAAACTTGTTTGTTGTACTTCTTTTTCAAGGCGTGTATACAAACCCTTTTGGGTATTACATGTATAAAATATAAATGATTTTTTAATTATGTGGATGATTTAGTCATTTTAATCATTTACATTTTATTTCTAGATATTTCCTTATAATTGAATAATTGACTATAATTTTGACTTTTGGTGTGTAGAGCTAATTTTAATTACAACTTCTTAGAATGATATGTTATTCTCTACAAATGTAATCATATATTACGATAAGACGATATTGCTATTAATTTTGTATAAAATCAAATATAATTTAATGTATTAATGATTACCATGATTTTTTTAGTCCTTTCTCTAGCAAGTTCATCTTCTTTGCCTAAATAAATAGGCAACTACACTATAATGTTGATGATTTTGACTAATTAGGGAATTGTATTAATATTTAAAGCTAAGTACTAGAAAGGACCAAGAGAAGGGGCACCAAAACTACTAGATGCAGTATTCGTCACGACACTAGTAGTAAGTGCATAGTCTTTTGATGCTTTCTTTAAAACTATTTAAAATTAAACAGGGTAGTTTATGTGTCAATCCTTAACTTATTTTTTTAGTAGATGCAAGATAGTGATCATCAAAATAGTCATAATTATCACCATAACAAGGTGCAGATGAAAATCTACCAACAACTAATAATTAATATGGATTAGAATAATAATAATAATTAATATGGATTAGAATAATAATAAGAATTGATCAAAAACATATAAAAGTTATATTGGGTAAAAATGTGAAGTTGGGTTATACTTTTTGTCTTTTTTTGAGAAAAAAAATAGTTTCTCTTTTTTTTTTTTTTCTTTCTTTTTTTTTCAACTTTTTGGAAGCCAAAACAAATTTTATGTTTAGAATTTCATTTTACAATAAAAATAAAAGTTGCAAAAATTTTATTAGCTTTTATTATTTATTTTTTAGAATTTTTTTATACATATTTGATATGTCAACTTAACATTTATTTAAGTGTGTATTCTTTAACAATCAAAGGATTCATAAAAATTCATATTCAAACATGTTGGTGTATTCTTTGAAAACTTTGTCTTTTTGAGAAGCAAAAAGTGTTACAACTATCTAGACAGAGTCTACTTCGATTTCGTTATATTTATGAAACCAACTGACGCATATCATAATTACTAGAATTTTTTGAACTGATCCGATATGAAAAACTGCATATTTTGAATATGTTTCGGCTCGCACAAAATTTATCAACATATAAGTTATAAACTAAAAATTTAAAAACTACCCATTACAAAGGATGAACCAACGTAATGCACCATAATTTTTTCAATATTTTTACAGTGTATTTTGGAAGATACAAACTATTGATTTCAGTGAATCATAATGACTTTCGGAAATTGTTTGCACCCATTTTATTACAAAATTAATTAAAATTGGTAAATATTTATGAAATTCCATAAAAGTTATATTTCATGAAAGTAGATTGAATGCTGCAAATGCTTGTCTTAGTTCCTACAGTTAATTCATAAAGTTTTATGGAGTTTAATCATTCCAAAGTTGAAGAAATGTGTTCAGAGCCAAGCTGCTGCATAATTGCAAACGTGTTAGTTTGACCGAACTTTTAAAAAAGCTCGACCGAATTGTTTTTTGTCTCGACGGCCCGTCAATTCTAACGACACAAAAGTTCAGCCGAACTTTTAATCGACTTTACATGGACCAGAAAATTCGATGAAGCCCCTCCAAAAAAATATTTCGTGGCTATATAAATTTCTGAAGACGGAATCATTATTTTTGCATAATTTCGCATATTTCTTCATTTGGGCTGATTTTGCAAAGGACTTTTTTTGGGCTTAATTTTCAAATGACTCTTTTTGGCTTAATATTCAAAGGACATTTTTTGGAGGTATGTGATATTTTTTTAGATGTTTTTTGGGCTTAATTTTCAAAGGACATTTTTTTTGGAGGTATTTTTTTTTAGAGGTTTTTGGGCTTAATTTTCAAAAGACATTTTTGGACTTTTTTTCGGCTTAATTTCCAAAGGACCCTTTTTAGGCTTAATATTCAAAGGATATTTTTTAGAGGCATTTTTTTAAGTGATATTTTTTTAAAGGCTTTTTGGGCTTAATTTTCAAATGACGTAATTGGAGGTATTTTGTTTTTAAAGACATTTTTTTAGAGGTTTTTGGGCTTAATTTTCAAAGGACATTTTTTGGAAGTATTTTTGAAAGTGACATTTTGTAAGAGGTTGGGCTTAATTTTCAATGGATATTTTTTGGAGGTATTTTTTAAAGTGACATTTTTTTAGAGTACGTGTTTTGAGTTGAAGTAAATCTTTTATAATGATTTTTTAAAATGAGTTTTTGTCTAACTTTTTAAATGAAATTTTTTTGCAGGACTTAGAAGGAAATATTTTGAGCTTCATTTCATTTTTAGAAGACATTTTTTTCTCGGATTTTTTAAAGTAAGTGTTTTGGGTTGAAGTATGTCTTTTGTGCAAAATTTTGAAAATGGGTTTTTTTTCTTTAAATTAAATCTTTTGTGATGCTTTTTTTAATTGAGTTTTTGTCTAAATTTTTGAAGGAAATTTGTTAAGCTTCATACTCAATTATCATGGGAAATCGAAGGAATTGAAAGAGAAAATATGATCAAACAAGAGACCCTGAGGAACGTAGAGAACAGGGGAGAGAATATCGCAAGAAAAAAAAAAGAGAAGAATGTCCAAATATTGAAAGGGAATTTATTAACCTCAACTAGAAGTTGAAACGGTTATGTAAATGTAAATATTAAAAATTTGACTAGTGCATTGTGAAACTTAATTTTTATTTGATGAACTAATTTGAAAAACATTTTGCAATGTAAAGAGAGAGAGATATTCCTCAAAACATTGATGATGAGATACAAAATTTTGAAAGAGAAAGTGAAAGAGATATTGAACCAATGATTGGAGATGGTGAAAATGTTGAAAGATATTCAGGTGAAGAAATTGAATCACCAGGTATATATATATATATATATATATATATATATATATATATATATATATATATATATATATATATATGTTCAACATGTGTATTATTGAAATTATACATATTTATTAATTTAGTTATTTATTGAATATGTAAACTTATTATGTACATTTAATTCTAATAAGTACAGATGAAATCAATATCAATGATGAGATGTTAAAAAATGTTGACACTCACACATATGGAGATAAAAAGGCTGACCATGCTATAAAATATCGTGTTTATCACATTATTGATTCGTTCTTCAAAGATGAAACTGTGGAAGTTTAAGCCCAATTGTTGAAAAGTCTCTTAACATCAAGGAAATTAAAATAAGCTATGACTTTATTGGGTATTTGAAAATCAACAAAAGATTAAAAAAAAAAAATGAAGGAAAATGTGATACAAAATATAAATAGTGCTCTAAATTCAATTAGAAGATATAGAAAGAAAAGTATTTCAGATGCACCTAGAGCAATACAAATGGCAGTGGTTTCATCAAATACTAAAGAGAATTGCTTGGTAAAATCTATGGCACGAGCATTAGGAACCTCACGAAAAACTTTGCACAAACATCAGAAATTTCGATTGCAAATGGATGTAAATGATGAACTCACTTGTTGGACAACTATTTGTAGGCAACCATACAAAGATAGACTTGGAGGAAATGTTAAAAAAATAATATATGAAAACTGGATTAAAAATTCAAGTGTTTCACCAAAAGCAAGGGATTTGATATGAAGAAGAATAGCACAAAATCAGTATGAAGAACATCCAAAACATTTCTTGGACACCACTCAAATAGATTTGTTCAATAAATTCAAAAAAGATAATCGTGAAATTGATGTCTCAATCAGTGCTTTTGTGCAGCTAAAACCATGGTATGTAAAACCTATCACTGTACGCGACACTTATTGTTGTCATTATCATGTGGAATTTCAGTTATATTATGACACATTCATTAATTTTGGTAAAACATTTTAGAAAGATTCACCTCCTCCTTCCACTATCCATGATTTCATATCTCAAATTCTATGTGGAAGAGAAAGCCATGAATTATTTTACCAAAAGAAATGTGTTGGTGGTAAAAAAATGAAATGATTGCGGAAATTTGACTAAATTTCAAAACAAATATAGTACTGATATAAATAATCAATCATTTTCCAACATGAAAGTGAAATGGAAGAGATATGAATATATCCATACATCGATTCAAGGTTCAAGTAGTACTACAAGTGCTAAAAGAATTGGTTTACAGGAAGAAGAAATTTTTGTGATAGATTTTTTGAGAAAGTTTGAGGAAGAAAATAATAAATACACCAATTATTCCCATAGAGCTCGATGACAGGACTTGCAATTCAAAAAATCCAATGAATTTTTTCTACCAGGGACCATTTTTCAATAGTTGATTTTGCATAAAACTGCACATTTATTACACAAAAAGAAATTTAGAGTGAATACTATCATTCTGACCAAGTATCCATGCTCGTCCATATTTTCTATAGACATGCTGAACAAAATGTTGATCATATAGAAAGCACTAGTGAAAATCAGCATGTTATTAAAGAATATCACTTTTATATCTGTGACGATCGTACATGTTAGCCCTGTAATTTTCTCACTTTTTACTACTTTTCCCTTCCTAAATCATAACCATTTACCCCTTTTTCACCTACTTTATGCACCCTCATCCTGCACCAATCCAAGCATGGTGACATATTTTGTACAAACCTTTATTCTTCATATTTTAATTCGATTTAACATTTATTAAATATTTGTTACATGATTTCTTACTTTTAAATTATTCTTTGTAACTTATCGATATCTCCAATGTTGTTTGATGGTTAGAATGCTTATCATGATTGCTGATCCTAATGCAGGATCAGATCCTGTACCGTGACCAGCACAACAGATCTTCACGGCAGATCCGAACCCTCTCGATCACCGCCTTGACTCAAGAAGTTTCTGCCATGATAGCACGTAATCTGAAGGCAGCCAAAGATTAGATCCACTAAGGGTGGAAGATGAAGATTGGTTATGGCTAGTTTTGCAAAACCGTTTTATATTGAAGACCGAACAATTTAAATTCTGCATTTTTGTTATGAAGCAGTTGAACGATCTGTTTCGGCCTTCGGCCAACAGATCTATATAATTTAATTTGTAAATAGGACTTGGGAGTGGAATTTTTGGAGAATAGAGAAGAGCAGAGAGGTGATAGCAGGTTATTTTGTTATCGTCCAAATCTGGGCTGAACATGTATTCACGCATGTATTTGCCTCAATGATCTAATAAAAAGGAATTTCTCCTCAGTTTCATGAATCGTGTTTTTATGGTTTGGTTGATTAATTAAATTAAGTGCTGAGTAGCGTTTTCGCTTAAGAGGGAAATGCCCTGGTTGGCTAGGGCCCAACCAACCTAGCACATTTACCCCATTCTCTTCTTCTGTAATTTATGTTTTATTTTCAAAGTGTGATTTAGCTTTTAGCGCATAAATTCCTGTCTGTGTGAAACGGATCCGTTGCGTGAAGCAAATAAAATTTATTTTCTCGCAATTTATTCTCTTGCAATTTACTTTCCTGCAAATTTAATTTCTTGCACCTGATTTCAGATTGGCTTTCTTCGCCTGGTCAAGGCAGGAGAAATCATCCTGCACCAATGCATGTTGGTGTGACATTTCTTTTCTGTAATTTTGGTTGATTGGCTTTCTCGCCTGGTCCAAGAAGGAAACATACACCTGCACCAGCGCACGTTGGTGTGTTACAACAAGTCTTTATTTACTTTCCGCAACTTTCTTTCATTGAATGATTATGACAGGATAGATGCTTATGTTTCTTTATTTCTACACTCCGTTAGATTCAGAAACATTTACTTTTCATATATGAAATCTGGTTTTACAGCAAAGTAGCACTTGTGACAATCAAAAAATCATTTCAAGAATCAAAAGCTAAGTGCAGGAAGCTCTGATTTGGTGGAAGAATTAATTTCTTGTCACAGGATATGAGTGCTCTGAACCTTGAACAGTTTGAGCCCTTGCATGAAGTAGAAAAACCTTCAGTAAAGACACAGTTTATACCTTCTACATAAAACTCTGATCCTGCACTAGTGCAGGACAGATTAATGCAAGAAGGAAATCTCTAAGGAAGCAGATTTAAGGGCCCATCTAACGAGACTGCTAAAGGGCATCTGCTAAAGATAAACACACTCTTAATAGTTAAGCATAATCAGCTAGAGTGATTGCCTTTTTATCTTTGATCTCCTTTTTTCAAATGCATTCCTTTTTTTGTTTCAGTCTTAGATTATTTTGATGACTCAAGTTATCTTTTTCTCGTCTTGATTTAATTCTGCAATATTTCCTTCAAAGAAAGTAGGGGTTTATATCAGAGAGATTCATACCATCTCTGGCATTGCCTGTGCTTCATCTCTAAGTTTAAGAATCCCTCGAGTTGACAATTAAGTGTTGAGGAGTTTGCTTAAGTGTAATTCCTGCACCCAACATTTTGGCATCTTTGCCAGGGAGGTGATTTGATTTGGTAAGAATTTTCTGATTAGACAAATAGAGGTAATTTTTCCTTATTTCTGCAGCATTGTTTGGAAAAGTTTTTAAAGGAATTTTACTGGTGTTAATTGATTTCTAACAACATTTTTAGAAGTTATCTGTTATTTTTCTTTTATTTTTGTCTTTTTGAAATGAATGCCTAGGAAAGGTAAGGGTTCAAAGCCCACTAAGGGCCAAAATAATTTTTCTCATATTGGTTCTCCTTTTGCAAGCAGGAAGCCCAATCCAATTCGAACCCATCACACAGGAACAATCCACCTGTATTCTGGTAATAATAGCTTAGGTGTGGATCAGCCTATGAAGAGCAGTACAAGTAAGAAGGCAACAATGGTGGACCAAGAAGATCATTTGGAAGGGACTGGTGACAACCAGGTAAGTGAAGGATAATCCATTTTTACGTTTCCAATTGTGGATCCCGATACTGTATCACAGATGAAGAATATTCCACCATCAACTCTCCCTCATTTCCATGGTAAAGTTCATGAAGATCTCGACTCTTTTCTATTTGAGTTTGATATTCTATGTAGAAGTTAAGATTATGCAACTTAGGCTTAGAAGTTAAGATTATTTCCTGTTACCCTCAAGGACTCAGCTCTTCGCTGGTTTATGGGGTTAGGAGGAAACACCATAACTTCTTGGGATCAGATGAAGAGAGTAATTTTGTCTAAATATCAAGAATATTGCAAAACTCGAGACATGCAAGATGAAATTTTTACAATCATACAAGACGATGAAGATATGCTTGAAGATTATTTGGAAAGATTTATATATATTTTACAAAGGTAAAAACTTAAGCTTGATCTCAACACTATTAGAACCTTTTTCTTAAGAGGACTTACTGATACTGCTAGAAACAATTTGAATTTGTTAGGACAAGGTAATATTTCTCAGCAAAATTTTGATCAAATTTGTGAATTATGTAGGAAATTTTCAAGAAATCAATATAGATCTGGTAAAGGAACTTGAAATAGAAATAGAAAAACTAAATATACTGATGTTATGATTATTGGACTAGAAAATAAAATGGAAAACATGAAAATGGATATAATGAACACTGTTACCAAACAATTAGACTCCTTAAAATTTCAGCAGAAACTCATGAAGGAACAAGATTCATTATGTATTTTCTTTCCTAAGTGTAGAGACAAGCATCCCCCTAAAGAGTGTCCTCTTAATTTGAAAGAAACTGATATGTGTGCTATTTGTGCAGAAGACCATATCACAGAAAAATGCCCCTCTATACCAGGACTTAAAGCTGTATTTACGAGGGGACAACCTGAAGCTCAATACTTGAATGCTATGGGAGCAAGAAGGAATTGGCCTCAGGTAGGTACAGGTATGGCTCTTGAATTTCCTCCACGCTATTTTGGTTAAAATTCACATGCATATTCTTATCCTAACTCTCATCAGCAGTGGTAGTATGGGAATCAATATCAGCATGGGCAACCTTCTCGACCATGGAAACAAGGTTGGAAAGGGCCAACTCATTTTCCATAGTCCTACCAACCGCCTATGAAGTCATACCCATTTACACATGCACCTTATTCAATGCCTCAACTTCTGAGTCAGTCCACTCCACCATTGCCTTTACCTCCACCCTTTCGACCTCCTCAGTTGCCTACTCAACCCATGCCCAATCCTAATAATAATAAAGCAGTTCAAATGATCCATATAAAAAACCCACCTTTACCATTAGAATACTAGTCTATTCTAGTTGGGGTTCATGATATTCAATTAAGATCAGGAAGGAACGTAACACCATAAAATTAGAAGCAACCTATGGTGATTTTTGAAGAGAAAGGGGAAGAGAAAACTCTTAACCATTCTCCAAAAGTTGTCACTAAGCAACCCTTACCCTCTGAATCCTTTCCATCCTCTTCCAGCCAACCTCCCTTCCCAGAGAGGCTAGTAATGGAAAGGAGTGAGCCTATTTCCGAGACTAGTTTGGCATCTGAGCTTCAGAATCTTTTAATTAAGATAACTTTGCTTCAAGCCATCAAAGAGATCCCCATTTGTACTGATATTATTAAGAACTTTGTCTCAAGAAACGCAGGAGGAAGAGATTGGAACCCCAAACCATTCAATTTGTTGGTAGGGCATCAGAGTTGATGACGGGATGTGTGTTTGTGGAAAAATATAATGATCCCGGAAACCCTGTTGTCACAGTTTAGATTGGTAATGTCCTTGTCTCTAATGTTATTATAGACCTGGGGGAAGCCATTAATGCCATGGTTAAGCAAACAATGGATCAACTTCGGTTATCTCATCTTCGCCCTACTCCCATTGTGTTTGAATTAGCAGATAGATCTAAAATTAGGTGAGAAGGAGTATTGGATGATGTGATCATATCATTGTATTCTTGGGAATATCCTGTTGATTTCATTGTGCTTCAGCCAAAGAACCTAGTAGGAGGACATCCCTTACCATGGCTTGCAATGGTTGATGCATATATCGGATGTCGTTCAGGTGATATGTATATCTCACATGGATATCCTAGGAAGAAATTTACCTTATACCCCCCTCCCATATCCATTCAGGACCTTTGAGATACCTTATGGTTCGATCAAAGCAGTGATAAGGAGACTTAGTCTATTTCCCTTATCCATCATTATACTAGGTCTTCACAAGAAGATGAGATCCAATATTTCCTTAATAATCTAGACATTATGCCTAATTATGAGCCTTTGAGACAAATTTTCAGCCTATATTTTCAAGAAAATCATGATTCTCATTCTTCTGTACCACTGCATTTGACCACTCCCTTAAGTACTCTTGAGCCTAATACCACTCTTGTTGATATTATCCCTAGTAAATCCTTGCATAATAGTTCCGATTTGGACTCATCTCAACAAGAGCAGCTTGTGAATTTGTTGCAAAACCATCTTAGTGCCTTTGCTTGGGGTTATGAAGATATGAAGGGTATCCCTCCTGAAACTTGTACACATCACATCTATATTTACGAAGGAAACCGACCTGTCCGACAACCTCAAAGATGAATGAATCCAACTCTAAGAGACATTGTGAAAGAATAAGTACAGAAACTGTTAGATGCTGGTTTTATTTATCCTATTTCCAACAGTCATTGGGTCTCTCCATTAGTACTAGTACCTAAGAAGGATTGAAGATGGTGTATTTGTATTGATTATTGAGAATTGAATAAAGCCACTCTTAAAGATTACTTCCCTCTCCCTTTTATTGATCAAGTGCTTGATACCCTTGTAGGAAAGAAATATTTCTTCTTTTTGGATGGCTTCATTGGTTATAACCAGATACAAATTACACCCGAAGATCAGGATAAAATTACTTTTACATGTCCATGGGGTACATTTTCTTACAAATTTCTTCCCTTTGGTTTATGTAATGCCCCGGCTACCTTTCAAAGGGCAGTCCTGGCTATATTTGCTGATCTAGAATTTGTATAAATTTATATGGATGACTTTTCTGTGTTTGGTGATTCTTTTCAGGAAGCTCTTAAAAATTTGGAGAAAGTACTTATTCATCATCAAGAAGCCCATCTCACTTTGAGTGATAATAAATGTAGATTAATGTGCAAAGCGAGAGTTTTTCTTGGCCATTTAATTTCTGACGAAGGTATCTAGGTTGATTCAACAAAGTTTGAAATCATTTTTCATCTTCTGGCACCCAAAACTCAAAGGGAAGTAAGAGGTTTTTTAGGACATGCTGGTTACTATAGAAGATTCATTGAAATTTTTTCAAAGATATTTGCCCCTCTTTTCCAACTTCTAGCTAAGGATAGTGAATTTTCTTGGTCCACGGCTTGCCAATAGTATTTTGAAACATTGAAGGAAAATTTGGTACAGGCACTAGTTTTGAGAGGTCCAAACTGGTCCCTGCCTTTTCACATTTCTTCTGATGCTTCATATTTGGCTATTGGCGCAACTTTAGGACACGAGGAAGATAATAAATCCTATGCTATTTATTATATTAGTAAAAAATTGTCTTCTACTGAATTGAACTATACAGTTACAGAGAAGGAGTTTTTAGCTGTGATTTTTGCAATTAATAAGTTCAGACACTATATTATAGGATATGAAGTATTTGTACATATGATCATTCCGTGATTAAATATTTGATGAATAAACCATTGACAAGTGGTAGAGTGACTATGTGGTTACTACTGTTACAGGAGTTTAATGTTACTATTGTAGATAGACTAGGGAAATCTAATGTTGTAGCAGATTTTCTTTCTAGATTAGATAATCCTGGTGAAGTAACTCCTGTTAATGATGATTTTCCAGATGAACATCTTTTTGCTATGTATACAGATTATCTATGGTTTGCTGACATTTCTAATTACTTGGTTACTGGAAAAACACCACCTCACTTATCCGCTCGTGAAAAGTGGAATATTATTCAAAAAAGTGTTGCATATTCCTGGATTCAAGGAGACCTCTTTTACACTAGTCCAGATATGATTATCCGTAGATGTGTAAGAGAGGAGGAAGTGTTTGACATATTGAAATCTGCTCATGATGAACCATGTGGAGGCCACTTCGCTGATAAGCGGACTTCATATAAAGTATTATGTGCTGGTTACTTTTGGCCTTCCTTATTTAAGGATGCCAAGCAATATGTTAGGCGATGTGATAGTTTTCAACGAATGGGCCAGCCTAATCAAACCAATGAAATGCCTTTATGCCCCCAAGTTATGATTGAGCCTTTCAAAAAATGGGCTATTGATTTTATAGGGCTAATAAATCCAACATATTTAAGTAAAAATCATATTTTGGTTTGTACAGATTTCGTTACAAAATGGGTAGAAGCTAAATTTGTTTCTTTTGCTACAGAAAAAGTTGTTGTTGATTTTGTTTTTTCTGAAATCTTTACTAGATTTGGTTTGCCTAGAGAAATTGTTTCTGACAATGGTCCTCAGTTTATTTCTAATCTGGTACAGGGTGTGATGGAGCAATACAAGATCTAGCACAAGAAATCCATGCCATATCACTCACAAGAAAATGGCCAGGTGGAATCTACAAACAAAGTGATCGATTCCATCCTTACAAAGACAGTTAATATGCATCCGAAAGACTAGGCTGAAAGATTACTAGAATCTTTGTGGGCATACAAAACCACTTGGAGAAATAGCACAGGACATACACCATATGAGCTGGTATATGGAAAACAAGTTCTATTACCGATTGAGTTCCAGATCAAAACCTTCAGAACTGCAGTTCAGTTAGGATTAGATCTCTCCAAGGCACAACAATAGCATCTTCTTCAATTAAATGAGTTAGATGAATTTCGTAGATATTTTTTTCAATAAAACATATTAATTCAGCAACAACGGAAAAGGTGGCATGACAATATTATTCAGAAAAAGCAGTTCCAACCAGGTGATTGGGTACTCCTCTATGATTCTAGATTTAAAATTTTTAAAGGAAAATTCCATACATGTTGGATGGGACCCTATGAAGTGATCCGAGTATTCGAGGATGGAGCTTGTAGAAGTCAAAAATATTGATGGACGAGATTCAATATTCTTGGTAAATGGGCGTAGATTAAAGAAGTATTTTCAGCTGCTTGCCAAGAAAGATTTTACACAGCAAGTCCAACAGCATTTTGGGACAGTAGTGGTAAACAGTAAAACCAACCTTTTGAAAACATGAACTCTTCTTCTCAAAGAAAAATAAATAAATTAAATAAAAAATAAAAAATAAAAAGTAAAGAAAAAATAATTTCCTATAATTGTGAAAATCAGTTTGCTGACATGATTGTAGAAGGGTCAACGTGAAAACCAGCTTGCTAGCGGGAAGATAAAAAATTAGTAATAAAAAGAGAATGTTGCCTGATCTTTAGATATGCTAGTAACCACCGAAGTAAAAGCAGGCTCAGCAAAGCCAACCTTTATACAATTGGGGTAATTAGCATGGATATTTTTTATTTTCAAGTAACACTTAATTCTCGCGGCAATTATTTTTTATTGCACCAGTGCAGGCAGACCTTCCAAAAAAATTCTGCCTTTCTTCATATCCCATTTCGTAATGATCCCTCAGTTTTCTTCTTGAAATCCGAGTATAATTTACCTTCCCATATTCTTCTAAACTTACCTTATCCGCTTCATGAAAAATCCCACTTACCCCTGAATTTGTTTTCCTATCCCACTTTTGTTTATTCCCTCTATGGTACTATTCCTGGAATCATTGTAATGAAATTCCTTCCCATTCTAAAATCCCCCTTTCCCACTTCTTTTTTCCCTCGTGAATTTATTGCAGAATCTTATACACAGAGAAAAAGGATATGCTCTGAAGCATCAAGAAAGGGCGAAGCAAAATTCCAGAATTGAGGAAACTGTCAGAAGTTCAGCCTATATTTTATTTTAATTCTCTATTTTTTTTTAGATATTATTCTTGCGCCAGTGCAAGCATGTTGTCCTATATAACAATGTAAACAGATACCAGCAGAACAACTTAGTCAAGCGGTGTAAGCATAACAGTGCAAGCATGCACCTCATCCGAAGCATAATATTTCTTCTTTTCAGAAGTGTACGCCATAAGAAAGTGGTCATCATAGAAGTTGTAAGAAATTCTTTCATTTAGTAATAAGTACCTATGCTATCATATCAACTAGGAGAAATATTTTCAAAGTACAAATTTTTTTTAAGAGTTAAGAGTCATAATTATTTTTAATGAATGTTAAAGGTTTTTTGAACTATGAAGGAATGTGCGAATATTTAACCATTGCTTAGACATAATTACTTGTTATTCTACCATAACCTTAATTTCCTTTCACTCATATCATTCCCTTACCTAGCTGTTAAAACCGTCGCCACCAGTATCAATCTGGCACGATTCAAAGATGCCACACAGCTATGGCTATTTCGGTGGAAGGAATTAGTAATGAGACAAAAGGAACGGGAGACAGTTGGATCCCTATTTATAAAAAGCTCAATTTTTCGGTGTTGCATGTAGCTTTCATTTGATTGTTCATAACTGTTAGCATAAATGCCGCCTATTCGTTGTGAATCGTCATCCCTCAGCGAGGTAGATCAGACTGCCGAGTTTCGCAATAGTCTTGCACTATTGCGAGACTCAAGCTTTCTTCCATTCCTGTAGAAATTTAACGGGTACAGCAGGGAGGTGGCCCTACAGTTCACACAGAGTTTTAAAAATGACCGTGTAAATATTAGGCCCCTGAGATTTAAATTCACGGAAAAATCAATAGCAGTAACGACGAGTTTACATAACACTGGTGTGCAGTACTTTAAAAATCAGAAGCTCGAGAGGAAGTGCTGGCAACTTTTTGTTGTTGCTAAAGACATGAACGTAAACTAGAAGAAAGGAGTTCCGTGTAGCACCCTACTGGGAAAATGGCGGGACCTCCTTTTTATTCTTCAAAAATTCATGACTTGTGAGGGGAGGTACTCCCTCACCTTTGTGTATCATTTCAGAATGCTGCAAAATTTTGAACCCAACCGCCACGTCCATTGGAGAATGGATTTCACTTACTTTTTGCTTAAGATTTTAGAGAATATGGCCAAGGGTGTGCTGGGAGCACGGGTAGACCAGGTCGATAAGAAATTGTATCATCATGGCCTGATCAAGATCTTGGTCCAGAAACAGTTGAAGACTAAAAGCATGACCTGGGAGACACTGTTGGAACAACTAAAGGAAATGGAGAACCCCACCAGTATGAGAAAAGGCTGAGTAAGAGTGCAAGAAGACGAACCAGAACTAGAAGAATCAGCACAGGAAAAGGAAGAATCGGCACAGGAAAAGGAAGAACTGGCACAAGAAAAGGAAGAACCGGCACAGGAAGAAGAAGAGCCGGACGAGTTCGAAGATGAAGAAGAACCAGAAGAAGTATAAGGAGAAGAAGAAGAACCGAAAGAGTTAGAACATGAAGAAGAGCCGAAAAAAGTAGAAGAAGAAGAACTAGAAGAGAAATAAGAACAAGAAGAACCGGAAGAGTTAGAAGAAGAAAAAGAACCGGAAAAATAAGAAGTGTTTACTGAAATGACAAGGGATACTGAGGTCCCTAAAGAAAATACAGCCCCTGTTGAGATAAATAAGGAAGAATATTCGGTAGCTTCTGCTACTCGAATACTTGAGCTCGAGCTTCAAGTAAATAATTTAGAGCAATTCATAGCCAAAACACAGAAAGAAAAGGAACAAAATAAGGAAGAGTTCACAGCAGAGATCCAAAAGAAGAAAGGAGAAGTTAGGGTATGGAAGTACCGTGCTTCACAGTGTTTTAGACGGCTTAAAAAGGTGACGAAGAAATTGAAGAGAAGCAAAAAGATGAAGTCTGAAACATTGTAGACTGATGATAGTATGCCAGAGCAGGAGTGAGCTGGAACGCTCAAAATTTTGAAGTTTTTTGCAGAGGTAGAGAGTTGTGTGAGTACACACAATAGATTAGGGATGGGAGGATGTTAGCCCCCTAATTTTCTCTCTTTTTACTACTTTTCTCTTCCTAAATCATAACCATTTACCCCTGTTTCACCTCCTTTATGCACCCTCATCCTGCGCCAATCTAAGCATGGTGACATATTTTGTACAAACCTTTATTATTCATATTTTAATTCGATTTAACATTTATTAAATATTTATTACATGATTTCTTACTTTTAAATTATTCTTTGTAACTTATCGATATCTCCAATGTTGTTTGGTGGTTAGAATGCTTATCGTGATTGTTGATCCTAGTGCAGGATCAGATCCTATACCGTGACTAGCACAACAGATCTTCACGGTAGATTCGAACCCTCTTGATCACCACCTTGCCTTAAGCAGTTTCCGCCACGACAACACGTAATCCAGAGGCAGCCAAAGATTAGATTCGCGAAGGGTCGAAGCTGAAGACTGGTTACAGCCAGTTTTGCAAAATCGTTTTATTTTGAAGATCAAACAATGTAAATTCTACATTTTTGTTATGAAGCAGTTGAACAATCTATTTCGGCCTTCGGCCGATAGATCTATATAATGTAATTTGTAAATAGGACTTGGGAGTGAAAGTTTTGGAGAATAGAGAAGAACAGAGAGGCGATAGCAGGTTATTTTTTTATCATCCAAATCTGGGCTGAACGTGTATTCATGCATGTATTTGCCTCAATGATCTAATAAAAATGAATTTCGCATCGATTTCATGAATCATGTTTTTATGATTTGGTTTATTAATTAAATTAAGTGCTGAGTAGTGTTTTCGCTTAAGAGGGAAACACGTTGGTTGGCTAGGGCCTAGCTAACCCAGCACGTTTACCCCATTCTCTTCTTCTGTAATTTACATTTTATTGTCAAAGTGTGATTTATCTTTTAGCACATAAATTCCTGTCTGTGTGAAACAGATCCGTTGCGTGAAGAAAATAGAATTTATTTTCCTACAATTTATTTTCTTGTAATTTATTTTCTTGCAATTTATTTTCTTGTAATTTACTTTCCTGCAAATTTACTTTCTTGCACCTGATTTTGGATTGGCTTTCTGCACCAGGTCTAAGAAGGAGAAATCATCTTGCACCAGTGCACATTGGTGTGACATTTCTTTTCTGCAATTTTAGTTGATTGGCTTTCCTGCCTAGTCCAAGCAGGAAACATACACCTGCACCAATGCACGTTGGTGTGTGACAACAAGTATTTATTTACTTTCTGCAACTTTCTTTCATTGAATGATTATGACAAGATATATGTTTATGCTTCTTTATTTCTGCACTCCATTAGATTCAGAAACATTTAATTTTCATATATGCAATCTGGTTTTACAGCAAAGTAGCACTTGCAATAATCAAACAATCATTTCAAGAATCAAAAGCTAAGTACGGGAAGCTCTGATTTGGTGCAAGAGCTAGTTTCTTGTCACAGGATCTAAGTGCTCTGAACCTTGAACAGTTTGAGCCCTTGCATGAAGTAGAAAAACCTTTCGTAAAGACACAGTTTATACCTTCTATATAAAACTCTGATCCTACACTAGTGCAGGACAGATTAATGTAAGAAGGAAATCTCTAAGGAAGCAGATTTAAGGGCCCATCTAACGAGACTGTTAAAGTGCCTCTGCTGAAGAGAAACACACTCTTAATAGTTAATTATAATCAACTAGAGTGATTTTCTTTTTATCTTTGATCTCCTTTTCACAAATGCATTCCTTTTTCTGTTTCAGTCTTATATTATTTTGATGACTCAAGTTATCTTTTTCTTGTCTTGATTTAATTCTGCAATATTTCCTTCAAAGAAAGTAGGGATTTATATCAGAGAGATTCATACCATCTCTGGCATTGCCTGTGTTCGTCTCTAAGTTTACGAATCCCCCGGGTTGACAATTAAGTGTTGAGGAGTTTTCTTAAGTGTAATTCGTGCACCCAACAGTACACATGATACATATTTTGTACAACATTGTTTTAAAATATTTATGACTCCTTGAAAAATCGTGGAATAAAATTCCATGAACATTGGATATGGCCAGATGGATGCATAGGTCAATTCAAATCTTCATGATCATTCTTTTGGTTGTGTTGCCTTCATATGAAAACCTACATTAAAAAATTTTGGAATTTCTCTGAGACTAGTCATGGAAAAGGAGAACATGACGGTGCAGGGGCATGCATAAAACGAGCACTTCAAAGATATAAAATGGACCACTCTACGAACCGACTTTTCTCAGCTGAAGAAGTTGTTCTATGGTGCATTGTTGCACTAAGCCATGAGACTAACCGATCAAGGGATGTATGAAGGTAAATTCAATTTAATTTTTATTGGATTTCTAATTTTAAACAATACATTTATCACAATGATTATCTTTGATGGTATTTTGATATCATATTTATATTCTTCTTTGAATTTTCCATATAGGTTTTTTTGGCATATTGTGGTCCAAGATGTAGATAGATTTATTGGAGATGAAGTTGAAACAATAAAAGGGACTCGAAAATTGCATTAAATTAAAACAAAGATGTCCAAAAATTTGTTTGCATTGGATAAAAGAAAATATTCATGTTTTTGTCATGTTTTCATAGACAACACATAATCCAATGATGTTTGTGAAAGAAAAATGTATGTAAAAGATTGGCAACTTACAGAACTAAATACAAAGGGGAAAATGTTTGTTTCAAGCTTTGAAGAAATGAAATCAAAGGAGACTACAATATCATTTGATGGTGATTGAGTTTTTGATCTTGTTAGAGAAGGTAACATTTCAATTGCTTTGAAATGATAGAGATCTAGAAATAGATAATAAAATCAAGTACAAATGTTAATTTTAAAGTTATTTTTTAATGTTAATTATGATCTAAATTTAAATATATAATTTTGTTTTATTGTGCAGGAGATGTTTTTACTGTAGTTGCACCTACTATCAACAATGAAAATGTGAAGTATTATTTGATGTGTTGCATCAAACGAAATATGAAATTATTAGAAAACTATGATGATAACTAGTTTACATATGACAGAGGGTCTATTATATTGAAATATTATTTTTTCCAACAAACTAATCAAAGTAGGGATTTTGTTTACTTTCAAAACTATGAACCCAATGTCATAAGTTGTCAATATAGTCATTTGGTGTGTGCAGCACGCATAAAGTTGATAGAAGATCAATCAAAGAAAAAAACAAAAATTAAGAAATGGAAAATGTTAAAAGCCGATCATGAACAGATCATTGAAGATGGCATTCCATTGGAATTTTTTTTATTGAACTTCCCAACAATTTATTCTCTTTGGATTCATCTTTATATGTAGAAGTGTTTTCACATGTACATTGTTCTGGTACATGCACACGAGTAATTTATACACGTGTACACATACACATGTCTAGATTATTTGGTCTAAATTATTTCATACATTCTCTGGTACAATTTTTCATAATGTCATTAATGTAAAATGTACATATCTGTGTATCTAGCGTAGTTGATACAATGCAAATTTGAAGTTGCACGATTTTGTTTTAGACATGTGTCTATTAAGTAAATTATAATATTCATTCTTGAATGAAAAATGTGTGGTACGTGTTTTGTAATTTCCAGTTTAATATCAATTAAAAGTAGCTTTTCTATGTACATTAATGAAAAATGTTGTGTACTGGATATATATGTTCTAATGAAATTTTAAAATTTTATGATTATTTGACACATCTAAGAACACCTAGAATTTTATGATTGCTTTTAGATATATACATCGATATGTATTATACTTCAATCATTTTTGCATATATTCAAACATGTACTTCAATCATTTTTATGTACATATATTCATGTGAACATTTTTTTGTTTGTAACTTGGGCTAAACTATATTAAAAGCATGAAAATCTGTACAGGGGAAATGGATTGAGATGGCAAGTAGTGCTTAGCATATCCCTTCCTTGGTAGTGTTCAAAATAAATCAAGTTTGGGACTACCTCAAACGAGGAAACCAGCCCCTTAAGGGTGTCATATACTCTTGTAATAAAAAATATTCAGTGGCGTATATAAAAATAAAAGAGCTGAAGTATATCCTGAGGTGACAATCATGGAGTTCATTCATCTTCGTCCGTCGCCTGGTCCTCTTCCTCTATCAGGCACCCGTATTCTCTAGCAATGGCTTCCTCCTCAGATGTGGGCATTCGAGGAGGCTTCGGAGGGGTTGCATGGATGATGGGAGCGACTGGGTACTACGCATCGTAATCTCTGGTCTAGACATTGTCCGAGTCCATAACCCAAATGCCTATTTCCTCCATCGTGGGCTCATAACCTGGAAGAGGTTTGGTTTTCCTGGGTAAGGGCTGTAGAGATTGCAGAATAGTGGATTTCCTACCTCTTCTACCCTTGGGCTTCTCTGAAGGAAAAAAAGTCTCCCCATGAATGTTATCAAATGCTTGAGGAGCCAGCACCTCATGGCTATCAGATGCAGAGCCCTTGGTGGATTCCAATCGTTGGTCATTGTTGCAGTGAGAGTGGACTAAAAACACACCTCTGCAGCTACCTCTAATGGGTTTCTGACGCTAGCGTGAGGCCATGGTATGGCTTCTAACTTGTACATTTTATGATTATTTTTAGAAGCATCGATATGTATTGTACTTAAATATCACCTAAATAATAAATGCACATCCTAAAATTATATAACATTCACACATGTTCAAATGCATAACATGTACCAATGTATGTATGTCTTAAATGTAATTTAAAATTTCCATTTAGATTCATTTTATATTTAACAAATAAAATGACAACTTGAGTATTAAGAACAAAACATTATATCACAACATGTGAGCACATGCAAAATGTAGTTCAACTATCCAAAATATATACATTTATGTGTAAATTGTAATTTGAAATTTCCATCTATATTCATTTTATATTTAACAAATATAATTCCAACTTCAATTTATATTTAAAAAATATAGTGACAACTTGAGTTTTAAAAACAAAACATTATATCACAACATGTGATCACATGCCAAATGTAGTTTAGATATCCAAAATATACACGTGTATACATGGTTTGTAATTTGAAATTTCCATCTAGAGAGATTCATTTTATATTTTTATATAAAATGACAACTTTTTAAATGTAAAACATTATATCAAAATCACATGCCAAATGTAGTTCAACCATCCAAAATATACACATTGTGAAAATGTAATTTGAAATTTCCATCTAGAGATTCATTTTATATTTAACAAATAAAATGACAACTTGAATTTTAAAAACAAAACATTATATCACAACATGTGATTACATGTAAAATGTAGTTCAACTATCCAAAATATACACATGTATGTACATGGTTTGTAATTTGAAATTTTCTTCTAGAGAGATTGATTTTATACTTAACATTTATAAAATGACAACTTTTTAAAAACAAAACATTATATCACAATCACATGCTAAATGTAGTTCAACCACCCAAAATATACACATTATGAAAATGTAATTTGAAATTTCCATCTAGAGATTCATTTTATATTTAACAAATAAAATGACAAGTTGAGTTTTAAAAACAAAACATTATATCACAACATGAGATCACATGCCAAATGTAGTTGAACTATCCAAAATATACACGTGTTTTGTAATATGAAATTTCCATCTAGATTTGAATTTTATATTTAACAAATAAAATGACAACTTGAGTTTTAAAAACAAAACATTATATCACAACATGTGATCACATGCAAAATGTAGTTCAACTATCCAAAATATACACATGTACATGTGTTTTGTAATTTGAATTTCCATCTAGATTCATTTTATATTTAAAAAATAAAATTACAACTTGAGTTTTAAAAACAAAACATTATATATCACAACATGTGATCACATGCCAAATGTAATTATCCAAATTTTAAAATCATTCTTGATAAAGTAAATCTAGTTTAAAACTATATACAAACAATAAAATATCTCCAAAATTTGTATCACACATGAACAATAAAATTAAATATATATAGTTCAATGTATAGTGTTACAAGTATCAAGTTATATAGAAAATTAAATATGACTGCATAGATAAAACTATATATAAAAAAGTAAATTTAAGACTAGATCTATCAAATATAATGTTGCACACATGTGGATCATCAATCAAATACAAATGGATCTAGTGTCTCTGCCAACAAAGTCCCGATCCTTGTGCTATCCTATGAAGAATGGGGAACCTGTACATAATGTGTACAACCATTAAAATTTAATGTTTTAAAATTGAATGAGAATATAGAAAAAAAAATCATGCAATAAATCATGTGGTTCCCTCTCCATTGTCTGTTGTTGCTCGTCCATTAAAACATCCTCCACAGTAACATCTTCCACAATAAACTGTACAATATATATATATATATATATATATATATATATATATATATATATATATATATATATATATATATATATATATATATATTTCAAATGAAAATGTGTACTAACACAACCAAATTATATTTACTAATGTGGTTGTTATACGCCGATAGGCCTATATGCACTACCCATCACATTAATTTATATATCAATAAATAAAGATTATATATAATAATTTTATTATATTAACTTGAAATATATATATTATATATTAATAAGAATATTTATTAATATATTAATTATGATTAAAATCACAAAAATGTTTTATATATATTAATAATAGAGATTGATATATTAATAATATTATAATATTTATTAATATATTAATAATATTAACTATATACATACTATATATTAACTTGAAATATATATAATATATATTAATAATATTTATTAATATAATAATAATAATAATATTAAATAATATTTTAATATTTATTAATATATTAATATCATAGATGGTTATATTATTAATAAACCAAAAGAACTAATAGTATATTAATAATATATATTATATCATAGTTGGTTATATTATTAATAATATATATTAATAATATTATAATATTATTAATAAACATTATTAATAAATATTAGAATATTTATTAATAATATATATTAATATACTAATAATATTAAACTCAAGAGAGTAATAAAGCATATGAAACAATATTTAAAAACAAAAAACCTAAAAGATTAATAAACCTTAATAATAATAAATAATATTTTAATATTTATTAATATATTAATATCATAGCTGGATATATTATTAATAAACCAAAAGAACTAATAATAAATTAATAATATATATTATATCATAGTTGCTTATATTATTAATAATATATATTAATAATATTATAATATTATTAATAAACATTATTAATAAATATTAGAATATTTATTAATAATATATATTAATATATTAATAATATTAAACCCAAAACATAAATAAACTTTAAGAATTAATATATTAAACTCAAGAGAGTAATAAAGCATATGAAACAATATTTAAAAACAAAAAACCTAAGAGATTAATAAACCCTAACAATTAATATTTTAAAGTGAAGATATTAATAAACCCAAGGGATAATTAATAATACAAACTCAATGTCATCATAAACCAAAGGATTAAATATTATAAAACAAAGGAATCGGTGAACCCAAGGGATAAATATTATAAACATAAGGGATCAATATTAAAAACAAAAGAGATTAATAAACCGTAAGAATTGATATTTTAAACTAAAAAACCTAATAAATTAATAATCCATAAGAATCAGCATTTTAAACATAAGATATTAATAAACCAATGGGATTATTAACATTATAAACCAAAATAAATAATAGACCCAAAGGTTTAATATTATAAAGCAAAGGAATCAGTGAACCCAAGGGATAAATATTATAAACCTAACGGATGAATATTATACACAATAGAGATTAATAAACCCTAAGAATTAGTATTTTAAACTGAAAAATCTAAGAAATTAACAAACCCTGATAATTAGTATTTTAAACTCAAGAGAGTAATAAACCAAATGTCTGATTAACATTATAAACCAAAAGAACTAATAAACTCAAGGGTTTAATATTATAAACCAAAGGAATCAGTGAACCCAAGGGATAAATATTAAAAACCTAAGCGATTAATAAGGCTAAGGGAAATATTAAAAACAATAGAGATTAATAAAACCCAACAGTTTAATACTATAAACCAAAGGGATTGGTGAACCCAAGGGAATTGATTTAAACATTGAGACAATTGTTGTCACAATGCGACGTTGGACCAACTATGACGAGGGTTGGCCATGGGTGATTTTCATATTGAGACAATATTTGTCATAATGTGACATTTGATCATGGATGAAATTGATCGATTATTCATATTATAAACCAAAAGAACTAATAAACCCAAGGGTTTAATATTATAAACCAGAGGAATTGGTGAACCCAAGGGACAACCATTACCCAACAAATTATAAACCAAAAGGAATTGGTGAACCCAAGGGAATTGATTTAAACATTGAGATAATTGTTGTCACAATGTGACGTCGGACCAACTATAATCATTGTTGGCCATGGGTGATTTTTGAGACAATGTTTGTTAGAATGTGTCATTTGATCATGCATGACATTGATCGATTATTCATATTATAAACCAAAGGAATTGGTGAACCCAAGGGAAAATCATTACCTAACAAATTATAAACCAAAGGAATTGGTGAACCCAAGGGAATTGATTTAAACATTGAGACAATTGTTGTCACAATGCGATGTTGGACCAACTATGACCATGGTTGGCCATGGGTGATTTTCATATGGAGACAATGTTTGTCAGAATGTGACATTTTATCGTGGATGACATTGATCGATTATTCATATTATAAACCAAAAGAAACTAATAAACCCAAGGGTTTAATATTATAAACCAAAGGAATTAGTGAACCCAAGGGAATTGATTTAAACATTGAGATAATTATTGTCACAATGCGATGTTGGACCAACTATGACCATGGTTGGCCATGGGTGATCTTCATATCGAGACAATATTTGTCAAAATGTGACATTTGATCATGGATGACATTGATCGATTATTCATATTATAAAGCTAAAGAACTAATAAACCCAAGGGTTTAATATTATAAACCAAAGTAATTGGTGAACCTAAGGGAATTGATTTAAACATTGAGATAATTGTTGTCACAATGCGACGTTGGACCAACTATGACCATGGTTGGCCATGGGTGACTTTCATATTGAGACAATATTTGTCAGAATGTGACATTTGATCATAGATGACATTGATCGATTATTCATATTATAAACCAAAATAACTAATAAACCCAAGGGTTTAATATTATAAACCAAAGGAATTGGTTAACCCAAGAGAAAGCCGTTACCCAACAAACTATAAACCAAAGGAATCTGTGAACCCAAGAGAATTGATTTAAACATTGAGACAATTGTTCTCACAATGAGACATTGAACCAACTATGATCATGGTTGGCCATGGGTGATTTTCATGTTGAGACAATATTTGTCAGAATGTGACATTTGATCATGGATGACATTGATCAATTATTCATATTATAAACCAAAGGAATTGGTGAACCCAAGGGTATTGATTTAAACATTGAGACAATTGTTGTCACAATGCGACGTTGGACCAACTATGACCATGGTTGGCCATGGGTGATTTTTATGTTGAGACAATATTTGTCAGAATGTGACATTTGATCATGGATGACATTGATTGATTATTCATAATATAAACCAAAAGAACTAATATACCCAATGGTTTAATATTATAAACCAAAGGAATTGGTGAACCCAAGGGAAAACCATTACCCAACAAATTATAAACCAAAGGAATTGGTGAACCCAAGGGAATTGATTTAAACATTGAGACAATTGTTGTCACATTGCGATGTTGGACCAACTATGACCATGGTTGACCATGGGTGATTTTCATATTAAGACAATATTTGTCAGAATGTGACATTTGATCATGAATGTCATTGATCGATTATTCAAAATATAAACCAAAAGAACTAATATACCCAAGGGTTTAATATTATAAACCAAAGGAATTGGTGAACCCAAGGGAAAACCATAACCCAAACAATTATAAACCAAAGGAATTGCTGAACCCAAGGGAATTGATTTAAACATTGAGACAATTGTTGTCACAATGCGACGTTGAACCAATTATCACCATGGTTGGCGATGAGTGATTTTCATATTGAGACAATATTTGTCAGAATGTGACATTTTATCATGGATGACATTGATCGATTATTCATATTATAAACCAAAAGAACTAATAAACCCAAAGGTTTAATATTAAAAAGCTAAGGGATCAATAAGGCTAATTGCAATATTAAAAAAAATAGAGATTAATAAAACCTAAGGGTTTAATATTATAAACCAAAGGAATTCGTGAACCCAAGGGAAAACCATTACCCAACAAACTATAAACCAAAGGAATTGGTGAACCCAAGGGAATTGATTTAAACATTGAGACAATTGTTGTCACAATGTCAGAATGTGACATTTGATCATGGATGACATTGATTGATTATTCATATTATAAACCAAAAGAACTAATAAACCCAAGGGTTTAATATTATTAACCAAAGGAATCGGTTAACCCAAGGGGATTGATTTAAACATTGAGACAATTGTTCTCACAATGCGACATTTGATCATGGATGACTTTGATCGATTATTCATATTATAAACCAAAAGAACTAATAACCCAAAGGGTTTAATATTATAAACCAAAGGAATTGATGAACCTAAGGGAAAACCATTACCCAACAAATTATAAACCAAAGGAATTGGTGAACCCAAGGGAAATGATTTAAACATTGATACAATTGTTGTCATAATGCGATGTTGGACCAACTATGACCATGGTTGGCCATGGGTGATTTTCATATTGAGACAATGTTTGTCAGAATGTGACATTTGATCATGGATGACATTGATCAATTATTAATATTATAAGCCAAAAGAACTAATAAACCCAAGGGTATAATATTATAAACCAAAGGAATTGGTGAACCCAAGGGAAAACAATTACCCAACAAATTATAAACCAAAGGAATTGGTGAAACCAAGGGAAAACTATTACCCAACAAATTATAAACCAAAGGAATTGGTGAACCCAAGGGAATTGATTTAAACATTGAGACAATTTTTGTCACAATGCAACGTTGGACCAACGATGACCATGGTTGGCCATGGGCGATTTTCATATTCAGACAATTTGATGATGGATGACATTGATCGATTATTCATATTATAAACCAGAAGAACTAATAAACCCAAGGGTTTAATATTATAAACCAAAGGAATTGGTGAACCCAAGGGAATTGATTTAAACATTGAGACAATTTTTGTCACAATGTGACGTTCGACCAACTATGACCATGGTTGGCCATGGGTGATTTTCATATTGAGACAATATTTGTCAGAATGTGAAATATGATCATGGATGATGTTGATCGATTATTCATATTATAAACCAAAAGAACTAATAAACCCAAGGGTTTAATATTATAAACCAAAGGAATTGGTGAACCCAAGGGAAAGCCATTACCTAAATAATTATAAACCAAAGGAATTGTTGAACCCAAGGGAGTTGATTTAAACATTGAGACAATTGTTGTCACAATGCGACGTTGAACCAACTATGACCATGGTTGGCCATGAGTGATTTTCATATTGAGACACTATTTTTCAGAATGTGACATTTGATCATGGATGACATTGATCGATTATTCATATTATAAACCAAAAGAACTAATAAACCCGAGGGTTTAATATTATAAACCAAAGGAATTGGTGAACCCAAGGGAAAACCATTACCCAACAAATATTAAAAACCTAAGGGATCAATAAGGCTAAGGGCAATATTAAAAACAATAGAGATTAATAAAACCTAAGGGTTTAATATTATAAACCAAAGGAATTGGTGAACCCAAGGGAATTGATTTAAACATTGAGACAATTGTTGTCACAATGTCAGAATGTGAATTGAGACAATATTTGTCAGAATGTGACATTTGATCATGTATGCCATTGATCGATTATTCATATTATAAACCGAAAGAACTAATAAACCCAAGGGTTTAATATTATAAACCAAAGGAATTGGTGAACCCAAGGGGATTGATTTAAACATTGAGACATTTTTTCTCACAATGCGACATTTGATCATGGATGACATTGATCGATTATTCATATTATAAACCAAAAGAACTAATAACCCGAAGGGTTTAATATTATAAACCAAAAGAATTGGTCAACCAGAGGGAAAACCATTACCCAACAAATTATAAACCAAAGGAATTGGTGAACCCAAGGGAAAGGATTTAAACATTGATACAATTGTTATCACAATGCGATGTTGGACCAACTATGACCATGGTTGGCCATGGGTGATTTTCATATTGAGACAATGTTTGTCAGAATGTGACATTTGATCATGGATGACATTGATTGATTATTCATATTATAAACCAAAAGAACTAATAAAACCAAGGTTTTAATATTATAAACCAAAGGAATTGGTGAACCCAAGGGAAAACAATTACCCAACAAATTATAAACCAAAGGAATTGGTGAACCCAAGGGAATTGATTTAAACATTGAGACAATTTTTGTCACAATTCGACGTTGGACCAACGATGACCATGGTTGGCCATCGGTGATTTTCATATTCAGACAATTTGATGATGGATGACATTGATAGACTATTCATATTATAAACCAAAAGAACTAATAAACCCAAGGGTTTAATATTATAAACGAAAGGAATTGGAGAACCCAAGGGAATTGATTTAAACATTGAGACAATTGTTGTCACAATGTCAGAATGTGAATTGAGACAATATTTGTCAGAATGTGACATTTGATCATGGATGACATTGTTCGATTATTCATATTATAAACCAAAAGAACTAATAAACCCAAGGGTTTAATATTATAAACCAAAGGAATTGGTGAACCCAAGGGGATTGATTTAAACATTGAGAAAAGTGTTCTCACAATGCGACATTTAATTATGGATGACATTGATCGATTATTCATATTATAAGCCAAAAGAACTAATAACCCCAAGGGTTTAATATTATAAACCAAAGGAATTGGTGAAACCAAGGGAAATGATTTAAACATTGATACAATTGTTGTCACAATGCGATGTTGGACCAACTATGACCATGGTTGGCCATGGGTGATTTTCATATTGAGACAATGTTTGTCAGAATGTGACATTTGATCATGGATGAAATTGATCGATTATTCATATTATAAACCAAAAGAACTAATAAACCCAAGAGTTTAATATTTTAAACCAAGGGAATTGGTGAACCCAAGGGAAAACCATTACCCAACAAATTATAAACCAAAGGAATCGGTGAACCCAAGGGAATTGATTTAAAAATTGAGACAATTGTTGTCACAATGCGACGTTGGACCAACTATGACCATGGTTGGCCATGGGTGATTTTCATATTCAGACAATTTGATGATGGATGACATTGATTGATTATTCATATGATAAACCAAAAGAACTAATAAACCCAAGGGTTTAGTATTATAAACCAAAGGAATTGGTGAACCCAAGGGAATTGATTTAAACATTGGGACAATTGTTGTCACAATGCGACGTTCGACTAACTATGACCATGGTTGGCCATGGGTGATTTTCATATTGAGACAATATTTGTCAGAATGTGACATATGATCATGGAAGACGTTGATCGATTATTCATATTATAAACCAAAATAACTAATAAACCCAATGGTTTAATATTATAAACCAAAGGAATTGGTGAACCCAAGGGAAAACCATTACCCAAACAATTATAAACCAAAGGAATTGCTGAACCCAAGGGAATTGATTTAAACATTAGGACAATTGTTGTCACAATGCGATGTTGAACCAACTATGACCATGGTTGGCCATGAGTGATTTTCATATTGAGACAATATTTGTCAGAATGTGACATTTGATCATGGATGACATTGATCGATTATTCATATTATAAACCAAAAGAACTAATAAACCCAAGGGTTTAATATTATAAACCAAAGGAATTGGTGAACCCAAGGGAAAACCATTACCCAACAAATATTCAAAACCTGAGGGATCAATAAGGCTAAGGGAAATATTAAAAAAAAAAAGAGATTAATAAAACCTAAGGGTTTAATATTATAAACCAAAGGAATTGGTTAACCCAAGGGAATTGATTTAAACATTGAGACAATTGTTGTCACAATGTTAGAATGTGAATTGAGACAATATTTTTTAGAATGTGAAATTTGATCATGGATGACATTGATCGATTATTCATATTATAAACCAAAAGAACTAATAAACCAAAGGGTTTAATATTATAAACCAAAGGAATTGGTGAACCCAAGGGGATTGATTTAAACATTGAGACAATTGTTCTCACAATGCGACATTTGATCATGGATGACATTGATCGATTATTCATATTATAAACCAAAAGAAATAATAACCCCAAGGGTTTAATATTATAAACCAAAGGAATTGGTGAACCCAAGGGAAAACCATTACCCAACAAATTATAAACCAAAGGAATTGGTGAACCCAAGGGAAATGATTTAAACATTCATACAATTTTTGTCACAATGCGATGTTGGACCAACTATGACCATGGTTGGCCATGGGTGATTTTTATATTGAGACAATGTTTTTCAGAATGTGACATTTGATTATGGATGAAATTGATTGATTATTCATATTATAAACCAAAGGAATTGGTGAACCCAAGGGAAAACCATTACCCAAAAAATTATAAACCAAAGGAATTGGTGAACCCAAGGGAATTGAT
The DNA here is from genome assembly GCA_034641835.2 of Pinus albicaulis. Taxonomy (NCBI): domain Eukaryota; kingdom Viridiplantae; phylum Streptophyta; class Pinopsida; order Pinales; family Pinaceae; genus Pinus; species Pinus albicaulis. The sequence continues at coordinate 1,337,724,322 of CM076578.1, forward strand.
TTAAACATTGAGACAAATTTTGTCACAATGCGACATTGGAGTAACTATGACCATGGTTGGCCATGCGTGATTTTCATATTCAGACAATTTGATGATGGATGACATTGATCGACTATTCATATTATAAACCAAAAGAACTAATAAACCCAAGCGTTTAATAGTATAAACCAAAGGAATTGGTGAACCCAAGGGAATTGATTTAAACATTGAGACAATTTTTGTCACAATGCGACGTTCAACCAACTATGACCATGGTTGGTCATGGGTGATTTTCATATTGAGACAATATTTGTCAGAATGTGACATATGATCATGGATGACTTTGATCGATTATTCATATTATAAACCAAAAGAACTAATAAACCCAAGGGTTTAATATTATAAACCAAAGGAATTGGTGAACCCAAGGGAATTGATTTAAACATCAAGACAATTGTTGTCACAATGCGACGTTGGACCAACTATGACCATGGTTGGCCATGGGTGATTTTCATATTGAGACAATATTTGTCAGAATGTGACATTTGATCATGGATGACATTGATCGATAATTCATATTATAAACCAAAAGAACTAATAAACCTAAGGGTTTAATGTTATAAACCAACGGAATTGGTGAACCCAAGGGAATTGATTTAAACATTGAGACAATTGTTGTCACAATGTGACGTTGGACCAACTATGACCATGGTTGGCCATGAGTGATTTTCATATTAAGACAATATTTGTCAGAATGTGACATTTGATCATGGATGACATTGATCAATTATTCATATTATAAACCAAAGGAATTGGTGAACCCAACATAATTGATTTAAACATTGAGACAATTATTGTCACAATGCGATGTTGGACCAACTATGACTATGGTTGGCCATGGGTGATTTTCATATTGAGACAATATTTGTCAGAATGTGACATTTGATCATGGATGGCATTGATCGATTATTCATATTATAAACCAAAAGAACTAATAAACCCAAGGGTTTAATATTATAAATCAAAGGAATTGGTGAACCGAAGGGAAAACCATTACCCAACAAATTATAAACTGGAAGTGATCAATCAACCTTACTGATTGTTAATATTATTAGCCAACGTTGGACCAACTATGATCATGGTTGGCCATGGGTACTTTTCATATTGAGACAATATTTTTCAGAATGTAACATTTGATCATGAATGACATTGATCGACTATGGCTAATGCTAATTAAGAATGGTTTCCCATGGATGATTTTCATATTGAGTCAGTGTTTTTCATAATGTGAAATTGGACCATGCATTAGTATTAAACTCTAGGACTAATATTTAAACCCCAATATTTGGGGAACCTAAGGGAAAAATATTAAGAACATAAGAGATCAACAAGGCCAAGGGATACCTATAAAAAACAAAAAAAATTAGTAAAGACTAGGAATAAATATTTTAAATACAAATGAATGAGAAACTCACATAATTAATAAAGAGATTAATAAATCTTAGGAATCAATATTTTAAAAATACTATTTATCACTAATGATGTTAATACTATTTATATTAATAGTGTTAATTTTGGTATCAATAGTAATATCATTCATAATATTAATCATCATAAACATTATTAATATTATTTATCAATATTAATGTTAATAGAATAGATTATAAAAGCGAATTGAGTCAAGCTAGATATAGTTGTGATACCATGATAGAAATTAAGAGAGGATGAGAGAGCATGTATGCACATAAAAAAATCACACTATTATTATTTTATTGATCATAGCAATTACACATATATAAGACTCACAATAAAAATTACATATAACATCAAAGCATTACTTCTAAGAAGTTGATGAAAAATTAAAAAGCCTATTCAACAATAATTCGTTTGTAGGAAAAATGAATTTCAATTTACATTGCAAATTAATGAAAAATTAGGACAAAAATTCATAGAATTTTTTTCTGCATAATTCCTACATATATATTTCCATGCATTTTAACCTATATGCATTTCATTCACAAATAAAACAACATGGAACTAAATATCTATGCAATAATTTTATTTTTAGAATTAAAAAAAAAGTGTATATATATATATATATATATATATATATATATATTACAAAAAAATAAATTAAAAAATATTTTATTGACTCCACCTTATTAATATTTTTTTTCTAAAATATCACAAAAAAATGCTCTTAAAACATAATAGTCTTCTAATGAATAAAAAGTGATAACTTGAAACACATTCTCATTCACAAAATAAAAAAGCCAATTTATACACCATATTTTATTAATAACTTTTCCTTCAACAAAAATTTCCAAAAAAAAAAAAAACCCATTAAATATAATAACAATAATATATATATTTTTTCCCTACTATGAAAAAGGAAAAAACCAAATTATATATATATATATATATATATATATATTCCTTGTGATGAAAAGGGGAGAAACCAAAAACTTGTAGGGGAGAAACCTAAGAACTTGTTACCTTATATGAAATTGAATAAAGAAACTTAAGAACTTGTTATCACTGCAAACTAAGCCATTAAATATAAAAATAATAATGTAAAAATTTCTCTCCTTTCTAAATTACTTGCGCTATCAATCAGTCGATTTTCCTCTTTGTTGAAGTTCTATGTTATGTTATATGAAATTCAAAAAATATTTAACATATATATATGAACCACAAATCTGATGAAAACTACACCCATACAACCAATTTTTAATATCTCACGCATAAAACAGATATCAATATATCGAAATTAAAACGACTCTCGACAAAGAAATGGATGAATATATAAGAAGTTAACCCTAAGAATAATACTATTACTAGCATTTGCCCCTAAGGGTGCAAAGGTACAATGAAGGAGTAGACTTTGTATTAACTCTTGTGCGTATCAAAGAGTTCGGCCTGGTCGTGCGTGTTTTGATTGAGATTAACAATTGACATTTTTGAATAAATTAAATATTAAGAATAATGAAATACTATTTATAGTTTAAATATATAAAGAATTATTTTATTTTTAATAATTATATGTTAGTTGATTCAAAACTCATAACATCATTGATTTACCTTATTTTATAAGTAATTTTATTTAAGCTTTATATATATATATATATATATATATATATATATATATATATATATATAAATTAAATAAATTAGAAATAAAAATATAAACATATAAAATATAAATATAAATAAAAATAAAATAAATAAATAGATAAAAATAAAAATAAAAATGAATAAAATGAAAAATATAAAAATCAATGAATCAAAATCAAATCAAAATCAAAATCAAATATATAATCGGTCCATATCCATTATGCATATTTGGTTTATGCTTTGATTAAATTCAAATGTAAATATTTTATTTTAACCTCGACTTATATTCAATCTACATGTACACGGGATAAATGTTCATAGAGCATTTCGTTTACAACCATCCTTCAACCTCATTTATTTTATATGCGCCCTTTGCCTTTTAACTTACCAAGCCTATCTTAACGTCAACGCCTGTGCACGTTATACCTTCCCAAGTATCTCCTCGGTCAATACACACATACACATCTTATGTCAATGGTTGATGTGATTTGGAACACAGTCCATATAACAAGGTCGGACTATACTATTCTTTAGTGATATCATTTACTCCATAAACCGTGACCATAACTGATGTCGGGCTACATATATAAAATCGCGTCAATGTGAACACACGTCTCACCTTTGTCAAACCGCACCCTTAGCTACTATCAATATATATGAATGGCCCCAACGCCAACGAACCTTCCCATCCAACAGCTGGAAGCACATCGTATTTCTTCGAATGATCCGACGTGCATCGATGGATATCACACGGTGTAGATGCATGAACTTTAACTTGCGATGAGGGAGGTATTTTTCAAACTGCTCAGGGACATGCATCCCTCAGTCTATGGGATCGCTCCAAATTCTAAAATATAGCTTACCGCCTTTGTGCCACACGATATATTGTTGGTTTTAGCTTTGAACAACATTCACTCTTCTCCTGGTTCCACGTCATTTCCTTTAGGGTTCCACTCCATTCGCTCCTGATCAAGTGATGAAACCATTGCAATAGATCTCGATATACTATTATAGATTCAACACGCGTTACGGTGGTGAGATGCTGATAAATATGTCCTTGCCCACGTCAGGCAGAAAAAATTCAATGCATTATGAACATCCTAGTCATCGTTAACGTCACCTTTCATTTTCAGGGTGTCCGTGCTTTATATATATATATATATATATATATATATATATATATATATATATATTAAATAAATTAGAAATATAAATATAAACATATAAAATATAAATATAAATAAAATAAATAAATAAATAGATAAAAATAAAAATAAAAATGAATAAAATGAAAAATATAAAAATCAACGAATAAAAATAAAATCAGAATCAGAATCAAATATATCATCGGTCCATATCCATTATGCATATTTGGTTTATGCTTTGATTAAATTCAAATGTAAACCTTTTATTTTAACCTCGACTTATATTCAATCTACATGTACACAAGATAAATGTTCATAGAGCATTTCGTTTACAACCATCCTTCAACCTCATTTATTTTATATGCGCCCTTTGCCTTTTAACTTACCAAGCCTATCTTAATGTCAACGCCCGTGCACGTTATACCTTCCCAAGTATCTCCTCGGTCAATACACACATACACATGTTATGTCAATGGTTGCTGTGACTTGGAACACGGTCCATATAACAAGGTCGGACTATACTATTCTTTAGTGATATCATTTACTCCATAAACCATGACCATAACTGATGTCGGGCTACATATATAAAATCGCGTCAATGTGAACACACGTCTCACCTTTGTCGAATCACACCCTTAGCTACTATCAATATATATGCATGGCCCCAACACCAACGGACCTTCCCATCCAACGACTGGAAGCACGTCGTATTTCTTCTTATGATCTGACGTGCATCGATGGATATCACATGGTGTAGATGCGTGAAATTTAACTTGCGATGAGGGAGGTTTTTTTCAAACTGCTCAGGGACATGCGTCCCTCAGTTTATGGGATCGCTCCAAATTCTAAAATACAGCTTACCGCCTTTGTGCCACACGATATACTGTCGGTTTTAGCTTTGAACAACATTCACTCTTCTCCTGGTTCCACGTCATTTCCTTTAGGGTTCCACTCCATTCACTCTTGATCAAGTGATGAAACCATTGCAATAGATCTCGATATACTATTATAGATTCAACACGCATTACGGTGGTGAGATGCTGATAAATATGTCATTGCCCACGTCATGCAGAAAAAATTCAATGCATTATGAACATCCTAGTCATCGTTAACGTCACCTTTCATTTTCAAGGTGTCCATGCTTTATGTTTAATTATGTGACTCTAGAAACTTGCGTATTGTCTGGTTCAACTCCTTGGGTTTCTCCAACGGTGGAACATGCCCACACTCTTTTATCACCAAAACATTAGCCCTCTCTCCGATATGTCTGCAAATATTATAGGACAAAACTTAACTTCTCCATGGAGAATATAATACTAAATGTGACGAATTTGGTTCTTCTACATTAAGGAAATCAATTATTTGGCTAAGGAGGTTGTTACCTTTGTAAAACATAGGCCTCTTCCAACCTGAAAAATCGATCCTTCTTGCCCCACACAATTAGAATGTCCTGTGAGACAATAAGAAATTAAACGACGTTGAATCATTTCAAAATATTAGGATCTTTTATAAGATTATAAAATATAGTATATGGCTAAGAAGCCAACCTGGTTTATTGTTGGTAGTGCTTGAATATTATTCAAACCAGTGACTATAGCATCCGCCACCTGCACCTTTTGCTTTTTGTTTCCTTCCATAACCTATATCGGAGAATTCAAATAAAAATACAATCAGTTTCTATAAAAATTCAGGATAGCATTTCCACAGAACAATCCGAATGACAGTATATAAACATGAACATTATTTTATGTATATATACCTACAATAGGTCTTCATAAATGAAATGAGGAAGCCATGGGAACTTGTAAAAGTAGACATTCAAGGAGATCTTCAAGCCTTTGGCATCGATGGGAACAAGGAAGTCTTTAATGTCGTCAGAGTCGTACTCTTCGAGAAGAGAATTTTAGGTCGACAGCGTCATGAAAACTTGCGGAGCTAATGATAATTAGACGTTGGACGAGGTTAGGGTATTTTTGTGCCATCCAGAAGGCAATGAAGCCACTATAGCTATGCCCCACCACGATCACACTCTCTATCCCCAGAAATTCCACCATACCCTTCATGCACTCTGCTTGGAATATCTCACTCTGCTCGATGCTGGTGGTGGTAGAGTCCCCAAAGAATATGAGATTTGGTATGAGGAGATCGAAATGCTTTCTGAGATCGGAAATTTGGGTATCCCATCCTAGCAGCCCATCGGCCCCAAAACCGTGAATGAGAAGAAGTGTCGACCGTTGATTCTCTGAATTCTTAGGTTTATTATTATGTAAAACCCAGCAGTGCAGGGAGGTTCCATTGCTTAACTGTATCTGTACAAACTTTAACCCCAGCGAGATCCAACAAGCTTGCTTCTGCTTTTTCATTAATTGAATAACACTGAATTTGAACAGTCCTCTCATTTCAACTATCGATGAATGAAATTGACTCTATCACACAATATCCGTTCAATAGAGTTAATGCTTGTGTCGAACAACCAAATGGCCCAAAGTGAGCAAAGTTCACTAGTCTGTCGGGTCATCAAATCCATGTAGATTATAGAGAGGTGCTATACATGCAATGAAATTTTTCATGCTATTTCATGCTATTTCCGAATCCATTTCTCCCCTCAACTTCCCGAATTCCACCACTTGCCGCCACTCTGCCTCGTGTCAAAGGCACAAGGACACGTTGCAGAACGAATTATTGGGTACAACTTGTGAGGCAACAGCATCAAATTCCCCAATTCCACCACCTACCGCCACTATGGCTCGTGTCAAAGGCACAGGGACATGTTGCAGAACCGTGAGAATTTTTAATGTTTCAGTTTTATTTTACTTGTCAATCTTGATACCTAGCAATTAATAAATGGTATAGTAAATTTTTAATCAAGATTTGTAAATTTTTAATTTAAGTATGGTTTAATCACATGTTTTAGATATGCAAGGAAGTTAGTGGGGTAGATTTGATCCATTGATTGAGTGCCGACGACGAGAATATACCGGCATCTTTCAATCTAGACCATCACATCAAAAATATTAATTAGCATAATCACAAAACATGCTCTTTCCGATAGGGGGATACGCCTATCGGCGTAATAAACTAATTTCAACAATATTAAAAAAAAGTTATACAACTTGTTCAAATGGTGTGGATGTTCCTATCTCCATCATACACTCCATCGCTAGAGTCTTTGGCGAATGGAAATCATCTCCAAAAACCTAAAATTCAAAAATTTTAAAAGTATAAAATAACACAAGATCTAGATCTCATTTTATAATAAAAATTTTGAACTTCAATTTATAACTTAAACATATAAGTGAAAAATTGAATACTTGTGATGGTGGATTGGGCACATCTCATAGGGGTGGCTCTGAAAGAAAATCTCTAGAAACCTAACATTCAAAAAATTTAATACTGTAAAATAACTCAAGATCTAGATCTCATTTATTAATGGAACTTTTGAGCTGCAATATATAACTTAAAAACATATTTAAGTGAAAAATTGTTCATACTTGCGATGGTGTATTTGACACATCTCCCAAGGAAGAAGAAGTTACCTCCATTGAAAAAACATGAGACGGAATCAGAATCTGTTAACATTTAATTGTATACATTTACATGTGTACACAATTATTTATTTTAAAAATATGTCATCATGTTTCAATGTATAATAATAGATAAAAAAATAATTGTACATCATCATATTCACCTAAAAAACACTAACATGTACCAACATATCATCTTGATGATGAGAACCATCTTGATTGTGTCAACCTGAGGCTTCGACTGTGATATTAACATCTTCGTTCATCAAGCGTGAGAACTGCAAATGGTGTTAACATATATACTACATTTTTGTTAGAATAATGTACACAAATAAAAGTATGTATATATGTACTTATTACAGATTGTACATGTGTTAAAATAGTCACCCTAACTATTAACACATACTGATCCCATGCCCTCTTCCTCATTAATAATTTAGGTCCTTCCAACCATTGCAACAAATCTTTGCATATGTTCTGAGATCTTCAACGCTCATGTTGTTTATTTCATCATCTGTATGATACACAAAATTAGCATGTGCATTCTCTCGTGCTCTTTGTCGATTCAAACAAACATCAACTTGACCCAATCCACTCTAAACATTGTCAATGATGACATCCCTTGCTTCTCGACTAATTTGAGAAGTGGCATCCATCTCTCACTGCAAATTTTCCACACGAAGAGGTCGACTAACCAATGGTGGCTCGAGGCAAGGCAACTTAGCATCATGCTTAGTGCCCCTACGATCACATAATCAACCTTTCCCAGGACCAAAAAATTCAGAGGGAAGGTCATTATAATTGGGTTTCATTGACAAAAATAATTCTGCATAAAATAATTTTTCAAAATAAAGCGGAACCTTGTCGTTCCATGGGAGTCTTCCATAGGCAGCAAGGTGTCTATCATACAAATGGCCATCTATATCAGGGTGCTTGAAATATTGCACCTTTAGCATCTTTATTTTCAGCCCGTATATGAAATTAAACATAGACTTGGCCATTTCTGTTGTAACTCTTTGTTTGAAAACCCCCCATGTATTGTGACTCATCCATGTTTCCTTTATTTTTTCTCATCGCTTCTACAAAAGTATCAGTGGTTGGCCCAAGCGTTAGGTACGCATATACTACTTTGCTTAAATAGTGAGTAACTATTTCTAAGCTTTCTCGACTCAACACGGAGTTTCAAAGACAAAATATCTTTCTTCAATTTTGAATGAAGATGTTGACACCTTTGTAATGTGCATTGTTGCATGTTTGTTTCTCAAGGTATATCGAAAATTTCAGATGGATAAGTCGTGGTTGTTGTGCAACCTTCTTCTTTAATAACGCATTCTTTCCTACATCGTTTTGTAGCAACAATTTCACCCTTTGCATCAATATATACAATTTTGTATAAATAAAAAAACATGTACACAAAATTGTAGAAATTGAATGAAAATAATATTCAGATTGATGGCCACCTTGATATGGTTGGCCAGCATCATGCCCACCTTGAGACTGTTGAAAACCAAAACGACCACCGATTGGTTGAGAACCAACACGACCATCCATTGATTAGCCTTTGGGGGAATGCATATCACGACCCTCATGAAATTGGCCACCACCTACTGATGGGCCTCTAGGGGGAATGTGTACCACCATAAACCTCAAGCGACGAGAGGGAAGCTTCATAAAAAATATTAATATATAATCAATTTAAAAATATGTTCATACATATAAATAGATGTACATATGATTGATTAGCTTGTGTGAATCATACCATGATTGTGTGAACCATGGTCATGCTCCATTAATGGATTAGATACTATTTTCCTCCTAACTCCTAAAAAAATAAAAAATGAAACTTATTAAAAACCAATTTAACTCACAAACTTGATAAAAAATCAATTCCATACGTATACATGTGTGTACATGGGGATAAAATTATATATATAGTCAATAAAAAAATTAATTCCACATGTATACACACACGTATTTATGGAGATAAGATTATATATTCAAATCTCATTTAAAAACATGCACATTTAATATAAATACCATGAACATCCATCGATCCATGATCCCCCTCTCTCACAGGGGCATGGGATTCTATTGATCTTCGCCTTTCATCCTTGATGATATATATGGATATATCTATAGTGGACATTTACAATTATTTTTAAAATAAATTCAAAACATTTCAAAACATTATTGTAATTTAGTACACAAATGATGTAAAACACAACTTTCAAAGCTGGACTAATTGATGTGTGAAACTCAATTTAAACAAAATTTGTTGAAGTCCTCACATTTTAATTTTATAAAAATGCGAAGTTCACCAAGTTCCGCTTTACATGGTGGGAGCACACATGGTATATAATTGAAAAAAACACATGGTCATTAAAATGTCGCATTTATAAGTAAAAAATACACACACATTAAAGATATGTTAGAATTTCCATCAATAAATTTTGAAGGAGAGCGTCTCAACACTAATTCATCTTTGAGAGATGAATCTTGAATTGGAATTGCCCCATATAATACTAATTCATCTATTAATTCATCTTTGACAGATAAATCTTGAATTGGCATTTCCCCACACAATAGATCACAAGACATCTTATTAACATTTGCACAATGTCTTATACTAAAAAATTGAAATTGTCTAACGATATTATTTGTTTTTCCATGCAGTTGTTTTAGCCTCTTCTTCTTAACTTGGTACACACCTTTCATATGGTTGCACACAAGTTCAGAATTGGTGAAAACTACAATTCCATTTGATCCATACTCCCTAGTTGTTCCCAAGCCTTCTATCAATGCAATATAATATGCCTCGTTGCTTGTTGTTCATCCTGGGATATTCATTTTCCTTTGGAGGACCTTGTTAGTCGTAATATTGCAAAGCACATATGTAATCACTGCTTTCTCTGGATTGAGATAACAAGAAACATCTATGTATAATGTCCATTTTTCAACAATATTTAGTGGGTTTTTTTATCCCTAAAAAAAAAATTTCAATAAAATATATTAAATTAACATTTATCACAAATGCATAGGAGAAATGACATGTACATGGTTTGCCTTAAATTTTATCAATGAAATTACATGTACATGGTTCCCAAAAGCAATAGCAAATTCCTTAAAGTTTATGGGAGAAATGGCATGTACATGGTTTCTAAAAACACTAGCATTTTCCTTATTACGAATGCCTTAAATTAACACTAGAAAATGCCTTAAGTTTATGGGAGAAATGACACATGTACATGGTTTTCCTTAAATTTTGCCTTATGAGAAAAAGGAGAAACGACATGTACATGATTTGCCTTAAATTTTTCCTTGATTTTATGGGAGAAAGCCTTGAGTTTGTGGGAGAAATGGCATGTGCATGATTTGCCTTAAATTTTTTCTTGCATAGATTTTAAGGGGAAATGGCATGTACATTGTTTGCCTTAAATTTTTCCTTACAGTTTATAGGAGAATGACATAGAAATGACATGCCTTAAGTTTATGAGTGAAAGCCTTAAGTTTGTGGGAGAAATGACATGTGCATGGTTTGCCTTAAATTTTTCCTTCAAGTTTATGGGAGAAATCACATCTAGAAATGACATGCCTTAAAGTTTGCCTTGCCTAGAGTTTAAGGGAGAAATGACATGTACATGGTTTGACTTATAGTTTATGGGAGAAATGACATAGAAATGACAAATAAATGACATAGAAATGACATGCCTTAAATTTTTCCTTAAAGTTTATGGGAGAAATGGGAGAAATGACATATAAATGACAAAGAAATGACATAGAAATGACATGTCTTAAAGCTTATGGGATAAATGCACATGTATGGGAGAAATGGCGCATGTTCATGGTTTTTATTAAATTTTTCCTTAAATGTTATGGGAGAAATGACATGTACATGGTTCCAAAAACACTAGCAAATGCCTTAAATTTTATCGGAGAAATGACATGTACATGGTTATCCTTAAAGTTTGCCTTGAATTTATGGTAGAAATTGGAGAAATGACATGTATGTACATGGTTATCATTAAAATTTTCCCTAAATTTTATGGGATAAATGACATAGAAATGACATGTACATAGTTTGCCTTAAAATTTTTTTTGAAGTTCGCAAAATTATTTTATGCACTTACTAAAACAACTAGTGGTAGTGGTTAATGAAGTTATGTCAAAAGTCACACCTTGATGAGTTTGTGGGAGAAATGACATGTACATGGTTTGCAAAATTATTTTATGCACTTACTAAAACAACTAGTGGTTTATGAAGTTATGTCAAAAGTCACACCTTGATGAGTTTGTGGGAGAAATCACATGTACATGGTTTGCCTTAAATTTTATGGGAGAAGTCATATCTATTTTACTTTGACATCTATAAATAGGCTAAGAAAATTAAAAATGAAGTTTCAACTTGAATTAGTTATGTCCTTAATAATAAGTATGATTTAGCACCTAACAGATTGTCTAATAATATAATAATGTCATTTTTGGCTTGTACTATCATTCATCCTTGATATGTACAATAATTTTACAACTTGAACATCAACCTACACACTATCATCATATCACTGTACATAATCTAGATTAGTAATATCCATTACATCATAAAATACTCCAGTTTTAACATTTTACAAGATTAGAAAAGTAAATGACAACACTAGGAAAGGAAGCATCATGGAAGGTGTAAATTTAGGTACATTAATAAAAAATAGATAGCATCAACATAAATATGAATACAATGGAAAACCTATAGTAACATTATGGTAAGAAGCCAAGGGTCTTCATTACTTGAATAAACCATTTCTATCAGTCATTTCTATTAACATCATGCCTCCAAATGCATAAAATGATAAACTATAGTCAACATGCATTTCACCTTTTTCATAGAATACCATTCAATTTCACTTCATATGTATTTCCCATATTCATTTTTCCAACCACTATCAAAGGTATCCAATGTAATTATATCAACTTATAAGGAATCAATCTTTTTTTACTTCTATAAAACAGTAGAAGAAAATTTGTGTGCATCTACGATAGGAAATAGGTATCCAATGTAATTATATCAACTTATAAGGAATCAATATTTTTTCACTTCTATAAAAAGGTAGAAGAAAATTTGTGTGCATCTACTATAGGAAATAGACAATAAAGAAGCGGTAAGAATCCATCCTATAACACAATGTTTTCAATTATTTGAGGAAAAGTGATATCTAAGAATCAAACAAGCTCTTATGTACACATGAATCAACCATATTTAGCCATTTAAATCCATTTTACACAAGTAAATCAATTTCTATAAGATTTTGTAAGTCAAATAAATTTGTGTGCATCTATTATATGAAATAGACAATAAGGAAGCTATAAGATCCATCCTATAACACATTTTTTTCAATTCTCTGAGGAAAAGTGATATCTAAGAATCAAACAAGCTCTTATGTACACATTAATCAACCATATTTAGTCATTTCAATCCATTGTACACAATTATGTACACATGAATCAACCATATTTAGCAATTCCAATCCATTGTACACAAGGAAATCAATTCCTATAAGATTTTGTAAGTCCCTCTGAAAGGGACAATATATTATGAAATTCCATGTTTTCACCTAAAAGACATAACTCTAATACATAGAAACTTGTTTTGATTCAAAAACACTTCATAAAAACCACGATGAAACAAATTTAAATGCATAATAGTCCAAAAAAATGAAAAGTAACACTATATCAATGTTCGGTTAATTTTTTTTAAATAGCCAACCTCAATCCTAGTAATTTAATCATCTCAATTAAAATAAAACTACCACATCATCTATTGAGATGGGCCTAAAATATACACATAGAAACTTATGATTGAAGTAATAAGTGGAAAGGGGTGCAAAATTATTTTATACACTTACTTAAACAACTAGTGGTAGTGGTTGATGAAGTTATGTCAAAAGTGACACCTTCATGAGTTTGTGGGAGAAATGACATGTACTTGGTTTGCCTTAAAGTTTATGGGAGAAAACACATCTAGAAATTAAATACCTTAAAGTTTTCATTGCCTAGATTTTAAGGGATAAATGACATGTACATGGTTTTCCTTAAATTTTTCCTTATAATTTATGGGAGAAATGACATAGAAATGACATACCTTAAAGTTTATGGGAGAAATGAAACATGTACATGGTTATCCTTAAAGTTTTCCTTTATTTTATGGGATAAATGAGAGAAATGACATGTACATGGTTATCCTTAAAGTTTTCCATAAAATTTATGGGAGAAATGACATAGAAATGACATGTACATGGTTCCAAAAACACTAGCAAATGTCTTAAAGTAAATATTGCCTTAAAGTTGAAATGACATAGAAATGACATGTACATGGTTCCAAAAACACTAGCAAATGTCTTAAAGTAAAATTTTCCTTAAAGTTGAAATGACATAGAAATGACATGTACATTGTTCCAAAAACACTAGAAAATGCCTTAAAGTGTATGGGATAAATTACATGTACATGATTATCCTTAAAGGTTACCTTGATTTTATGGGAGAAATGGGAGAAATGACATGTATGTATCGTTATCCTTAAATTTTTCCTTAAATTTTATGGGATAAATGACATAGAAATTACATGTACATGGTTCCCAAAACACTAGCAAATGCCTTAAATTTTATTGGAGAAATGACATGTACATGGTTTCCAAAAACACTATCATTTTTAAAAAAATATATATTAAATTAAAGCTATGGTTTGCCTTAAATTTTTTGGCAGAAATTCCATGTACATGGTTTCCAAAAACACTACCATTTTACTTAAAAATATATTAAATTAAAGTTATAGTTTGCCTTAAAGTTTATGGGATAAATGACATGTACATGGTTTGCCTTGATTTTTGCCTTGAGTTACAACCATGGAGTGATGTTTGTCATCTAAGGATGAACATTAGCCAAGAAACCAAGTATGTGCATAAGTTTAAATTGGTATGTTTATTTATGAACTTAATTGAAATAAATATGTTGCTAGAAATGAAAATATAATGACAAGTTCTGCAAGATGAATGTATACTAATGTTTAATATATGCATGTATGCATGTATGTCTGGTGGAGATGTTGTGTGCATGTGAAAGTTGCGTGAAGACAATTATCCTACACACAAATGAAAATATAATGATAGGTTCTACAAGATGGATATAGACTAATGCTCAATATGTGCATGTATGCATGTATGTCTGGTGGAGATGTTGTGTACATGTCAAAGCTATGTGAAGACAATTATCCTGCACACTAGTATTATTAATGATAGGTTCTAAAGATGGATGTAGACTAATGTTTAATATATGCATGTATGCATGTATGGTGGAGTTGTTGTGCGCATGTGAAATTTTTGTGAAGACAAATATCCTGCACACTAGTATTATTAATGATAGGTTATACAAGATAGAAGTAGACTAATGTTTAATATATGCATGTATGCATGTATGGTGGAGTTTTTCTGTGCATCTGAAAGTTGTGTGAAGACAATTATCCTCCACACTAGTATTATTCATGATAGGTTCTACAAGATGGAGGTAGACTAATGTTTAATATATGCATGTATGCATGTATGGTGGAGCCTTAGTTACCTATATGATTATAGCTCTTAATGGGAAGAGATCCAAGAGATAAGTGTAATAGAAGTAGTAAGGTTAAATAATGAATACAATGGTACTTATACTAATAATTATAAGGGTCATGTTTCACTTAACACTATTAAAACATAACCTCCAAGCTGTAAGTTGATCTTAAATAGTAAGCTTCTAGTAATCAATGATGCTGGAACATAAATTTGGATAATATAAGCTAGTTATGATGGTTCTTACTAAGTTGATTAGTACTGGTGATTATGAAGTGTCAACTTAATATATCATGTATCTCTTATGGAAACACAAGCACCTTTAGTGAAACCAAATAATGTTGAGTACTAAGTGTGATTGGAATGAGTTATTACCATTATATTTACCCATATGTGAGTGAACATGGATTTATTTAAGCTCTATATAGAAAAACACATGGTTTAATATAGTATAAGAAAATCTATATCATATTGAAAGCTAGATTACTCCTACTATATAAGTAAGCATATGGTTAGGTGATTTACAAGAATTTAGCTAAGAATAGAGCTCAATCAAGCTCGATTATGGAAAGAACGATATGTATTTCTAATTTCACTAGTGTAATCATGAAGCTGAGTAAAAACACCTAGTTAATGAAGATGTATAGGTATCATGTTGAATCAACCTTACCAATACTTGTGTAACTTATCACTATTACTAATCTGTTATCCTTTCTGTAGTATCACAATTGGTAAATAAAATTAAATAAAGTTGTCAAGATATATACATCTCACACATTTTATTGAATTTTAAATCAATAAAAATAAGAAAATCAGAATCCTAGACAAATCTTATCCAGCCCTAGCATGCATATAGCCAACCTAGTATGCATATATCCACTCTAAAAGTATGGAGGTTTGGTAAAAATTTCTTGAATCCCTTAGCGGTAGAAATAAGGTGCTATTGTTGAAGGTACTTTAAGGACATGTTCAAGATCAGATATGGAAGAATGCAGATTATTCACTATTAAGGGTGGCAGAGTGGAGCTAGGTCGAGGATTGCAGCCCTCAAGTATTAGAGTTCTAGAAGGGTTGGCTCCTAGTGAGTTGGTGCTCATAAGATAGGGTTGGTTCCATATGAGTTGGTGCTCACAAGACAGGATTGGTGGGGTGACATAAAAAATACGAAAAACAATGACGGACAAAACCTTGAAAAAGACACCTTGGTGTAGTTGGATTGAGGTCAATAAACATGTGCATGATTTTGTCGCAGATAATAGGTTGCATGACACAAGAGAGCTGGAGGAGAACAAATAGATTTTTTGCCCCTATAGTGATAAGTTGGCAATGACCATTTGGAAATTAAAAACATCCCCTGCCCTCTGAGTTCTTTACGTAAGCTCCTTTAAATTAACAAATACTTCTCAACTACCAAATAGAATTAGGAATTTAAGTAACAAATTATCTACCAAAGAGTTCGATATGGAACTTAAAAAAAAAACAACTGCAGAGAGATGAAGAAAATATTTAACAACCACCTTGCTGCTTAAAAGGTCTGGTGTTAGGATGGTTTATTTCATTAGAAAGTAAAATTAGTTTCACACATTATCTAAAAAATATATCAGTATTTATGAGCTATGTATTATCCATATTTATGATTCCCCTGGAGGTGTTAGCGAAGTGTCGTGTTACTGAAGGTTTCAATGAGTTGTAGAGGTAGATGAAGATCAAGGGGATTTATATAGAGATTTAATGATAAGTAGTTAGATCAAAAAATCAAATTTCTTTTCTATATCTAATTAGATGACCTTCTGTATTTGATTGGATGACCTTGTTACATGGTTTCATTACAGTGGCTTCCTCATGATTACTTACCTGTTCCTATTTCAAAGTGTTATATACTCATGTGATAGCATCCTAGTTTATGCAGTTTCTGCAATTTATTTCTTTCATTAATGGACCGCACAAGAAAATGAACCAAGGGAATTAAGAGTGTTTCCATCTACTTGGAAATTCGGAGACGACAAGACGATGAGGCCGCAATGAGACGATGAGGTAGGAGATCGCCGAGGACGCGGATTACAAATAACCTGTGAACAAAAAAGCAGAGAAAAAAATTAAAAACCACAAAAAATACACAAAAGAAAAATCAAAGCAACAAAAACCCTTCTCACCTCCTTGCCCCTGCAACAGCAAACACAACGAGACAGACAGATAACCTGTGAACAAAAAAAAGAAGAGGAAAACAAATTATAACTCACAAAAAAAATAAACCAGAGTAGCATTCGGCATTCTCACCTCCTCTCCCGTGCAGCAGCAAACACAAAAACAATGCAACAGCAAACATAGCGAGACAGATAAATGAGACAACGGTAACAAGCCCGAAACTTGTTGCATTCTACAGGCCAATATATTTATAAGAAAAAATTCGACCAAACTATGTTCGAAAGTATGGCTGAACTAATAGTTTAGTTGGACTATTAGTTTGGTCGAATTTTGGTTGTCGGTTTTCCCATCTTTGGCCAAAAATCTATTTACCCACACCATCAATACATCGTCAATGTATACGATAGAATCATTTTGGCCGAACTAAATTCAAAACTTCGACCGAACTGTTGGGAAAATGAAATTTCCAACTTCATTTCTCACAGAAGTGTAACCCACCTTCACATTTTTACCCATTACCTACTCTAAATCAACTACTTTGCCACAATAGACATGTGACATAACATATAAATGTAATAAAAGATGCAATTAGACAGAAATAAAGTAAATCATATTCAAACATAATGTCTGGTAAATAATGGCTAAAAAATATAAAACATAATTAACTATTTCATCAATTACTTTCAATTTATAATGGGTCAATGTGTTATTTTTATCCCTTCTTTAAATTCATCTAACATCAAACATGGTATTTTATGTGCTAATATTTAACTTATTTTTTGGTAGATGTAAGAAATTCGTGATCATCAAAATAGTCAAAATCATCACCATAACAAGGTGGGATGGAAACATAGAAACAACCAATAGTTAATATGGAAGAGAATAATAATACGAAATTGATAAAAACATATAAAAGTTATATTGTATTACCTACCCTAAATCAATACTTTGCCATGATCTACATGTAACATAAACATCTACTTTTCCATGTATGGTAAATAATGGCTAAAAAAATATAAAACATAATTAGCTCTTTCATTAATTACTTTCAAATTATAATGGATCAATGTGTTATTTTTCAAAGGCTTGCTTAAAATAATGGCAAAGAATTTCCTAGAAAAAATTTTAAAGAGGAAAGAGAAGAGTGCAAGCAAATTAGAATTTCTAGCTATGGTAGTATGACAATAAGTTTGATATGAAAATAATTTTGGTAAAAAAATTATTTACTTGATGTATATTTACCTATAACAAATTGATTTTCAAAGTGGTGTAACTTTCAAGGTAGCTCTCAACACGACATTAAATATAGCATTCTTTCAACTTTTTAACATTCAATGGGTGAAAGGTTAAACATCCATATTTGATATACCTTTTAAAGCATATTCATGAACAAAATATCATCTTAGAAACATCATAACTGAAACAAATATAATAAATTTCCCCACAGTTCCACCCTAGCAACCAAGATTCTTCATATTGGGACTCAAGCTCAAATTATACACTTGAAAAGTGGAATTAATGATATGATCATAGGTTCAAATGGCTTTGACATTCATGGATGGGTTTCCACTTTGTCATGTGATAGAACTTTATTATTGAGTCATTTATTTGGGTTGAATAGTTAAGATGAAATGATACCACCTGCTAATTGTAGTTTGCTTATACATTCTTGTTTTAGAATTTACATAAATTCCATATTTATGCATACTTGGTAGATATTGGGCAAGCCACATTAATATCAAATATGTATACATTAGAAAAACATGCTATATCAACTCAACGTTATTGTTGTATGGAATATTTACACCATTGATAGGAAAGAGACATAGACCATGTAAAGTGGATGGAGAAATTTGTTATGTTCTCTTGTTTAAAAAATAAAAATAAAAATTAATATCCAACTCAGAAAGTGGGTTTGGTCCCTAGTTTTTCACATAATGCATGTATTTGGATAACACTTCCTTATCTTTATTAGTTTATTTTGATAAAGATAATATCACCTTCAACAAGAAGTAATACCATATGTTTTTTCTACTTTTCTTCCAATATTACCATTTTTTTATCTCAACCTTTTACTTTATGTTTCATTTTCTCCTATTTTTTAAGAACTATTATTATTATTTGAATCATTTCCTAGTAAATATCTATTAAGTTGCTAATACCGTGTAAAAAAAAATTAATGATTATTTCAAATTTTGATTGCCAAAATTCATTTTAAATATAAATTAATTTTGAAAGTCCTCTCATTAATATTGAAGTAAATACAAAGGATATTTATAGTTTGACAAAGATAGTCCTAGGAGAAGTTCAAACATTAACTTTGAAAACATTTAAAATGCCTTACAAAAGAACTCTATTTCCATCAATTTTACTTTACAAGAATTACTAAAATATTAACTTGTTGGACACCTAATCCTCAATGGGCAGGTGTGGAAGGTGAATGGACAAATGGAGTCCAAGATACCACTTGGAATGGAATCCAAGGGTCACACCAATGTAATATAAATGTACATCTATGGTGAATTGTTGTGAAACCAGCTCCAAAAATAGAAGAAAAGAGATATCAATGCCTTAGAAATAAGCCACTTCGATGGGGAAACCTCCAATACATTACATGAATGAACAATTCTTGGATGATTCAAATTACAAAACCTCCTTTCTATATAGACTCATTGGAGCCAGTAATGTCCTAGACCAAGAAGCAATAATAAATTGAACGGCACAACAGAAGGAAAATAAATATAAATGGTAAAGGAAGAAGAATAATACATAAGTTAATTAACAATAATAAGGGACTATACTAGTAATATAGGGACCTAACATGCCCCTCTCCTTCAAAAAAGTGTTGTCCTCAATGCTTGAGTAGCTCTGGGTGCTTCTGTATAAAATTCTCATCCTCCCATTAGAATCTTCAGTGGGTAAGTTCTTCCACTTGATGAGATACTCTGAAATTGATCGATTCCGTAGCTTTCGAGTTCTTGTTCCATGACCGCTTTAGGTTTCAATATGATTTTTCCTTCCTCATCAAGTTCTAGCAATATTGTTTGAACTGGAATATTTTCACCTATAACCTTCTTTAAGAATGAAACATGGAAAATTGGATGCACTCGTGTAGAAGCAGGAAGCTCCAATTTGTATGCCATAGTACCAATATTTTGCAACACCTTGTAAGGACCATAGTACTTTGGTGATAATTTATTATCCTTCTTAGCTTGCTTGAGGGACATTTGTTTGTATGGTTGTAGCCGTAAAAATACCCACTCTCCTACATCAAAACTTCTCTCGCTGCGATGTTGATCTGCCTGTTGTTTCATTCGATTTTGTGCCAAATTCAGGTTATCCTTTAAGAGTTGGAGAACTTCTTGCTGATGCTCGATGTGATCTTCCACTGCTTGAACCTTCGAATTTTCCCTTAAAGATGATGTGAAGGATGGTGGATGATATCCATAAAGTGCCATAAATGGGGTCATTTTTGCTGCAGTATGGAAGGAAGTGTTATACCACCATTCAGCAAGAGGTAACCACTTGACCCATTGTGTTTGTTTATCGGATACAAAACAACGAAGATATCCTTCCAAACATTTATTTACTATCTTAGTTTGACCATCAGATTGAGGATGATAAGATGAGCTATGAGCTAATTGAGTAGCCAAACAAGAAAATAACTCCGTCCAAAAATTTCCAGTAAAAATGGGATCTCTGTCGCTCACAATAACCCTTGGGCTTCCATGTAGCTTTTGAATTCTGTCCATAAATGTAGTAGCAACTGTACTTGCTTTAAATGGATGACATAATGCACAAAAGTGTGCATACTTGGTAAGTCTATCAACTACCACCATGATGACACTCTTTCCTTCGGACTTAGGTAAACCTGTGATAAAATCCATTGAAATCTCCTCCCAATGTTGACTTGGAATGGATAAAGGTTGTAGAAGACCCTGGGTCTTAATTGTCTCAACTTTATTCTGCTGGAAAACCAAACATTCCGCCACAAACTTTTGAATATCAGATTTAAGGCCATCCCAAAAAAATTCTTTCTTCACCCTGTGGTAAGTTTTTAAAAATCCTGAGTGTCCTCCCAAAGGAGAAGTGTGCAATTCCAGAAGAATATTTTGTTTTAGTTGGGAATTCTTACAAAGATATAAGCGATCTTTGTACCATAAGGAATCATTTTTCAAACTAAATGTATCAGATGTACTAGGATCTTGCTGCAACTTTTGAATGAGTGTCCATACATCTTTGTCCTTCTTCCATTCATCTCTTGCTTCGGTTATCCAATCTGGTTGGATAATAGAAATGGCACAAAGCAATGCTTCCACCTCTTCATTCTTTCTTGAGAGTGCATATACAACAACATTAAGCTTTCCTTTTTTGTAGATTATTTCAAAGTCATAACCCAACATCTTTGTGACCCATTTTTGCTGCTCTTCTGAAGATAGTCTTTGTTCCAAAAAGTGTTTAAGATTATCATGATCAGTTTTTACCTTGAAGTGTCTTCCCATTAGGTAAGTTCTCCATTTCTTTAGTGCATGCAGTATTGCTAACATTTCCTTCTCATATATAGGTTTCTGTAAATACTTTCCTTTGATTGGACGACTTTCAAAAGCAATGGGTCTTCCTTCCTGCATTAAAACTGCACCAATTCCATTTCCTGAGGCATCACATTCCACAATAAAGGTTTTTGTGAAGTCTGGCGTAGCTAAGACGGGTGCTAGGCACATTGCCTCTTTAAGATGTTCAAAGGCCTTAGTTGCTTCAGGAGTCCATGAAAATGCATCTTTCTTCAATAATGTTGTTAAAGGTGCTGCTATTCTCCCATAATTCTTAACAAACTTTCAATAATACCCTGTTAACCTGAGAAATCCTCGCAACTGCTTTATGGTTGTGGGGACTTTCCATTCTTTAATGGATCTAATTTTGTTAGGGTCTACCTTAACACCCTCGTGAGATACAATATGACCCAAATATTCCACCTCTTTTACTCCAAAGAAACATTTGGATGTTTTTGCATATAATTTTTTCTCCTGCAATAGTTTGGGCACCTTGTCAACATGTTGAACATTATCCTTCCAAGACTTGTTGTAGATTAGTATATCGTCAAAAAATACTAGCACAAATTTTCTAAGGAAGGGTTTGAAAATGGAATTCATCAACCCTTGAAATGTAGAAGGTGCATTGGTAAGGCCAAAAGGCATGACCAAAAATTCATAATGACCCTAATGAGTTTGAAATGTTGTTTTCAGAATATCTTGAGTCTTCATTCTAATTTGATGATACCCTAAACGAAGATCCAATTTGGTAAAATAAATTGCTCCATGTAATTCATCCAATAATTCATCAATCACAGGAATGGGAAATTTATCTTTAATGGTGAGCTTATTGAGCTCCCTATAATCCGGACACATGTGCCATGATCCATCCTTGTTGTGTAGCAATACAACAGGAGCAGAGAAAGAACTTTGACCAGGTTGAATTATACTCGCCTCTAACATTTCTGCAATCATACATTCAATTTCGCTCTTTTGGACATAAGGATATATATAAGGCCTGATGTTTGGAGGAACACTTCCTAGAATCAAATGGATAGCATGATCATGATCACGAATAGCTAGGAGTCCTTTTGGAGTTTCAAAACCTTGGAATGATTGTCCAAGACTTTTTGTAGATCTGCAGAAATAGATGATTTTGATGTTGGAACTTCTAGTGAGCATAGTTGTGCAATTATGCTTGGTTGTTCTTTCTTTAGAAGCTTTGTCATGACATTAGAGCTTATTATATTTCTTGGCTTCCCTGCAATACCCCGTAATTCGACTTCCTTTCCTTCTGAAAAAAAATTCAAGAAAAGTTCTTGAAAGTTAAAAGCTACCATCCCCAAAGATTGTAACCATTGTACTCCTAGTACAACATCAGCACCTCCCATATGAATGGAAAGCATTGGAATATTCAATACATATTCCCCCATGGTTAGCTTGATATTATGGCATTTTCTAGAGAAATTTATAGTTCCTCCATTTGCAACCATCACTTGACATTTTGGTGTTGGGTATAGGAAACAATTCAATTCCTTGGCTACCTTACAATGAATAAAATTATGGGTACTACCTGTTAGCACCTGAATTGGACCTCAGGTTGCAAAGGCAAAACAGGGTAACAAACTAAACCACGCTCAGCCTTGTAGCTAGCCCTACAAGGATAGGAGAGGGCTCTCTCTGTAAAATAATATTCAATGGAACACAATAAATGGACTGATATTAGGCTAGATAAAATGATGGAAAAGGTTTTAATAGAATGAATGAATAAATTTTCAGGGATTTGCGGGATATAGAGACAGTTGAAACCAGGAATTAAATCAGGACACAGGATATTTCATGAGGCAAGATACGCAGGAAAATTATCATTTAAGTTTTAATAAGGATGGGACAGAAATACTAGTGAGGAGCTGAAAAGGGCATAGCGAATGGATCCTTTTCAAATAGAAGAAAACACACAGAGTATGAATGATTTCCCAAGGCAGAGCATTTAAATATGAATTCTACCTTTCTATCTTGAAAGCATTCAAAAAGAAATGTTTATGGATGAATGGAAAACATAACAATTCACATATGAAACAAAGGAGAAAAACAAATTCTAAATCTCATACCACATGGATCCCACAAATCAGAGCCGCATCTCTTTATTATTTCCTGTCAAACTGTACAATGTAGCACAGAGATGTTCTTCCACACTATTTCCCTACTTTCTCTAAACTTTCCGACAGCTTACAAATGATTTACAATTACAATAAATAGGTTGAAATGTGGGAACACAGATCCACAGAAAGGGGAGTTGTTCTAATAACTGAAATACAATCATAGAAAGTAATACAAAAATTTGCCCCTAAAAGTAAGGGACAGCATCACATTTGAAGATTTTGCTGTTTAGGCTGCATAAACGAAAATAGGTAATCTAGTGAACAAATCTCCTATTTTTCTGCTATTGTAACCATCTTTATTTTAAACTCACTTCCAGCAAACTTTTCCTTTACTTTCCACTATTCTCTGACTTTTCAATAAACTGTTGTTGAAAGAAGACATAATGAAATTCCATACTTTGTGAAGGAAAAAATGTATTTTAGATGGGAAAAGGAAGGGAGAGGAGGCGGGACCCGCATATAAATCGCAATCGAAGTCGGAGCAGGAGCGGAGAGATATCATATAACAGTAATCGCAATAGGAATGAACCGACAGAGTGATATATAACACACAATAATATATTTGCGATGCGATTGGGGAGAGGCCTTTATAATAAACAAAACAAATGAAATTTAAACCCTTATAAAAGGAAAAGTCGTTTTGTAATGAATGGGCGGAGGAACCATATGGTGGGACCAGGGTTTAATCGTAATCGCAATCGGCGATGAGGGCGGGTGTATCACATATTTGGAACCGCCAATTGCAATTTGCAATGTGTGATCAATCACAATCGGGGATCGGAAACGAGAGGGGATGTTATATGAAACGGCGAAAAAAAAGTTTCCGATGCGATGGGGAGAACCCTTTGTATATAATTTAAAAAACTAAATTTTTCAGGTTTAACAAAGGAAAGGGCCTTTTATTTATGAATGGGCAGATAGACCGTATGGTGGGGCTTGTGAGTCAATCGCAATCGGAGATCGGGGGTAATTGCAATCGCAAAACTTGCGATGCGATCAATCGGAGGGGAAAAGCGATCGGGAGTTGTGATGGGAGTGTTGTGATTTATGGTGGGCCGTTCAATCGACGGTAGTAATCAACGGTGGGATGAGCGATCGGAGGTTTCAATCGGGGGATGTCGCGATCGTGCAATCAGAGAAGACTGCGATCGGGGGATTGGGAGGAGACTTGCAATCAAGGGATCGGGGATCGAAGGGATCAATCGGAGGTCGACGCAATCAATCGCATCGCAAGTTTTGCGATGGACCGATCGGAACGTACCATATAAAAGTTGCAATTGCGACTTGAAAACTTTTGCGATTGCGATTTGATACTTTATATTATAATTTTTTATTATATGATTGGCGAGGAAGGAAAAAAGGGGAAGTGGTTAAAGGGGCGGGGGCTTTATAATATGGAACTTTTCATTATAAAGTACAATGGGTCATGGAGGGGAAGTGGTTTTAATAATAAAATCGCATATATATTTTTTTGAAGTAATTTATAATACGATTTTATAGTCAGAGGGGGGGGGGGGAAGGGATTTTTAAAGGAATATTGAACTTTAATAACACAAAGTTCAAAGGAAAAAAATGGGGAAATAGGGGGTATAGGGAATTTTACTTCACTTAGGCATAAATTTCAATCCAGAAGTCAGTTTTGAGAGTGTAGTATACCGTTGGAAAGCTCTTTCTGGGCTCTTTCTGATGGATCTACTTGGAAGATTCTCTGGCACTGAAAATGCTATGGAAAACTTCTCTGAAGGCAAGAACATATCTTTGTGGAGATAACAACTTCCAAATTGTGACTTATTACATATGATGATATGAAATTACATAATAAATGATAGTAAAGGCAAAATATCACGTTTTCACCTCAAAACATGGTTTTGACATGAAAATTACATCAAGATGAATATAAATGTCTCTTTGATTTCTTTCTGGTGCTGTGACTTTGAGCTTATTGGCATCCTCATGACCTTGCTGATGTTATTGATATTTGACTCACTAATTTGACCATGGTGAGACCCTAGAAACTAATGAGACCCATCCTATGACCTACTGACATGATTGTGAGAATTAAAGTGACTAATGACCAAAGACCATAGAAAGGAAAATCAGCAAGTACCTCATGAGGGAGAACTGATAAAAATTACTACCATCAATGAATCCATGACCTAGCGGAGTGGTGAAATTTATTTCGGTATGAGACACCTAATATGAAAATGCAAAGAGTAACTTTGATCATTGATGGCAGTATGAATAGACTGACACTAACACTACCTGAATCAATCAACACTATTACCTTTTTCTTCTTGATATTTCCTTCTATCTTGAGAGTTTGAGGAGTGGTAATTCCTGCCAATGCATTACACGATATGGTTGGACTCATTTCTTCCTCTTCTTGGGTTGGTTCCTGGTGTATATCCTCTTCTTGTTCATTTTCTTCTTCCTCTTCACAATCTATGTAAAATAATTTCTTCTCAGGACACTTATGACCTTTAGTGTATTTGCTATCACAACTGTAGCAAAGCCCTTTTGCTCTTTTTTCTTCCAATTGTTGTGGTGTCAACCTTGTAGGTTGTGGAAATCTAGGAGTAGCAACACTTCCTTCTTTATAGAAATGAGTGGTGGGCTTCCTTGTCGCCATAATTTTACATTCAATTTTTCTTGCCAACCTAAATGCCTTCTCCAATGAATCAGGTTCCAAAACGCGAACTTCATGTTGGATGTTATCCTTTAAAGTACCTATGAAGAGATCAATCTTGTGTTCCTCTAGAATATCAGTTACCCTTATATTAAATTTTTGGAAGTCCTCAATGTGCTCCCCCATTAAACCATTTTGTTTGAGATTTATCAATTGGCTAAAGAAGGTGTTGCTCCTTGTATCCTCTTAATGTGCTATCATTTCCTCTGTAAAAATTGACCAAGTGACAATTTTTTTATGGGAGAAAAGCCATCGATACCATACAAATGTATTTTTTTCTAAATGTAAAGTTGCAATGCGTACCTTTTGTGTGTTTTTCATGTTATGGAGATCAAAATATTGCTCCATATGTAGTATCCATGTTACAGGATCCTTTCCTTCAAAATTCCTCATATCCATTTTTGGAATATGGTGGTTCTTCCCGCCAACATTAGATTCTATGAAATCACGATTATCATTTATTTTTTTCTCACCATGAGTTTCCTCTACCATGTTTTCACCATTAGGAAACATTTCTTGTATCAACTTTGTCAAACCTTCCATGTCTGCTTTTAGAACATTCTTCATGTTTTCCATTTTCTCATCGATCTTAGCTTCCATGTCATCTATCTTAGATTCCATGCCAGCCTCCATGCCATCTATCTTAGATTCCATGCCATTCTTCAAACCATCCATCTTAGTCTCCATGCCTTTCTTCAAAACTTCCATGTCATTTTTTTTTTCTCTTTACGAGAGCGAAATTTGTTGCACTTGCTCTTCTAATTTTGATATGTCATGTTGCCATTCTTCGTCTTCATGAGTCATAGTAGAGCTTTCCAAAGGCTTAATGGGTGTTGAATTATTTTTAGGCACCATTTTAGAATCCAATACTAATATCTATTCTATAATATTCCTTTCGAATCAATTCAACTTGATTCTTCAAACAAGACTTATGCAATTTGGAAAAAAATACACACCTTTTACTTGCTTTTGAGGAGCTCAATATTGAAATTGAATTATCTCTATAATTGCAGATCCTCAATATCTGAAATTTATCCCTGTAGTAGCCCTCTGAAGCTTCTTTCCAATGCCATGGGTCTGATATGATTTGGATTATTTAAGAAAACGTTATGTCCAATCTCCCACAATGACCCAATTTTAGATTGGTTCAGTAGAGCGAACTTGTACGAATTTCCACATGTCACTATTTCATCCTTTGGCTCTAAAATTGATAGCGAAGAAACTACAGTCCGTGTACTTGTGACCACTTTTCATGGCACTCCAATCCTATGCATAGAGAGAGAGTTATGAAGATTTTCCCATGATCACTTCTTTGAGATGAAATTCAGGAGCCTGAAAAAGCACTACCTTCCATAGATCATATCTATGAAACTATTATGAACCAACCTCTGAAATATTTCGACAATTTTCCTCAGAATTTCATCTTCACGCCATAAAAATTTTAGATTCTAAACTTTCATATAAAAAATGTTATAGCGCAAATGCCACGATGACCTGTTTAGATTAAATTGAGGAGCCTGCAAAAATACCTAACTTCCACAGATCATATCTCCGAAAATATTGCAACCAAAACTCTGAATTTTTTTTCCCTAAAAATTTCTGAAACTTTGTAGAAAAAAAGTTATAGCAAACATGCCATGATGACCTATTTGGAGCAGTGAATCCCTAGAATCCAAACTTGTGAAACCATCTCCAAAAATAGAAGAAAAGAGATATCAACGCCTTAGAAATAAGCCACTTCGAGGGGGCAACCTCCAATACATTACATGATTGAACAATTCTTGGATGATTCAAATTACAAAACCTCCTTTCTATATATAGGAGTCCATGGGGCCACAATGTAATCCTAGCTGACCTAACAATAATAAATTAAGGGCACAATAATAACAATATGAGGGTTACAAGGTTACAATAATAACAATAAGGGGGTTACACTAACAATAATAAGAGACTATACTAGTAATATAGGGACCTAACATGAATTCAATACAAATTATATTTATAGTTTGACAAAGATAGTCCTAGGAGAAGTTCAAACATTAACTTTGAAAAAATTTAAAATGCCTTACAAAATGACTCTATTTCCATCGATTTTACTTTACACGAATTACTAAAATATTAACTTGTTGGACACCTAATCCTCAACAGGTAGGTGTGGAAGGCGAATGGACAAATGGAGTCCAAGAGACCACTTGGAATGGAATCCAAGGGTCACACCAATGTAATATAAATGTACATCTATGGTGAATAATATATAACTCACACTTATCTTTCTTCTTGTGTGTTTACTTGCTTGTTTACCATGCGTGTGTTTAACATGGTATCAAAGCACAGTTGGTCCTACTTAGAAATATGACTCTTTTGAGTGCTATTTCTTTGAGATATCAGAATTGTATCTGTTATAACTTCCCACAGATATAGCTATGGCCTGATGGATATAACAATGGCCTGACATAAAATTCCTCTGCGCTATCCGTGTCAAGTAGAAACTACTCTCAGATTTTTGCCTGTGTGTATTTCCTATCTGAATTCTAACGCTCACCTCTCTACTCCCTGCTAGTGAATTTTTCTCACAGCACTCCCACAACATTGACCTCGGCCC
This sequence comes from Pinus albicaulis, assembly GCA_034641835.2. Taxonomy (NCBI): domain Eukaryota; kingdom Viridiplantae; phylum Streptophyta; class Pinopsida; order Pinales; family Pinaceae; genus Pinus; species Pinus albicaulis. Next base: position 1,337,753,800 of record CM076578.1, read on the forward strand.
TTTGGCCCGGTGGCATACCAGCATTGCCATTATGTTCATTTGACTTACCATTTCATAAGCCAATGCTTCCTCAGCCTCTCTCACACCTGCCTCGGCACTCTACTCCAGCCCACTGCATTTGCGCTCTTGCTCGTAATTCGCTCCCCACTGCATTTTCACTCAGTCTCCCTTCCTGGAATCACCTTCTCCTTCTGCGCATCACCTCCCACACTCTGCAAGCCTATGTCACTGCACCCCGAGCCACTCCCACTCACGCAGCCTCATCTACGCTCCTTCTCCCATGATTCTAATTGTTGCCACGTTTTTTCCTAAAGTTTCTTCATGCAGGTCTCCACCGCTTTGATATCTAATTGAAGTTTGGGTATCAAAACCCTCAAATTATTCTTCCAGAGTCTCATCCAATAAGTCATTGCTAAGAAAATTTTCTATAGAAATCATTCTACAGTGGTGCAGAGTACCAGACCCCTGTCATAACCCTAGCCTTCTTGAATAGGCATTAGATAAGAGGCTAAATAAATCATCATCAGACAACTTCCTTTCGAATTTTCATTGTACAATATGATGAATCCAATGACCATCACCATTGCCAGCAACATGCAATTGAGTCAAATGAGTAGATCTGCCCAGATTCAATTCTAATACTGGTTGAAGCCCATTGAGGGAATTCAGCCCAGAAGTAGAAGAACTATAGAGTAACATCATGGAATTAATGCCTCAAAGACTTTCTATAACTAGAATTCTGGTAAAGAGTTCAGTGGCATGTTTATTGACTTAGCAACAGAGAGTATACAGATATAGGGATCGCACTGTACCAATCCACATTGCAACTAGAAGTCAATAAATCACCACAGTCTCCCAAGGTTCTGTGCTCCTCTTGTGGACGTTGATTTTTTTAAGAAGATGAGTAACGAAATTATTTGCAGGCAATTGAATCTTCAATCTGTGACTCAATATTTTTTTACAAACCTGATTAAAGAAAAATTGAAGGAGGCTATGTGTTAGATTTTTTAATGGGTGAAAATTCTAGAATGCGCACAAATATGAAAAATTATTTTAATCTTCATCCTTTACCAAATTAGGAAATGAGCTAATTTACTTGGCACCTTGTCAAATGAGTATCATTATTATTTCTCTCTCTTCTTGTCATTTTGGAGTATTTGTATGATTGTTGTTGATTAGAGGATGAAGAATTGTACCTTCTCCTGGCTAGAGTTGATCCATTGACTTGTATTATTTAGCACACTTTGAAGGACAAGAGATCCATGATTCAAAGCAATAATTTTTGCTAACTTGCAATTTAAGGATTTTGAGCAGTTATTTTAAGCTACAAAACTATGTTGCAAGTTGTAGTAGTAAAATTGTAGAAAATGGTCAAAATTATTGAGGTATTAGAGTTCCTGAAAAAACCTATACATTCTACTTATCATGAAACAACGAATATAAGAAATAAATCTCTCTCTAATATTCAAACTTGTTTGCAAGATGCACAAGAAAAAATTGAGCTTTTGCAGTTTGAGACAAAACTACAACAATAAGAATTACAACAACGGATTCATCCTTCTGAACCTGTTTTTGTTTAGAACATTGAAAGAGACTCCCATAAGTAGGAAGTCAACAATGTTGTGATTGATTCACATTCAGTGCCCAATGAAGCAACAGATGTACATATAGATGCAAAAGTTCAACCTTCACCTCCCAAGACCATCATCAGACCTTCGGAAGACCTTGTCCACAACAAGCATAGAACAGGTCTTGGATATGACAAGGAGTTTTCCTTTCATAGTTCGAACTACTCCAAGCCTATCAATTTTTAGAGTGCCGAATTTCTTTATGACAATTCACCTTCAGCTATTGCAAATCCTGCTCCTCTTCCAAAGCAACAACAACAAATTGAAAAATGCCAACACTGTGATCGAGTTGGCCATATGAAAGATCATTGTTTTGATCTTCACCCATGCAAGCACTGTGGTCGGCACACCCATTCTTCACACAGATGCTTCAGAAACAAGCCTCCTACAAGAACAAATATTCATCTTGGATGGATCGCTTCTTGGCAATGGGCATCAACATCCAAGAATATGTTTAATTTGTATGTCAAAACTTGTTCTTGAATATTGAACAATCTTGCAGTTGAGCTTTCACCATCATCTCACCTTTTACATGACAAGGGGGAAAATGGTGGTCATCTACAAGCTTCGAAGCCACATCAAGCGAACCTGAGCCATAATCTCTCGTTCCAAATTCAGATTTGTAGCCAGAGACACAGCAGTTCAAGCGAGCCTGAGCCACAACTTGTCATTCCAGTTTCAGAATTGTAGCTAGAGACACGGATGCCCATGAGCATTCTTTTGGTTGGTGGACAGCCTTAAACCATCTATGCAAGGTTGATATTCTTCCTCTTCAAAGAATTCGGAGCACTTCCTCTAGCAGAAGACTTCAACTTCTTGCCAGCTTTGGTAAAGTTCGGGGAAATGCATTAAGAATTCCAATGTTGATGGTCATCCTTAAACCATCAAAATTTGTCAACCTCCCTTCTTCCAGGTTGAAGGTCTCCCTCTTCAAATATGAGGGACACGTCCTCTAGCAAAAGCCCTCAGCTTTTTTCCAGATTTGGAAGAGTTCTGGGAACTACACTGAGCATTCTAGTGTTTGTGGTCATCCTTAAACCACCTCTTTATGCAACATTTCAGAGAGCTAATACAACCTAAGTGTTGCCATGCATACTTTTCATATTTGTATTACAACTCTCTTCTTGGACTCACACATACCCCTTTGGATTAAGGGGGGAATGTTGGACACCTAATCCTCAATGGGTAGGTGTGGAAGGCAAATGGACAAATGGAGTCCAAGAGACCACTTGGAATGGAATCCAAGGGTCACACCAATGTAATATAAATGTACATCTATGGTGAATAATATATAACTCACACTTATCTTTCTCTTTGTGTGTTTACTTGCTTGTTTACCATGCGTGTATTTAACATAACTAAAAATTTCAATTTTACTTTACACACATTACTAAAATATTAACTAAAAATAATTAAAAATAATGAACAAATTTTCACCAATAAAAAATACTATGAAAAACCCTAAAACCCTCCCACCATTGTTAAACTTTGTAATTATCTTAAATAATAGTTAGTTTATCGTTAACCTCTTACTAGTGACATTGTGAGTATGCTATCGCTTCAAAAATCAGTGAATAATTTAACTTTTAAAAAAGCACAATAAATTTTTAATGCATGCCAATCTTCGTATCAATTTTATCAATACCTAGTAAATATCACTACTTTTCTATCTCATAATGATAGTGAATTTGATATTAGTAAAGTTTAAATTTCCTTAGAATACAGATAGTCTATAATCACTTTCATCCAATACACATAAAATAAACCTAATATAAGTCTTTGGAATTGATGCGACAACCATTTTGATGACCATTGGGACACTCAATTCTGAGTGGAAGGTTTTTGAACAATTTTTAAATTTAATACTTTTGTGATTTAGGTTTTTGGATTAATTATATCATTAAGATTTTATTATGAAGATTTTTTCCATTTTAATAAATTTAAAGTTATAAGAACTATAAAATTTCAATGTTTAGTTTTTTCATGGTTTGAAGCATCACATCATGTTGAAGTTCATTATATAACGAACTTGCGTATAACCCAAGGAAAACCATTGATTTAATGAAAATAATTGTTAATATCCATATGAATTTTCCATGGATATAATGAAGTTGAATTTGAAGGTAAGGTGACATTGTTTTCTTACTTTTACTTTTAGTTGTGCACCGTAAACTTGCATTTTGTGAAACTAGTTTTCATTATCTCATTATCTCATTCTTATAAGATTTTGTCTTTTAGTGGATGTATATGTGTATTTTAAGTCTTGAGAATAATTTTGGCTATTTATAACAAGTTTATAACAGGTTTTAAAGTTATATTTGATTTTTGGCTATCATTCGTAAATAAAATAAAATGCAATCATATATTTATGATTGAGAAATTTATATTATTTTTTAGTTATATAGTTTTGGTTTAGATATTCATATTTACTAAAATTTGTGTTAAATCATATTATTCATTTTTGTTAGTTCTAAAATTTTAATATTATAATTAAAAACAATGGCTATCATTTCTAAATAAAATAAAATGGAATCATATATTTATGATTGAGAAATTTATATTATCTTTTTATTTATATGGTTTTGATTCAAGTATTCATATCTACTAAATTTTTTGTTAAATCTTATTATTCATTTTTGTTACTTTTAAAATTTTAATATTATAGTAAAAAAAAATAATTAATAATAATTAAGAAAAACCTTCACATGTTTCAATTTCTTATTCTTAATATCCATGTAATAATTAAATATGAACTATATCTATAATAAATCCTTATTATACTCTCATTGAATATCTATACCTTATAAAAATCCAACAACCAATAAAAAGAATCATACCAAACTCGGTCATACTAGGAATCATATCAAACACTATCATACTCATATATTTGAGCCATAACAAAGAATATAGTCAAGTAGATCTTCATCACCACCATTGAAAAATTAATTTTATTTGTTTTGAATATCATGTGGATGTTAAGATTAAGTAAATATAGCATATTTATAATACTAGCACAACTATATAAATTAAATGGTTGACAAATGTTCACGACAATCAAAACACTTATTTGGCAATTGTAATGTTGAGAATTTGTAAAGTTGGGACAAGAATGGAGGTGAGTTTATGGTTAGAATTTGTAATGTCACTAGAGGAGTGAAGGTCGGGAATTGAAAAAATGTTGAAAAACCTTGAATTTCAACCATTAGATTATGTATACTATGAATAATATTCTCACATGGCTAAATATACACCATGCATATTTTTTTATTTTTTAAAGAACAGAAATGTTGGAAGGCTTGTTCTGTAGAACAAACCTATCAACATAATTAAATGATAATTGTAAAATTCCAAATTTAAACATTATATAATTTTGGTTAATGTAGGATCAACAACATTATCAATTTTTTTAAAGGGTAATTTTTATATTTGATTTACATATCAAATTTTAAATATTCTAAAATAATATGAATCACAATTTAAAAACAAAAAAAAAACAAAACACTACATGCTAAACAAGCACGATAAATCATATTCAACATCAACTAGATGTTTTAAACTATAATAAATTTGAAAAACTAAACTATATAAAATTTGAAAAAAATAATTTTCAATTTTAGAAATTTTTCATATTGACTTAAACAAGGTCGTATAGCTAGTGTTTCATGCCACTTAGCTCAAATATTGAATCTTGAAAAATATGAACTAATAATTTCATTTGAATAAGAGTAACATTGTAGATACTCTTTGATAGTTTAAGTATCATTAAATTAGAATAAGAAATAATGAATACATACATGAATTAATTAATTAATTAATTGGTTGACAAATGTTCATTACAATCAAAACACTTATTTGGCAATTGTAATGTTGAGAATCTGTAAAGTTGGGACAAGAATGGAGGTGAGTTTATGGTTAGAATTTGTAATGTCATTAGAGGAGTGAAGGTCGGGAATTGAAAAAATGTTGGAAAACCCTTAATTTCAACCGTCAGATTGTGTACACTATGAAGAATATTCTCACACGGTTAAATCTACACCATGCATATTTTTTTATTTTTTAAAGAATAGAAATTCTGGAAGGCTTGTTCTGAAGTAGAAAAAACCTATCAACATAATTAAATGATAAACTATGATAAATCATATTCAACATCAAATAGATGTTTTAAACTATAATAAATTTGGAAAACTAAACTATATCAAATTTGAAAAAATAATTTTCAATTTTAGACACTTTTCATATTGACTTAAACAAGGCCGTATAGCTGGCATTTCCTGTCACTTAGTTCAAATATTGAACCTTGAAATGTATGAACTAGCAATTGCATTAGAATGAGTAACATTATAGATACTCTTTGATAGTTTAAGTATCATTAAATTAGAACAAGAAATAATGAAGACATACATGAATGAATGAACACGGTGTTTTTTAGTAGCCAAAAAAAACTGCTAACTACCAAGGACTTAAGTATTTGGAGGTTGGAAGCAAAATCCTAAAACCATACTTCCAAAACAAAAAAAATGTTTCTACTAAAAGTGGTAAAAAATTATTGTTATCTTGCATTGGAAACATATTACTTTGGTACAAATACATATGAATATGTTAAGATAAACATCAAAAATATATCTGAATATACTGAACATGAACAAAAAAATATATGTTCTACACAAGTGAAACAAACACTCAAGAAGATATTTTTATCAAGCACAATAAATGAACTAATAAATTTAGAAAATGTTGATGCTAATGTTTATATAATAAAGGCACAATTACAATATTACTTTTAAGTGATATAATTTTAACCAAAATTATTAATTTTTTTTTTTAATAATGAATGCATAATAATTTGAAGATATTTCAATTAAATTTTATTTGATTTTACATAAAATTGACTAGTGATAATTTGACCAGGATTTACATAACTAGATTTCAATGTATTGTCGACAAAATATTAAAAAAAAAGAGTTACATTTGCATTAATCACCTTATGACTTTTGAAAATGAATAAAATATTTGGCAAGACTGATATTAAAAATGTCATTTAAACAATATAAAACTATAATTTAACTAACTACTATATATCAAAAAATTTGAAAAGAATATCATTAAAATCTTTCTCATTAAAAAGGGGTATTTTAAGGTGTATTTCAAGAACAAATAAATTAAAAATTATGTAATTTAATTAAGCTAAAATAATAATTTAGTTAAGTATTATATTTATTTTTTAATAGTCTCTATATTTCTTAAAATGAAATGTGTCATTTAATAATACTTAAAATGTGTCATTTAATAATATAATTTAATGAAATTCTTTAAAATATAATTCACTTAACATCTATGGATATAATTATGAAATCCACATCTCACTATATATAAAAAATTAATATATAATCATATCAAATAGGCTCAATAGTTGCATGTGATTTTAAGTCAGAATTTACTTTAATGTGGTGGCACAGGAACATGGTATTGAGGTCACCTTTCTCTGCTTTAATAATTATCCCAAAAAAAAATGTTTTGACAATTATTGATCTATACCCATTTACCTCAATTTTTTGGAAACAAATTGTTTTCAACATAATTCAATTGTATATCTCAATTAATTTTCTTAATCAATATCAATTTCATAATTATAATTAAAATACATAAATAAATATCCTTTAAATAAAAAACTTTTTTTAAACATATATATAATCATTTCAAATAAAATATTTTTATACTTTTCTATTTAATACAGAGTATTCTTTCTTAAAATATATTTTCATGTTTATATTTATATAGGAAAAACTAATATTTTCAATATAAAAAGCTATTATTATTAAATAAATAAAAAATCCATTTCCAACTTGGCATGATTGGGTAAATAATTATATTAAAAAGTTACAAGATAATACTTAAAATGTGTCATTTAATAATATAATTTAGTGAAATTCTTTAAAATATAATTCACTTAACATCTATGAATATAGTTATAAAATCTACATCTCACTATATATAAAAAAATTAATATATAATCATATCAAATAGGTTCAATAGTTACATATGATTCTAAGTCACAATTTAATTTAATGTGGTGACATAGAAACATGGTTAGCTTTCTCTGTTGTCATAATTATCCAAAAAAATAAAATAAATTGACTCTATACCCATTTACCTCAATTTTTTGAAAACAAATTGTTTTCAACATAATTTAATTGTATATATCAATTAATTTTTTTAATAAATATAAATTTCATAATTATATGTACCTCTATACCCATTTACCTCAATTTTTTGAAAACAAATTGTTTTCAACATAATTTAATTGTATATATCAATTAATTTTTTTAATAAATATAAATTTCATAATTATAATTAAATACATAAGTTACTTTTAATAAAAATATTTTTTTAAATATGTTAAATTATTTTTATAATTTTCTATATAATACAAGTTACTCTTTCTTAAAATATATTTTCATGTTTATATTTATATGAGGAAACTAACATTGTCAATATAGAAACCTATTATTATTAAATAAA